>JBBPBP010000004.1:17461387-17491268 GCA_037974735.1 Cicer chorassanicum
ATTTGAGATTATTATAACAACTATACAAGATATAAATATTTGTCACTAAAGATTAATTAAAATAAGTATTTTTTTTTTTAATATCGTCGACATAGAAATGTGAATAATTAACGGACTATAATTTTTCTCAATTAAGAGATTACAATTCATACCCGAGACAAATATTTGTCACTAATCAATCAGTTAAATTTAATATTTTTTTATATATTCCAATAAAAATGAGAATAATTATAGTATACTAATATTATATAATTATAAACATCATACAATAGATAAATATTTGTCACTAAAAAATCAGTTAAAAATAATTGAAGATAAAATAAAGACTTCAATTTAGGAAATTTTGTGACAACAATGTCTTGGAGGTAGGAGATAATATCTTATTTATATATTTATAAAAGAATTATTATGATTTATCTCAAGTCTTTAAAATTCACTTTAAAAAAATATTCTCTTAAATTAAATTAAAAATTAGAAAAACTCTCACACACATAAGAATATCTCTCGCGCAAACTGTTTTTACAATTTTCATCCCCTCACGTGTGAACTAATCTTCCTCACACCAAATCAGCGCCGACGATGAGTTGATCGGCCACAACGTTTTTCTGTTTTTGCATTGGCCACAAATTTCTTTCTCTTCCCCTTCCATCTGTTCAAACCTTTTCAAAGATACGCAATCGATAGTGCTTGAGAGTAAAGAAATTAAGGAGACTAAGCATAATTTTTATATTGTTCCATTATCATTTTTACATTGGTTGCAGGACACTGTCAAAACTGCAGCTCGCCGAGGTTTCGGGGGAAAGGATCATTGAAACTTTTCATAATGATGAAGAAGCACTGGATGCTGCAGACAATGGGGTTGTTGTAAGTATTCTATTATTCATATTCTCATTTTCTTTTCATGAGCAGGTTCGTTTGGTAGAAACACTATGAAAAAATCAGAATCATTGCATATTCAAATTTAGTACCTGTTCTAGTATGCATATTCTCATGGTTTTGAAGAGACTTCATACTTTTATCTTGTTTTATTTAAAACTCTGATTTTGTACTGTTAAATTTTATAGAAAGTGAACTAGTTTGCATGCCTTTGGTTTAGATGATATTAGCTCAGGCTTGTGGATTATCAGATTGTAACTTCACAATTTCTATAAATTATCTTGTAGTAACTTGCTGTTGAGTTTTATATAAGCTAATAAAAATTGAAGTTTTATAGTTCAATGCATATTTATTGGTTTATCTAGGTACATTACTACTAGTATTTTGTTAGATAATGGATTTAATCATTTTCTTAATTTAATTTCTCTGTTGAATCTAATAGCATAGGTTGTGGATCTTTTCACACTTTGGCCGGATAGAGGTACTTGTTTTTCTTGTACTATTGCCTGTTCATCATATAAGAGCAATGCATTCACTAGGAAGACTCCCAACACTTTTACATTCACTTATAATTTTACAAATTTGCATTACACTTAATCCATACTAAGCAATTGGGAGAGTTTATCCTTAACATGATTTAATGTTTTCTTAATTTTTAACACAAATACTTCGGGTAACATGAAATAAAGTCAGTGGAAATGATTGCGTTAGTTCCTTCACAGTCAGAGTAATGCAAACTTCGAATGTCTACAAGCAGGACAAGTACGTGGAAGAAAATAGCATTGTTTGGCTGCATTTATGTTCTGTTTGCAATTTCAAGTTTGTCAATTCATTTTTATATTTCATATTATATTACAAGATTAACTAATAAGATATTTAAGTGAAATCCCCAGGGATGTGACACTGTTTTTGTAACACCAACAACTTAAACTATAGATATCGCACATGCGTAGATCATGATAATTTTCTTTTCTTCATCCCTCTACAATGTAATAATAATATTAACTTTCATTTAGGTACCACTTTCACTTGTTGCTTTGATAGAAAAATGCAATAAGTTTAGTGGTTTCGCCAAAGACTTGTAGGACCATTTCTAAAATGCTGAACAAGTTGGTAACTTGTGTAAATTGTCATTGGTTATGAGTATTTTCAAATACATTGGCTAAATCTTTTACATGGAATGATTTCAAGGTAAATATTTTTTGTTGATAAGGTAGAGATTTAAGACATTACTTAGAAAACCAGCTTATTTGTTTTGGTAGTACCTAAAAGTGGCCAAATAAGAGCCATTATCATACCCATTTAGTTGTGAGAATGACAAAGTTGGTAATTTTCAATATGATGACATGAACAGGGGATGGAGAACCTGAACCTAGGCAAATAGACTATTAAGTTACTTGATTTGCTTGCTAAATTTCTTAGTTTCTAATCTACAATTCTAAATAAATAAGCATAGCTTTGATAATTAATTAGTGGTTGTTTCTGCAACAAAAACACATACAAAATAAGTTGCAGCAGGATAAAAAAGAATGTTATCTATTAGGGCTCAAAAACACATACAAAATAAGTTGCAGCATGATCAAAAAGAGTGTTATCTAGTACCTTATCTCAACAAGTAAGTAAATTTTTACTATAATTTACCTATTATAACATAAATGTACTTAACGTTATATATAAAATTTCAATTGTAATTTATCTAGTACCTTAGCTCGAATGAAGTGCCACAGGTTTCAAAATGTTCTTTCCAGTGTTATCGCTTGTCATCCGAAGGCAGCTGGAGGGAAGTTATTTCAGGTACCGACCGTTCTTTGGATGGTTTTTTTTTATCATATGGTGAAAATTGAGAGGTCTTTGTATTTGTACTGGTTTTATTTTATTCCTTAGTTGATATTTGATAATCTGATAATGACTTCATTATCTTAGTCCAAGTAGAAATCTGCATATAATAACTCAAACAAGTTTTTCAAACAAGTGTGGAAATGCAATATCATTTAATGAATCTATTCGTTAAATAAATTCTTTGCTTTTGTAAGCATTTGGCTAAATTTTGCCCTCTATACCTCCTTGATGCTTTTCTGCCACATTTTGGCACCTATTAATTTATTTACTTCAAAAAAATGTCATGATAATTTCACTTATGTATCTCTCCATTATGGTGGTTAAATACTTGAATCCTATTTATATTTGAATTTGAAAAATTCACAAGGAACATTGGCTTTGTATCCTATTTGAGTATTTTTATCCCGATTAGTCCTCCTGAATTTTATTTATCAGGTGCCAACAAATCAATATATGTTCCTGATCCCCTTGATGTTCGGAGAATGGTACAAGTGGACATTGTCTCCAATGGCAAAAAACTTACACTAACAACTATGCCCATTCAAACTGGTTAGTTGTGTTATTGGCCTTCCCTTCTGCTTATAATGTAAATTGTTTCTATTTTGGCTCGAATAGTTGGGGTTATGCAGTACCCTTTGGAACTTATTGATACATCCAGAAATAGAAAACAACGGCTACCAAACTACCTATCTTGTGTGTAACAGTCTCTGGACTCGGAAGCCATGGGGAGGCACTTCTCTGAAAATCCAATACTGCTTTTCATGTATGTTATGTTATCCACACTCTTTAGATTCAGTAATTTTACTGATAGAAAAGACTATTGAAATTATCACCTGAAATGAAATCGTTTAATGAATGCATTCGGAAATCGGGAAATGGACATTTTTGGCAAAATAATTCTTACAAAGTTTGTATTTGGTGTTGTTATTCACTATACAGTAGTTATTTCTAGGATGAATGGAAAAATCACTCATCAATTCTACCAATTCATTTAATGTTGGAAGAATGAGGATAAAACTATGTAGGGGTTGGATTACAAAAGCTAGAGAGATTTACTCCCCAACAATGCAGGTATTATTTCATCGGTGTATTTTTTTTTCTATGTTTTAAGCTATCTATTTGAAGACTTATATCATTAAACTAGCATTATATATAGAATTTCAATTATAATTTATATGTTTCTATCTATATAATATTTACTCACTATAATTTTACATATGATATTCAATTTTAGTGGCAAAGACAACCTAAAAGTTATGAGTGTGGCTACTATAGTATGATGCATATGTTGAACATTGTATCTAGTTGTATTAATTTTTTTATTGTTCCATTATCATCTTTACATTGGTTGCAGGACACTGTCAAAACTGCAGCTCGCCGAGGTTTCAGGGGAAAGGATCATTGAAACTTTTCATAATGATGAAGAAGCACTGGATATTATTTGGATATTATTCGTAAATTATTTGTATATGATATTATGGTTGTATAAGAAATTCTAGTTAACAAGTTAGTATGTGAAACTTTGATTATGTATATGTGAGGAATGAAAGTTATGAACTATTTTAAAAAATAGGTTGGCTCAAATTCTAGTTAACAAGGTAATATTTGAATTTGACTTGTTGTATCGGTTCAAATTTAATCGATGAAATAAATCAATTTAAAATTTTGACTTGTTACATATTTCATTTTAGCTAATTTTATAGTTAACTATTTGTTACAACGGCTTATGTTAGATCGGACAAGTAACCTATCTAACATGTATATAGGAACCAGAGTTAAAAAACTTAAAATGCACAAGTGATAGCACGTGTTTAGCATTATTATTTGGGATGAATTTGAACTCAGACCTCTAGTTAAGAGGAAAAGACACTTATCATTTCATTTAAGTCCAAGTGGTCTAGTACAACTGGAGAATATTTGAAGTTTGAACACTAAGATACTCATACATACCTTACATGGTTAACGTGACCCATTATCTCTATCCCTTATTAGTCAACACATGCATTTTGCCTCATGTAAGTGGACAATGTGACGCACATTTGTTTTGGTTCCAAACAATGAGAACGAACGATTGAATGATATCTATAAATTTAAAGAGTTTGTAATGTAATTAATGTTTCACCAAATTTGATTTGAGCAACTTGGTTGATGCGGATAATCTCCAATAATCAAGTATTTTATTTTATTTTTTTACAGAAACAAAATCAATACATTTCATTATTATTATTATTATTATTATTGTTATTATTATTATTATTACTATTATTATTATTATTATTATTATTATTATTATTATTATTATTATTATTATTAACAATAGAATATAATAAGAAGATAAAAACATGTAATTATAGTGTTAGTTAAGGTCTAAACACTAACACATCAAACTAGGCCAAGGTTTTATTTATTATTCACTTACTATATTAAAGAAAAACAAATTTACTACCTCAAAGTGTAAACTTCTGTTTATAACAGTCAACACAATGATCAAAGCATGTAACGTGATACAAAAAAAGAGGCCAACATAAACTCTACATATAGAAAGATTACACAAACTCTCAAATCAAAATCTTATCCAATTTTGCATTAAAAATCACTAACTATCTACTAACAGAAACTTGGCCAATAGATCTAGACCGTTCAAGCTCATCAGATGGATCCCAATCCAAAGTAGATGATTGAATCTTAGACAAAACCATGAAAACCTCAGAAACATTTGGTCTTAAATTAAGGTCACTAGCAACACATCTTTTAGCAATCTCAGCAATTGAATATGCAAGTTCCAAAGGATATTCATCGTTCAAATTTGGATCCATGAAATCTCTAAGCTTCTCCCTAACATTTTCCCCTTCAAGAACCTGATTCACAGTAACAGACAGAAGCTGATCCCCACCAGCAACTTCTCTTCCAGAAAGAATCTCCAAAATCACAACACCAAAAGCAAAAACATCCATCTTTGGAGCAATCAAACCATTCTCAATATACTCAGGTGCCATGTAACCTTGAGTCCCAATTACATGTCTTGTTATAGTGTTAGTTAAGGTCTAAACAAACACATTTGCTCACACTGCTCAAGTGTGAACAAACTTAATTATAATGTTTGAATAATTATGAATAATAGACTTATAATGATCAATAATGGATTTAAATTTTGAGAAATCAAGAGGCACATAATACTCGTTTTGAGTGAAGTTTATAAATTACTTTGGACTTATTTGATTATTTGCGGATAAGTATGATTTTTTTTTGCATAAAACCGAACAATTATACAATATCATAGTTTATTTAGCTACTATGTTCACCCCATAAGCAATATTAAAAACTCATAGTTTATTCAACCACAATTTCTATTATATCTTCTTCTAGGTCATCCACTCTTACTAGCAAGTTTGATGGTGGTGATGTTGGAGAAAATTCAATATCAGAATGGTAAGTTTCTATTATATCTTCTTCTACATCATCCACTCTTACTAGCAAGTTTGATGGTGGTGATGTTGGAGAAAATTCAATATCTGAAACGGAGGGAATTGAGTGACCGGTGGTTTTGCAACGTAGTAGCGTAGGAGTTGTAGAGTGAACAGTTGTATTGGTAGTGCTTCAGTCCAAGGTTCGAACACTCGACTTTCCTAATTTTAGTTTATACTTCTTCTTCGCAGTAGTGTGCCATTTTTTTAATGCCTTTGATGTTTGTTCATCAAATATTGATTTTTTCATTGTTGAGCCCATCTGCAAAAATGCAGTCAATTAGTCTATCTTGAAATCTTAGTAACAGCAAGTATAAATGATGGTAAATGATGATAGTATCATGAAATTCAAAACATGTAATATATGACATATCATCGTAAATTCATAATGCAACTAAAATAACTTCAAAAAAAAATTAACGAAGATATATCATATATCATGGAGTGTGGATAAGATCATTGACTCAACAACTGACAAATGATAAGATCTCGTACTATCTTAAAACTTAAACTTATGATCTAACTCAATCGTACAAAACAATGTATAAGGTGAGAGCTAACGAAACCTTATAATAATCGGTACTGAGGCAATATTTCTAGGAGATGCGAGACTAACACTCTAGGAGGCTATCTAAGGTAGCTTTCCAACACATTCTTAGTGGCATCGAGAAAGACACATATCGGTGTCGCGCAAAAAGCTTAATCAAAGAATGATTTTGATTATCATGTACCTGAGTAACAAGAGCATATAGTGGAAGAGTGATGTAGCTGCAGAGGCACATCACCCCAACCCTTCAAAACCACATAAATTCATCAAATATTAATTTTATGGTGGTAATGCTTCGATCATACTAAAAAGAACTTTAAGTATGAAATTCATTTTATTGCAAAAGAGAATTTTAGATCAAACTTACCCTAAAGCTACTTTGACTATTCCAATTTTGAAATAAGAATTGAAACAACTTGTTTGCCCAAAAGAATACTGCAAATTAAGAAATCACCATTCATTGTTAGTCATTTACCATAATCTACATAGACTAAAATAAAACAATATTTAAGGTGAAAAGATAGTTCTTACCCATATCTACAAGACATACGTTATTTGAAAGGCATTCTGCAACAAAAAAGTATCAGTTAGTTATAAGCATTAATAACTCAAAAATTGAAAATACCACATAAATATTTTTCTCTCATTTGTACTAAGATTGAACTAGTAATGTTAATTGAGGATTACAGAAAATAGTAGTTTGTTCAAATTGTACTATGCTGCAGTACTATAGCATCACTATGCCCTGTATTTTACAACACTTTGTACTAAATAAAGTATTGTGAAACAATTGTGATATGTTCAAATTCCACTACGCTATAGTGCTGCTATTTGACAACACTTGATTGAACTAGGAAACGTTTCCTACTTGTTTAATTCCACATCCATCAAAATATCTCAAATAATATAAAATGAATTAAAAAAATTGTAAACTCGAGTCACCAAAAGATTTATCTTCTTTACACTGTATTTAACAAATTGTTTACTTGAAACAAGGCAAAATGCATAAGAGGAAGAAGTAATTGAGGCCGACCAAACCAAAAATATTTGTCCGAGCCTTGGACAAGAGGAATTCCTCCTTGGATAACAACATGTCTTGTTGTGATTTCTATAGCCATTTTTTCCAATATGGCTTGAAGTTTTGTTCCAACAGCCAAAATTATCTGCAATAAATTAAATCATTAATATAGTGGTAATCTCAACCATAGTTATTAGTATCTTGCGATACATGTGAGTCGTATCTCGATTACAAACAAAATTGAACTCAATCCATATGAATCTTTAGAGAGTATCTATATTGGACACAAATTTCATCTTGAATCCCAATTCATTATTGATGAATCACGATTCATTGTAATGAATCACTACCTAAACTTAGTACAGCCAACCACTTTTTTTTTGCTATTTCATTTTACTTGAATTATTTTGATGTTAGTAGGCGATGTATTAGCTTATAGGTTTCTTATGACACTTGTTTTTATTTATAAAATATAATTGGTAGTGTATGTGGCGATCTGTAATAAGATTCAATTCATGATTCCGAAAATAGGTATTCCAATTTACATTTTGAATCTCGATTTGATAACCATAATCTCAACCAATCACCGAATTTTATACAGAGAACATAATACTTACAGCAACAAAAATCAGAGATGCCCAAAACATAAGATACCATCCTGAAAAATAAATAGGATTAACCAATTTAGTTTTCAAGTGCAAAAAGTAAGTTCGGTAGTATTCAATTTGCTTACCGTCAAAATTTAGGAGGATGAAAAGAACAAATGAAACTCAGGACTATCAATAACACAGTACACATAATAAGTATCTATTTCAAACCAATCAGTTATCACAAAAAAAAACCATACATAATTATAAAATAGTGCTTTAAATGAGCTGTGTTAAAACCTTACCTGACTCCCGCAACTACCTTGAAGTCATCCTCCAACGATCTCTTGATATATTTTTGGAAGTTGAATTTACTTCCGGGTGACAGGTGGACCTACACATGATGCATTGTCAACAAAGGAAGGTGAATCCCAACATTTTAAAAAATACATCTTATGGAGTATGACTCACAGTGATAAATCCTTTGCGAAGAGTGAGGTAGTCAACCTTATCCACAAACCTATAAAACTGTCTAAAGAAGCAATTCTGAAATTGGAAAAATCGAAAAAATGGTAAATCGTTTATCTTGAAGGAGCATGACATTTTTAAAGCTATGAAATTGCAGGCATTCTGTTGATAATAATATTGGAAAAAATAGAAAGAGTCGGTGTTGTCTATCGCGAATACGGAAAATAGCGGCTACTTCAAATTGCACTATACTAGAGTGTTATAGTTACACTATAGTTGTTGTTTGTTAGACAACACTTTGTGCTAAATAGTATATCACAAAACAATAATAATTTGTTCAAATTTTGCTATGCTATAACTCGGCTAGTCTCTATTTGAGAATACAAGCAATAGTCAATCCCTCTGTTCAGCTACCTCACTTGCCAATTTTTCTGAGCTATACCTTTAATAGTACAACTAAAGTGTCACTCTTCTTTTTCTTTAACAAATTTTACTTGCATTGATGGTTCCAATCTAAAAACATGGTCACTCGTGCCTCTAACTTGTTGATGAAATCAAAATCAAATCCTTCACCTCAAGCAAATGGAAATGAAAACATAACATATTAGAAAAGTTGGTCTTACTATATAGAACAAGATTGGAGTTTTCGCCCAAAAAGTTGCATGTATGATGTTTCATGTGTAAGCCGAAGTCTTGAAGGATCTGCATGATAAATGTAGAAGCATTTGAAAATAAATGTGGTTTACTTAAAATCTAAAGAACTGGTAGTTTTCATAATCAAAGAAGAAAAATAGTTAAATATATCATTGGACAACATACCATTGGCGAACTCGTCTCTATAAGACAATGTCTCCGCCTCCCACGCCTTCCATCCTCGTATCTACATAAAAGGAATTCTCAATCAACAACAAGTTATTAACTCAATCTACGTTAAAGTTGCATCGGAAACTGAAAGCAACAATTATTTTGAGACACTATTTTTTTCAAATGTGACAGATATTTTGGGATTGAAGGAGTATAAACAAAAGAATACAAGAAGTTTGAACCACTAAATGAAACTATCACTTTTTTAAGGCTCTATTAAATCCTTTAGACTAGATGCTTTCGCATCACTGTAATTGGATTTAGTTTCATTCTTCCGAAGCAAGACAACAAAAAACTATACCAAATAAGTATCCTTAAAATGCATAGATAGTGCAAAATAACTTAAGTAATGTATCAAAATAAAAAGAAAGGCACACAGACCTTTAGTCTCCCAAGAAACATTGTGACAGCACTGTATATCACATGAATGACCGCTAAGAAGAATATGAGGATGTGTAGCTGGTGCAATCCATCGACAGATATAAGGGGCTTATGTCCCTATAACAAACAACAGTTAAATTTACAATTTCATAAATGATGGGAAAGTTTGCAGATATAGAGCAGTAAAGATCAAAAGGAACCTTTGATAAATTTACCTCCTTGCATCGGTAAGGTGTAGCATCCTCTAATAAATATCTCGGATGATACTTCTTGTGACGCTTCGTAGGATCTGTATATGATGGACATTGCAACAATGTGTCTGCCATATGGGCAGGAATACATATTCTAACCATATAGCTTTGGCCAAAAGTCAAAAGTAGTGAAATGAAACCTAAAATCATCAATTCTGAAGAAAAAAAAACAAAATAATTAACATTGATTAGAGAAATATGAGATAAATAATTATAATTATTATCATCATTACATTAGTATTCCAAATAAATCTAAAAATGAAACAATGACGGTAAATGAAAATTAACTCAACATGAGTCAAAGTGTCAAACCAAGAGAAAAACAACATGAGTCAAAGTGTCAAACCAAGAGAAAAACAGCACTATAAATTGTGTAGCACCGACACTACAGGTTAAAGACGTGTCTAGCGTCCGACATATGTCACAGTCAGTTTGCAACCGATAAATAAAGTTACATTTAATTTCTTTCATTTTCAAATTATTATTGGTGTCAATGTGCAAGTGTCTGTATCTAACATTTTTTATATGTGTTGGTGCTTCATAGATCATATGTTTACAACTATTAATCGGTTGACTAAAATCTTACCAACTTTGACTTTTTCCAACGCTTCAAGCAAAGACTTCTTCTGCCTGTTTCTAAGCCACTGACAAAAAAAAAACAGAAGACTAATGAACCATGCAAGGATTTCAACGAGCACAATAAGCAAAATAATCCCTCAATTTCAAAAAAATTCTAAGATTTCACTTATTATTACACAATTTCAACCAAACAAAAAAAAAACACAAATTTGCCACAAGGAAAAAATCAAAGACAAATTAATTGAAACAATGATCAAATAGAATTATCATTGAAACAAATTAAATTTGAAAATATAACAATTAAAATGAAAAACAAAATAAAATAAAATAAAAAGTTTCAAATTACCATTACAACTTTGTGAAGACTTGTTTCCAGAGTAAAGGAAATCAAGATGAAAACTATGCAAACACAAGCAACAACCCATGTTGGTGTAAGTTCGAGGTCTCTAAAAGTGTCGCCGCTTTCACTTAAAGTCATAGCAACACCTCCATTCAACAACAGCCATGAAACTAATAACATTTTTGTGTAACCAAGAACAAAATTATTAAACCAAGTTTAATTCTTTTGATTTTTTTTTTCTGGAAGCAAAGAAGAAGAAGAAAAGACTTGTAAACGAAGTTTTTTTCTTTCTGGAAGCAAAGAAGAAGAAAAGAGGGAGAAGCAGAAAGAAGAAGCATCCGATGTCAATTTAAATTTTCACTATACTATTATTAATATAATTAAGATTAATAATTCACTTGCATTACTAGTATTAGCATTGCCATTTCCAGTTAGTGTACAAGATTTCTGCATCAACTCTCTGGACTATATACTGTTATTAGTATTTGCATTAATTATAGGAAGTGGAGAAAGTCAACGATTTGATTCAAGTTACAAAAAAATGTTGTCTTTTTCATGGGTGTTGTTGAATAGAGGTTTGGCTATGGCTTCAACTAAAAGTAGTGATAGTTTTAGAGACATTGATCATACACCAACATGGGTTGTGGCTTGTGTTTGCAATGTTTTCTTCTTGATTTTCATTATTCTTGAGAATAACGCTAATTTGAAAGTCATTTTATTTTATTTTTTTATATTTTATTTTGCTTTTCATTTTAATTGTTATATTTTATTATGCCTTTCACAATTAATTGAACTTTGCCTTTTCAAATTAAATTTGTTTAAATGACAATTCTGTTTGATCGTTGTACTTGTTGGTAGTTTAATTAATTTGTCTTTGATTTTTTACCTTTTCAAATTTAATTTGTTTCAATGATAATTCTATTTGATCATTGTAATAGTTGGTAGTTCAATTAGTTTGTCATGGATTCTTTGCTTCTGTGGCAAATTTGTCTTTATATATATATATATATATATATATATTACAATAAATATATAATAAGTTATATGATACAATACAAAATAGAGTGTGTATCTATATTATGAAATTTTTTATTAATAAATTTCTTTAATTTGTTATTACTATAGTATCGATTAATTAAAGCCGAGTGTGTATCAAAAGTGATTTATGAACTTAACTCAACAAGTATTCCTTGCCTCATGATTTCTTAAAATTTGAATCTATTATAGATCATTGTAATTTGTAACTTACACGCCCGCACGCCCGCACCCGACTAATCGGTGAAAACCCGCACCCGCCCCCGATTTTATAGCGGGTGTAGAATTTTGACACCCATCCCCGCCCGCAACGGGGTTCGGGTTTCCCCTCCTGCACCCATTCATATATATATAAAATTATAAATTTAAAAATCATATCTATTATAATTAATATAATAAAATAATTGTTATTAGACACCTCCATTCAACAACAGCCATGAAACTACACAAAATGATAACATTTTTGTGTAACCAAGAACAAAATTGTTAAACCAAGTTTAATTCTTTTGATTTTTTTTTCTGTAAGCAAAGAAGAAGAACAGACTTGTAAACAAAGTTTTTTTCTTTCTGGAAGCAAAGAAGAAGAAAAGAGGGAGAAGCAGAAAGAAGAAGCATCCGATGTCAATTTAAATTTTCACTATACTATTATTAATATAATTAAGATTAATAATTCACCTGCATTACTAGTATTAGCATTGCCATTTCCAGTTAGTGTACAAGATTTCCGCATCAACTCTCTGGACTATATATTGTTATTAGTATTTGCATTAATTATAGAAAGTGGAGAAAGTCAATGATTTGATTCAAGTTACAAAAAAATGTTGTCTTTTTCATGGGTGTTGTTGAATAGAGGTCTAGCTATGGCTTCAACTGAAAGTAGTGACTGTTTTAGAGACCTTGATCATACACCAACATGGGTTGTGGTTTGTGTTTGCAATGTTTTCTTCTTGATTTTCATTATTTTTGAGAATAACGCTAATTTGAAACTCATTTTATTTTATTTTTTTAAATTTTATTTTGCTTTTCATTTTAATTGTTATATTTTATTATGCCTTTCACAATTAAATGAACTGTGCCTTTTCAAATTTAATTTGTTTAAATGACAATTCTATTTGATCGTTGTACTTGTTGGTAGTTTAATTAATTTGTCTTTGATTTTTTACCTTTTCAAATTTAATTTGTTTCAATGATAATTCTATTTGATCATTGCAGTAGTTGGTAGTTCAATTAATTTGTCATGGATTCTTTGCTTCTGTGGCAAATTTGTCTTTTTATATATATATATATATATATATATATATATATATATTACAATAAATATATAATAAGTTATATGATACAATACAAAATAGAGTGTGTATCTATATTATGAAATTTTTCATTAATAGTTTTCTTTAATTTGTCATTACTATAGTATCGATTAATTAAAGCCGAGTGTGTATCCAAAGTGATTTATGAACTTAACTCAATGAGTATTCCTTGCCTCATGATTTCTTAAAATTTGAATCCATTATAGATCATTGTAATTTGTAACTTACACGCTCGCACGCCCACACCCGACTAATCGGAGAAAACCCGCACCCGCCCCAGATTTTATAGCGGGTGTAGAATTTTGACACCCATCTCCGCCCGCAACAGGGTTCGGGTTTCCCCTCCTGCACCCATTCATATATATATATATAAAATTATAAATTTAAAAATCATATCTATTATAATTAATATAATAAAATAATTGTTATTAGACACCTCCATTCAACAACAGCCATGAAACTACACAAAATGATAACATTTTTGTGTAACCAAGAACAAAATTGTTAAACCAAGTTTAATTCTTTTGATTTTTTTTTTTTCTGGAAGCAAAGAAGAAGAAAAGACTTGTAAACAAAGTTTTTTTCTTTCTGGAAGCAAAGAAGAAGAAAAGAGGGAGAAGCAGAAAGAAGAAGCATCCGATTTCAATTTAAATTTTCACTATACTATTATTAATATAATTAAGATTAATAATTCACCTGCATTACTAGTATTAGCATTGCCATTTCCAGTTAGTGTACAAGATTTCTGCATCAACTCTCTCTGGACTATATACTGTTATTAGTATTTGCATTAATTATAGGAAGTGGAGAAGGTCAATGATTTGATTT
Organism: Cicer chorassanicum; assembly: GCA_037974735.1. Lineage (NCBI taxonomy): Eukaryota > Viridiplantae > Streptophyta > Magnoliopsida > Fabales > Fabaceae > Cicer > Cicer chorassanicum. Next base: position 17,475,775 of record JBBPBP010000004.1, read on the forward strand.
AAGTTACAAAAAAATGTTGTCTTTTTCATGGGTGTTGTTGAATAGAGGTCTAGCTATGGCTTCAACTGAAAGTAGTGACTGTTTTAGAGACCTTGATCATACACCAACATGGGTTGTGGTTTGTGTTTGCAATGTTTTCTTCTTGATTTTCATTATTTTTGAGAATAACGCTAATTTGAAACTCATTTTATTTTATTTTTTAAAATTTTATTTTGCTTTTCATTTTAATTGTTATATTTTATTATGTCTTTCACAATTAATTGAACTGTGCCTTTTCAAATTTAATTTGTTTAAATGACAATTCTATTTGATCGTTGTACTTGTTAGTAGTTTAATTAATTTGTCTTTGATTTTTTACCTTTTCGAATTTAATTTGTTTCAATCATAATTCTATTTGATCATTGTACTAGTTGGTAGTTCAATTAATTTGTCATGGATTCTTTGCTTCTGTGGCAAATTTGTCTTTATATATATATATATATATATATATATATATATATATTACAATAAATATATAATAAGTTATATGATACAATACAAAATAGAGTGTGTATTTATATTATGAAATTTTTTATTAATAATTTTCTTTAATTTGTCATTACTATAGTAACGATTAATTAAAGCCGAGTGTGTATCCAAAGTGATTTATGAACTTAACTCAACGAGTATTCCTTGCCTCATGATTTCTTAATATTTGAATCCATTATAGATCATTGTAATTTGTTTTTTACACGCTCGCACGCCCGCACCCGACTAATCGGAGAAAACCCGTACCCGCCCCAGATTTTATAGTGGATGTAGAATTTTGACACCCATCCCCGCCCGCAACGGGGTTCGGATTTCCCCTCCTGCACCCATTCATTTATATATATAAAATTATAAATTTAAAAATCATATCTATTATAATTAATATAATAATATAATTGTTATTAGACACCTCAATTCAACAACAGCCATGAAACTACACAAAATGATAACATTTTTGTGTAACCAAGAACAAAATTATTAAACCAAGTTTAATTCTTTTGATTTTTTTTTCTGGAAGCAAAGAAGAAGAAAAGACTTGTAAACGAAGTTTTTTTCTTTTTGGAAGCAAAGAAGAAGAAAAGAGGGAGAAGCAGAAAGAAGAAGCATCCGATGTCAATTTAAATTTTCACTATACTATTATTAATATAATTAAGATTAATAATTCACCTGCATTACTAGTATTAGCATTGCCATTTCTAGATAGTGTACAAGATTTCCGCATCAACTCTCTGGATTATATACTGTTATTAGTATTTGCATTAATTATAGGAAGTGGAGAAAGTCAATGATTTGATTCAAGTTACAAAAAAATGTTGTCTTTTTCATGGGTGTTGTTGAATAGAGGTCTAGCTATGGCTTCAACTGAAAGTAGTGACAGTTTTAGAGACCTTGATCATACACCAACATGGGTTGTGGTTTGTGTTTGCAATGTTTTCTTCTTGATTTTCATTATTTTTGAGAATAACGCTAATTTGAAACTCATTTTATTTTATTTTTTTAAATTTTATTTTGCTTTTCATTTTAATTGTTATATTTTATTATGCCTTTCCCAATTAATTGAACTGTGCCTTTTCAAATTTAATTTGTTTAAATGACAATTCTATTTGATCGTTGTACTTGTTGGTAGTTTAATTAATTTGTCTTTGATTTTTTACCTTTTCAAATTTAATTTGTTTCAATAATAATTCTATTTGATCATTGTACTAGTTGGTAGTTCAATTAATTTGTCATGGATTGTTTGCTTCTGTGGCAAATTTGTCTTTATATATATATATGTTACAATAAATATATCATAAGTTATATGATACAATACATAATAGAGTGTGTATCTATATTATGAAATTTTTTATTAATAATTTTCTTTAATTTGTCATTACTATAGTATCGATTAATTAAAGCGGAGTGTGTATCCAAAGTGATTTATGAACTTAACTCAACGAGTATTCTTTGCCTCATGATTTCTTAAAATTTGAATCCATTATAGATCATTGTAATTTGTAACTTACACGCCCGCACGCCCGCAACGGACTAATCGGGGAAAACCCGCACCCGCCCCCGATTTTATAGCGGGTGTAGAATTTTGACACCCATCCCCGCCCGCAACGGGGTTCGGTTTCCCCGCCTGCACCCGCACCCATTCATATATATATAAAATTATAAATTTAAAAATCATATCTATTATAATTAATATAATAATATAATTGTTATTAGACACCTCAATTCAACGACAGCCATGAAACTACACAAAATGATAACATTTTTGTGTAACCAAGAACAAAATTATTAAACCAAGTTTAATTCTTTTGATTTTTTTTTTTTTCTGGAAGCAAAGAAGAAGAAAAGACTTGTAAACGAAGTTTTTTTCTTTCTGGAAGCAAAGAAGAAGAAAAGAGGGAGAAGCAGAAAGAAGAAGCATCCGATGTCAATTTAAATTTTCACTATACTATTATTAATATAATTAAGATTAATAATTCACCTGCATTACTAGTATTAGCATTGCCATTTCCAGATAGTGTACAAGATTTCCGCATCAACTCTCTGGATTATATACTGTTATTAGTATTTGCATTAATTATAGGAAGTGGAGAAAGTCAATGTTTTGATTCAAGTTACAAAAAAATGTTGTCTTTTTCATGGGTGTTGTTGAATAGAGGTCTAGCTATGGCTTCAACTGAAAGTAGTGACAGTTTTAGAGACCTTGATCATACACCAACATGGGTTGTGGTTTGTGTTTGCAATGTTTTCTTCTTGATTTTCATTATTTTTGAGAATAACGCTAATTTGAAACTCATTTTATTTTATTTTTTTAAATTTTATTTTGCTTTTCATTTTAATTGTTATATTTTATTATGCCTTTCCCAATTAATTGAACTGTGCCTTTTCAAATTTAATTTGTTTAAATGACAATTCTATTTGATCGTTGTACTTGTTGGTAGTTTAATTAATTTGTCTTTGATTTTTTACCTTTTCAAATTTAATTTGTTTCAATGATAATTCTATTTGATCATTGTACTAGTTGGTAGTTCAATTAATTTGTCATGGATTGTTTGCTTCTGTGGCAAATTTGTCTTTATATATATATATATTACAATAAATATATCATAAGTTATATGATACAATACATAATAGAGTGTGTATCTATATTATGAAATTTTTTATTAATAATTTTCTTTAATTTGTCATTACTATAGTATCGATTAATTAAAGCGGAGTGTGTATCCAAAGTGATTTATGAACTTAACTCAACGAGTATTCTTTGCCTCATGATTTCTTAAAATTTGAATCCATTATAGATCATTGTAATTTGTAACTTACACGCCCGCACGCCCGCAACGGACTAATCGGGGAAAACCCGCACCCGCCCCCGATTTTATAGCGGGTGTAGAATTTTGACACCCATCCCCGCCCGCAACGGGGTTCGGTTTCCCCGCCTGCACCCGCACCCATTCATATATATATAAAATTATAAATTTAAAAATCATATCTATTATAATTAATATAATAAAATAATTGTTATTAGACAATTATAAAATAAAAAAAATATTTTCTATAGAGATAAGATTATAATTTTTAATATTTAAAAAAATATTAAGTATATTAAATATGTATATCTATATAAAATTTAAAAATTACATTAATATTACTTGCGGGGCGGGTTCGGGTGCGGGGTGGATATCATCACCCAACACCCGTCCCCGCACCCAAATTTTATTTTCGGGGAAAATCCGCACCCGCACCCAATCATAACGGATTTTCCCGCCCAAATCAAGCGGGTTTGGGTGGGTACCCGCAGATGCAGGTTATATTGCCATCTCTATTTGTAAGTCTATTATTCATAATTATTCAAATATTATAGTTGAGTATGTTCACATTTTAGATAAGGTGGGAGCAAATGTATTTGTTCATACCTTAGTTAAGACTATACTTACATATTTTTAACGTTTTACATCTATTATTATTATTATTATTGTTGTTATTGTTCTTGTTGTTGTTATTATTATTATTATTGTTATTATTATTATTGTTATTGTTATTGTCATTATTATTGTCATTATTATTGTTATTGTCATTATCATTATTATTATTATTATTATCATTATTATTATTATTATTATTATTATTATTGTTATTGTCATTATTATTGTCATTATTATGGTTATTGTCATTATCATTATTATTATTATTATTATTATTATTATTATTATTATTATTATCCTCTTTTTGAGATCTAGATTCCTTGTTGTTAGCCGTAATTACATTTGAAACTGTTAGATCAAGGTTGATCGCTATAGATATCAAATTTGACAATTCATGTTACAAAGAAAATTTAAATATACAAGTTTTGTAAACTACTTTACCAAAATCAAACAGTGTTAGTCTCTAAGTAGTTGCGCATGTGCAGGTATGGTTTAGTTTACCCACAAAAAAATATTCTTACGACATGCATGACTTGATTGTGAAAATCTTGACTACAAACTTGCTACATTTCCTCCTAAATAATCTATGCAAAAAAACTATTGGCCACAAAAATAATAGACAACATTATATTTCTTATACAAAAAGAAAAAATGGAGAAAGAGTACAAGTAAAAGTTTTTGTTTGAACAAGAGAGAATGAAAAAAGAAAATGACACGTCTAACTAATTGTGTAGCATCTATTTAGGTTCCACTTTTGTTGCAAGTGTGTACCCTCCACTATAATCAAAGGCATTATTGTCATTAACATTGTCCTTCTTAGTAAAAGTAGTATCAATATAAGGATGTCTCATTGCAGCACCCTTAGAAACTCCAAAATCATTGGCAGAAGAGGAAGCAGAAGTAGAATTTGTGCTCATTCCATCATTCTGCAATATGGTTTCTAATGCTTTCACAACTTCACTCATCGTTGGACGATTTGCAGCTGATTCCTCGACGCATTGCATTGCCAACTCTAAGAATCTCCCGAATCCTATTGGATTTGCAGTGTTTCTCACCACTGGATTCATTAGTTCGTTCAAACCATAATACTCTTCTTCTCTGTTGTTCGACAAGGTTCGAACCTCGCGAACAATGTACTTACCCTTTTCAATTGGTTGTTTGGATGTTATCAGTTCAAGCATAACTACGCCAAAACTGTATACATCACTCTTCTCAGTTAGTTGTTGGGTCATGTAATATTCAGGATCAAGATATCCCTGCAGATAGATGTTAAGTATTTTAGATATCAAGTTATGCGATTACGTGAATATAGAGAATTCAAATCCGTCGATCAAAATTTATGTTTGCATTGAAGCAAAGTCGAACAATTAAAATCCAAATAAAATTTGAATATTGTTATTCTATTAAATTAGTTATTTGATTGTATATATAGTGCAACATAAGAAATGGTGCAATGTTACTCACCAATGTCCCTTTAACCTGAGTTGAGACATGGCCTTTCTCACTGTCTGATACCAGCTTAGACAGACCAAAATCTGCAACCTTTGCTGTCAAATTTTCATCCAGCAAGATATTGGTTGACTTCACATCTCTGTGGATTATGGGAGGGTTGGCAAGTTCATGTAAGTATGCAAGTCCTCTAGCCGAACCAAGAGCGATGCGAAGTCTCCTCTTCCAATCAAGTTGAATGCCAGATCTCCCTGCAACTCACATTCATTGATGCAAAAGATTCTATTAATTGCTTAAGCAGTATTGTGCATTTCAGTTTTGTTAAATAGTAGCTATAGCACAGTGAAATTTGAACAAATTACTACTGTTTTGCAATACGCTATTTGCATAATATTGTCAAATAACGGCTGTATCATTGTTATGTAATGGAATTTGAACAAACTGTTATTTTCCACAATTTACAATGGATAACACTGATATATATTTTTGTTCTATAATAAATGCCAAAAAATAAGCCGCAATGAAACATGTGTAAAGTACATAAGTCTTAAATAATTTTTCTCCATGCAATAATTTTTATTACAAAATAGTTTAATCAGCAACAGTTCATTGCTAAATTTTAAAATTGTTTTTCATTTATAGAATAAGATTATATTTCAGCTTGAGTGTTCCTTCACTGTGAACTGACCTGACAAAGTCTCCCTAAGTGAACCATTGGTGATAAATTCGTAAACCAACATCTGTTCTCCTTGTTCAAAGCAGAATCCCACAAGGCCAACAAGATTCTTGTGATGAACTCTTGAAAGCAACTCTATTTCATTCTTGAACTCTAGGCCTCCTTGCATTGATCCTTGCTGAGCTCTTTTGATTGCAACTATTTTTCCATCACGAAGAACGCCTTTGTACACCTAGTGCCAATAATAAAGAATTATTAAAATATCTTTCTAAACTAGACGTAGGTTTCTTCCTCTGTTCCTTTTTTATAATCGTTTTAAGGTTATTTGCATGTCCCAATAGAGCCAATAAATTTCGTTAGTTTAGATGAAATTATTTGTCTTTCCTGTAATACCTTTAATTATTTATTATCTCGTTCCACCAATTTCTTCCTATGCAATAATATATAGTTAGGGATAATTTTTATAGAACAATAATTAATCCTACATGGAACTTTCAAAAGGACAAATAATAAGAAAGAAAAAAAAAAGGCACAAAAAGGAACAAAAGAAATAAAAAGAAGAAAATACCTTGCCATAGCCACCAAAGCCTAACTCGTTGCTTCCAGAGAAATTGTTGGTTCCCTTTTTGAGTTCATCATAAGAGAACCATCTTGCTCCCTTCAATTGTGGTGCACCTCCACTATCCTTGCCACTTGGTGCCCAGGATGCTGCAAAAAAGAAATGCTTGTGGTGTAAGCAAATTTGATGATAGTTTTTCTCAATGTTATCAAATAGCAGTTAAAACAGCACTACAACGTTATAACAGTGCAAAGTATTGGTGGCTATAGCAGTACTATAGCCATGTAGTGTGCCAAAATTTGAACAAACTGCTATTTTTGTGATATGCTATTGACAAGTTATACTAGTTATAACAAGAAAATCTAAGTGAGAACTTTGTTTGATTACCAAATGGTCTACTTATTCCAATGGCTTTCTCTGCGCGCTTCTTTTGGAGGATTGCGTATACTCCTAACCCTATAAGGCACAGAATCAGACATATGCTCCCAGTTGCTATCCCAATAACAATACCTCTGCTAAAAGAAGCTCCTCTGTGAGAATCTGAAATAGTTTATAGTTACATTTAGTTATGCAAATTTTGAGACACAAATTTGACAACAAAAATCGATAACAATATGGATGGTTAACACAGTTCAAATATGTAGTTATTTACGTTTAGTGATTGGTTAATAAATATAACAAGGTGCCACAATTCATTAACCATCTTCTGAATGCCACGATTTTCAAGTGTTCGAATAAATATGATATATATTAACCACAATTTGTGATAAAAAAATATACCTTAAAATTGTTGTGAATAACATTCAAAATCGTGGCTAATCGTGTTCTGTAGATGATTAATGAGATACTACACTTTGTTATAACCATTAACCATCTACTAAACATAATTAACCATGTATTCGAACTACATTGTTAACCATCAAAATTGTTGTCGAATTTTGTTCTCATATTTTGTGTCAAAATAACACAACTCTGCATAGAAGTTGCAACTGTGAGTGTATTGTATTTGTATCTTACTTGGAAAAGCATAAGGAGATGCAACGAAGTAATAGGGTCCAAAATCATGTGGAGGCTTGTATGTTTGATTACTCAATGCAAATCCAATTCTTTGAACTTCTGACCTATTAAAATTCAGTCCTGTTGGTGGAAACAGTGCTAGATGTATTTGAAGATAATCATCACTATTGAAGAAAATGTTTTGTAAAGAAACTGAGCCAGGTGTTAAACCCAATTTCACCCATAAACTCATTTCAAGTGAATGGAAAATAGTTATATTTGACAGTTCACTGAACAAGGGTCCTCTAAAGAACAGCATTCCTTGATATGGATAAGCACATTCACAACTTTGTGGACTTAGATTTTGATCAGGGGGACATGATATTTCTCCACAATTAGCCAAGCTAGTTGAATAGGGTTTTTTAGGTTGTTGCTGAAGTTGACAGTAATTTGTATTAGAGATACCAGTGCTGCACACTGGATTTCCTATGAGACTGAAAAGACATGCATAGGTAAAAAATCACTACATCAGAAAAAGAGCACATGGAACATAGTTTTAAATTGCGGTAGCAGTTGCAGTTACAATGTGAATTTTTATATTGCGATAAAATGTGACTGATGAGGCCACAATTTCCAATGCATTAGCCGTTGCAGAGACCTTAAAAACTGCTATATTGCGGTTGCAAACCGCAATTTAGAACCATGACATGAAGTATCAAATTAAAAGAAAAAGTCTCACATCAATGTGTTGTTGTATTGTGAACCGACTGTTACCCTTGAAATCTGGTTGTCTTGTAAGTCCACAAGCTGCAATTGGGGACAAATGCTGTCACCCATGTCTAGGGTTTTGTTCAATGCATTGTTTCTTAGTTTCCTGAGAATAATTTAAAACATGAAAATTTATGTTATCTTATTTCCATTTTTTGTAGTATTTTCTAATCTTAAGCTCTAGCTATCTTCAACATAGAAGTTTAGGACTTACACTTGCTGTATTTGAGGAATGCCGAAGAGCTCTGATGGAAGAGGACCTTCAAGAGATCCAAACTCCATAACACTAAACATAGTATAGGTTATGGAGAAAAAAAGTGCTTGTTAGATTTCATAACTTGGTAAAGAAGAAACTTTATTTTTGTGTAATTTATAGACTTACAGAGTGGTGAGTGATTGTAGAGTGGAGAACCAAATTGGAGCTTCTGATGGATCAAAAGAATTATTACTAAGATCCCTACATAACATTATCAATTGATTAGCATTATGTGAATGATAAATAACATCACCAATATAAACTCATGCCAATTACTTACACATAGTTGAGGGAATCCAATGAAGTTAAGTCTGGCAAAGGACCTGACAAATTGTTGTGTGCTAAATTCCTGGAAGAGCACACCATTATATAAATATCCATGAGAAGGGATCAAATTACTCTGCTTAATAACTCATTTTTAACAATGAATTTCATCAGTTCAACTGTCGAAATAAAAGTTTTTATTGAGTGGATCAACTCCATAAATTTAATATAATTTTGTATGTTTGATCATTAATATAATATGATAATTCTAAGTAGAGTTGTTCCGATAGTAACTTCATCACTCCTCAATATCCATTGTTGTTATTATAAAATCCTTTTACTTGTCCACATCTCAAATCTAAGTACTCACAATTCATTGATGCGAATAAGGTTATTGAGATTTGAAGGAACCTCTCCTGTCAAGAAATTTCGATCGAGCCGACTGTCATAAAACGAAACAATCAAGAAAAATTAATCAAAGCATGCTATTCAGTATAATGGAAATGAAAGGAAGAAAGAATTAAGTGAATGAAAAGAAGATTTGAAATGTTAAGGAACTACTTACAGAACTTCAACTGTGTTAACTAGTCCTATTGTAGAAGGTATACTCCCACTTAAATCATTACCATCAAATAATCTGTCAGAAAGAAAACAAAAGTTCAAAATAGCACAGAAATTGAGAGTTGAGAATGCATAAGCTTATAAAAACCTATAAATGCTAAAATGTCAACTTACATGTGTATGAGTGCCATGTCAGAGCTGAAAAGTTTGGAAGGAATGGAACCAGAAAGCTGGTTTTTATTGAAATGGCTGCATCAAATACCAATCAAATCAGGATTCAAGATGAGATTCATGTTCAATAAGACACACTAGAAGTAGAGATTGATATTGAAGGATTTCATTTAGTATAGTAAGCTACTGATAACCATGATCAAAACAATGTTGATATAATACTCAATATAACATTAGCAACTAATAATAGAGGAAATGATGAACGGGGTCATTTTTCTATGCACCAACTAAAAAATACTCACAAGTGTCAACAATGAAACAAAAAGAATAAAGAAAAGCAAAAACTTACAAGTGTTTAGCCTTTAAAAGGAGGTCTAAGCCAGGGGTTGTGGAGGTTGAAACTGGGATAGGTCCTGTGAGTTGATTGTCTGCTAAGTCCAACCAATAAAGTTTGGAGAGTTTACCCAATGAAGGAGGTATTTTTCCAGTGAAGTTGTTTGAATTTAAAGCCCTGAATAATTCAATAAGATGTGTTTAGTGTTAAATTACTCATCTTGAAAAGGTGAGGGGATAACAATAGAAATGATACTTTGACACACAAATTTTGACAACTATTTGAATGGTTAACGCAGTTCACATATTTGGTTAACTAAGTTAAGTGGATGGTCAATAAATATTACAATTTATAAGGTGTTGCAACTCATTAACCATTCACTTAATATCTTTAACCGTGATTTTAAATTTCTCTAACCACAACTTTCAGGTGTTGAAATATACATATAAAAAATACTTCTTCTAAGATTATTCTTACAAGAAAGATAGCTCTGTAAGATTCCCCAATGTATCTGGAATATTACCACTGAAGCTACAACCAGCCAAAATCCTGAAACAATGAAGTTTAAATTACTACTACATGTTGCACTTGATATGACATTAGGAAATTATTTGGTTTTGTGAATTAACTTACAGAGTATTTAGCTGGCTTAACTTTCCCAATTCTTGAGAGATAGAACCCATTAAACCTTTATTAAAGGACAAATCCCTGCAGTTAAAATGAATTGACGATAGATTTTTATTCACCTCTAACTAACGATTATTTGTAATAACTGTATTCGGTCCATTTAATCAGGCTCATTAAATTTAGAGTAGTATATTTAAACGAATTAGTCGTTATATCCTATTCACAACTTTAAAATATATAAAAAAATGTTTTCTTCCATTTTAATTAGAAACAGAAAACAATACTTACAAGGATCTCAATTCTGTGAGTTCACCAATATCTCCACTTAATTTACCCTTCAGGCCCATGGTTGACAATCCCCTATATATTTAATGCACATAACAAAGTATTTTTCTTAAATTAGTAATTGGAAAAATGAGTAAAAGGGTGATGAAATGAATATACCAAAGATCACAAGGATCAAATAATTTTCAATTGAAGATTTATATTACAATGAAGTAACCCTGGATTTACTGCAAGTCACTCCTTCCCATGGTGCTTCACAGGGGTCATCTGACCTGTCCCAGCTTGGAGGTGTATTTTGCCATATATCTTTTAGAGATCTAAGTGCAGCAACTGCAACAATTTATAATCATAATAAAAAAAAAATGCATCAAAAACAAAAGGAAGAAATGGTAGTTACTACTAAATTTAATTAATCAAAGGTCTCTTTGTTTACTTAAGAGTTTTCAGCTAGGATAAGCTATTAAAATGTTGATCAATCTGAAAAACTCTAAACTAACTAAATACATGTTTAGGACGTTGAATTTGACATAATCACAATCACAATGATTCATTGTTTTTATTTTTATTTTTTTTAATAAAAAATCACTTTTAAATTATGATCCACAGTTGAATTTAATGTTGAAAATCACTTTTTTTTAATAATAAAAATCAGTTATAAAAAATAATTTTTTTAGAAGTTTCTAAAACCAACTTCTCAAAAAAATCAAATTTTAAATTATTTTTAGATTTTATTTAAAAAAAAAGCTATAACAAACTGTCAAAAAGTAATTATTTTTTATAAAAGTGTAACAATCGCCCCCTGTGTTTTGGCATGAAACAAACATTCTGACTTATTTATTTATGAACAACTATCATACTACATAACATAACCTATATTTTAACAAAACCATTTTACTACTTAAGTCATCAATTCTTGATGAGCACACACATGGACATAAATAAAAGGGATGTCATGAAACATTACCATCTTGAGGATTAGTTAATGAAGAGATGAGATGAATTTCAGCCCATAAGAATACCAAGAATAGCAACACACTGAATATTTCCATGTTAAAAATAGTTTTCACCAACTTCTTGACAATTTCTGAATATAGCACAAACAATTGGATCAAACAAAAATAATTGTCTCAAGCAAAGAAAGTATAATATGCATTGTTTCATTTAACATGCTAATTAGAAAGTTGCAAAGAGAAGTGTAGAAGGTTTAGGAGGAAGAGGAAGTAGTGAAAGAAAAAAACACAGCATGAAGTTTGTTTCATAAAGGAAAAAACAAAGGAAAAGCTTGACTTGGTTGTTTCCTACTCCATATTTATTGATTTTTTCTTATCTTAGAAGCTAATTCAATTCAATTTAATATAATGTTGTTGCCACTATCTATAACACCATCATAGTATTTTTTTTCTTACACTTTTCGATATCAAATATAGTCAAAATCAAATTACTATCTTATCCTTTTCTTGACTACTCAGCTAGTTGGCTCTTAAGTGGACTTGTCACCATTAATTTTACTTTTTTTAGTGACCAATAGAAAAATATCTTGCAACTTGTGCATCAATTAATTTCATTGATATTATTATCAAGTTAGTTATTGAAAGCATTTGGGTTGGTGTGACATGGCCCCATCTCACTATAATCGTGTATATCTACATTTTCATGAGTTATAGGAAAGTTTGGCCACACTAATAGTTTTATAATTATATATTTTATGTACTTTTCTTTGTCTTAATAATTAAACTGACTAGCTATCATAATATTTTAATTTGAATGAAAATAAAGTCTAATAATAGTGACAAATTTTGCACAAAATATTTAGAGAAACGATAAGTATTAACTAAAATATTATAATTTAGATTCATAAAAGTCATATAGTTTTATTAAAAATTCAACATAACATCAATACCAAATAAAAATATAATTCATGAAAATAGACATTTACATCGAATTAAAGTTGTGTCTTTCGTTCTCCTAAAATTTTGAAATCATCCATAATTGAATTGGAACTAAAGCTTTCAGCTATTTCTTTTTCAATATAAAACATCATATTGTCTTGATAATCTTCATTGTTGAAAATGATTTTTCTGTAGTAGTTGTAGAAATCAGAATAGTTAAGATAAGGCAGATTAGTCGATCAATTAAATAATATGGTCGACTAGTTGGAAAAGTTTAAAGCTTCATACAATTCATACATAGTCGACTAGTTGAAAAAGTTAGAACTTCAATTCATACAAGTCACACAATTCACACATGCTTTTAAAGCTTCAAACAATTCAATCAAATAAAATGCATCTGTTTTACAATTTTCATCTTTGTTAGAAAATTTATTATTGAAAAATGCATCAATTTTTAATTTTTAATTTTTAAACATCGTATCACTCCTAAAAATATACACGAATTAATTACACAACACATTAAGACAAACAATTCACAATTCTCAAGTTTACAACTCACATTCACAAAGTAAAACAATTCACAATCCCACATTCACACTACACTAATCAGAAAAAAAAAAAAAAATCAGAGAGGGAGCAGTAAAATATCACAATTTTTTTTTTGATTTTAGAAGAGATGATAAATTACACCATAATTAACTCACACAAATGTGAGTCCTGGTTTCGAACACTCGGGACAAGACGTACAACTTAATAATATCGACATTTACCAGTGGAGTTAGGGCTTTAAGGACAACTTATCACTATTATTCGAGTAACATATTATTATTTATAAAAATAAAAATAAAAAATAAAAAATATAGGAGATGTCATGGTCCATGGGAACTCGGTCTGCCACTAGACCAATAATCAAAAGCACTATTGAACTACCAGAATTAATTAATTGATGAAAATTTATTTTCTTATCCTCAAATCTTTTCAAAAATCCTCAAATTTTATTTAAATTGATTAATTTAGAGGTGTATTTTACACGTTTGTATTAATCAATTCAATCATATATGTTTGTATTAATCAATTCGATCATATACTTTTATGGATTTAAAAGTATTGAGGTGAGAAACTTAGTTTAAGTTTTCTTGGTTTTCAAGTGATTGGTGCACTCTTGGAGAGTTTGATTACTATTCATAAAAAAAGTTACATGAAGGTGTCACTTGAGAGTATTGAAAATTACTATTTCGTGCAATGAAGGTGAAATGATGTGTTCTTTTAGGTGTAAGAGACTAAAGCAAAAAAGACAGTTTATAAAAAAAGACTAAACCAAAAGAACAAATACCTATTTCAATAATATGTATAGATTAGATAACAAACAATTTAAATTAATTTAAATAAGAGAAAAATTAACAATATTCTGTATTGTTGTTTCTTGTTTCTATTATAAGAAAAAAAAGTTTGTTTTTGAGGAAAACAAAAATTGTATGATATAGATTAAATTCTTTTTCACTTGTACGTAGGGATATACAAAAGACGAATTATGTTGCATTTTGCGTCCCGTTAAGTAATTCTTAAATTACATCAGATTATTACTAAATTTGAACTCAATCCTTAACTCGATAAAATTCAATAATGTAGGAATTCAATAAAGACGTGTTCACACAAGAAAGTATTGGATTGGTCCCATGACATCAAATAGTAAAACATAATCGTGCAAATAGAGTTTTGCACAATCTACCATCATCTTGAAAATGTGTCTCCTACGTGAAGTTGAATCTCCTCTTTCCACTTGTGCCAAGAACATAACAAAATTATACATATAATTGTTCCCTACACCAAACAAAACAACCATAACATCACTACAAAATCCATAAAAAAAAACAAAAAAAAAACAACCCATATGGAATAATAATAATTTGGCATTTCATTACAAAAAACAATATATTATTTGTCCATTTGATGAGTAATTTATTTTAAGAGTTATATTTTTTCAAGGGATGGGACAGATGACTCCGAGGTCAATACTGACCCATTCACTCTTAAGTGAGCCACACACATTTGTTCCCATTTTTTTATAAATAAGGTCACATCTAACCAATTGCTTATGGGCTAAGACAAAATAATGAAAAATGTGCGAGTTAATGGAAAAAATCAAATTTTTAACGCCCCAAAACTTGTATGGCACTATGATGCAGGATCGTCTCCGAGAATTTGAGTGTCCTGTACGAATGATGAATTTGATATATAAATATATATATATATATATATATATATATATATATATATATATATATATATAAGGAGAGAGAGGGGGAGAGAAAGATGAGAGAGAGTCTTCTAAATTTATAGAAAACAATTATGAAACAATTAAGTTGTTGAAATATGATATTTTAGAAAAACATGTTCATGAAGTATATGAATATATACATGTAAGATTAATACAAGTACTAATTAAACCTTTAGCTAAACTAGGAATAAATACTCATATACTATTAATCTTAAGATACAGTAGAATTAACTGTTTTCATGAATCCATGCTACTTATATTATAATCAAATCTTAATGATGGTCTCATGTATTTTAATTGTTATCCAAATTTTTCTATGAATTTAGAAAATGAGCACACTAAAAATTTGTTAGTTATTAATATTCATGTTTAAATAAAATGTTTAAAGAATAAGTTGCTAAATATAATTCTAAGCTTGTGCGTGTGTGTGTATATAT
>JBBPBP010000004.1:17491505-17515150 GCA_037974735.1 Cicer chorassanicum
TATATATAGAGGATCGTTTTAAAGATTTTGAAGGTATTGTTCTAATCGTAAGAATTAGACTTCTAATAAAAAGAAAGCGCAATTATTAAAATTAAAAAAAATTGATAAATAGTTCCTATAAAAAAATTCTCAACTTTTTAGTCCCTAAATTTTTTTAATTCATTTTTAGTCCATATTTTGAATTATTTTAAGAAAATGAAATTTTTAGTTCCTAAAAAAGTATCTATAAAATTAAAATAGAGACTAGTAGTGAATAATTTTTTTGAAGGAATAAACTTAAAAGGTAGTAATCTTATAGGAATTAAAAATATATTTAACCAAAAAAAATCACCTTCATTTTATTCAAAAAACTAAAAAAGTTTAGGACCTTCACCAATTGGTAGGGGTCATGTGTTATTAGACTCTTTGCACATCATAATAATTTGGTTATTCCTTTCCATTCTCTTTCAAATTCTCTAAATCATGAATTGTGAATTCTCTTATCACTCGTAAATCCTATAAATAAATTATTTAAAGAATATGATAAAATGGAACACAACGTAAAAGTGTAGAAAACAAATTGATAATTCAAAATACAAGGTTTCAGTATTTGATAATATAATTTACAAAAGTAGTAAACAACATTTAAGAAGACAAATTATAAAAAGAGAGCTTTAGAATTCTTTTGAGAATTTTTAGACAAAAGTTTTCTCTCTCTGAAAATTGATGCCTCATAACTGCTATGAGTTGCTCTTTTTATAAATTAAGAATGCATACTCAGATGACAATAATACCCTTACTTTTTCCTCAAACAAAGAAAAAATATATTACTAAGTTAAAAATACAAAAAATAAAAGTGCACAGTAACTATGCATAGTAACAATGACTCGTGTGAGTGCATAGTGACCTGTATTAGTATTAGTGAATCATAAAACGAATAGTAACAAAATAATAATTTGTCTCTAATAATTTCTTCGTCAACAATAATATCTTTAACTTTTTTCATCAAACTTTGCTTTATTTTCGAGTCTTACATTTTTCCTGTCCCTAGACATTTACAAGAGTTATATAACTCTTCTGATGATGATTCATTTATTTGATTAATGACATCCTTGTAATCAGATTCTTCATTCAAGGAACTTTTGGCATCAATATAAAATCAATATATCTTCTAAGATATTAATAAGAATTTCTTTTGATTCTTCTTGAATATTAAAGTTATTTATATTATTAATTTTTTCTTTAACTCTATATGTTTTTGCATAATGACCAAATCTTCTACATTTAAAACACTTTGCAAGTTTTTCTTTTCTTTTGTTTTCCCGTTAGTCTTATAATATTGTTGATCTTTATATGAGTGTTTTTATAATTTCTAAAATTACTTCTTTTAATAAAAGGTTTATTGAATGTTGATTTCTTCTTGCTAGTAGATATACTTGGGAGTTTAGCTTACTAATCTAAATTGTTCACATAAAGAACCTAATTCTCTTCTACTATGAAGACTTTGATATTTAATCTTATTTTGTAATTTAAAATCAATACAAATTTACATTCCAGTTTGTACTATGGAATTAGATATTTATCCATAGTTAAATCACTATATGGTATAATTCCATCATTTTTTTGTTTAATATTACTTTTTTACTTTTTCTGCAAATAATTTAGGTAATTCTCCAATAAATATTTCTTTCTAGTAATATGTTGCTCCATTTAACCTAAGATAAAATTTAGAGAAAAACATATCTTTATACTAGTGATAATCACACATAGTTGGACAATAAAGATTTATTAATTGATATGCTGCTCTTTGTTGCATTTTTAAAGGTTCTCCAACAAAATGTTTAGTAATATTATATAACTAGACATGCACTCGGGCAATGCACGGGGTTGGAAATAAACTGCTATATGGATCTATAACAAAAAGTAATGTAGCAATATAAGTTATCAAGTGTAATACAAAATAGAAGAACAATCATATAAAATAGACAATCATGTATATATATGGGTGTCTCTGGTTCTTGGTTGTCATTGGTTCCTGTTTGTCTCTAGTTGCTTATGATTATGTTTGCCTCTGGTTCCTGTTTGCCCCTAGTTCATGTTTGCCTTTGGTTCCTGGTTGCCTCTGGTTCCGGTTTGCCTCTGGTTCTGTTTGCCTCTAGTTGTGTATTCTATAAAAAAAATAGAGGAAGGAGAAGATCATAGTAAATGGATTTAAACTTTAGACAATCATGTATATATATGGGTGTCTTTGGTTCCTGTTGCCACTAGTTCCTGAATGTGCTGGAAAACACAAGAAAGATAGGGTATGAATTGTGTTTTCCGTTTCCAAAACTATTTGTATTTTCTTACAACAATTGTTCTTTATCATAACATTCAACTAACCATTAAAAGAGGTTTAGAAGAGGTAAGGTTGAATCATAAAGAACTCAGATGCAAGAATTAAAAAGAAATAAAGGAGACATATATATATTTTATACTACTTCACAACAAATTATTGCTACATCTAGTCATCCCCTTATAGATATATTTTCCCCTAGTACAGTCGATGGCTAAATCCGCTATTCCCATAAATAGTTATACAAGTATTCTTTACTCTACATCTTCTGACTTTGAGTATTTTTCTCTAGCCTCTCCAAGCTGTCGTTCCCATAACCTTTCTTCAACATACTGACATTTTACCATTGAGACTCATGAGGGTCTTTGTACCTTTTCAAATACCTCTTGGGGATGAGAAGGTTGTTGCTGATATTGGGTTAATTTACATCAGTTCTAGTTTGTGTTTTATTTTCTAACTCTTATTTGTAAAACACATGTTTTTGATGAAGAAAAAGACCAAAGAATGTGATCACAGTAGCAAGCTCAAAAAGAAGTCAAATAACCAAAGTCAACTATGGTCAAACTTACTAGAAGTTTTATAAATGTAAAGGTACATGATGCAATCTAATATTCTTACATTTCAAATGCACATGAGAACCTTTCATTTTAGCATATGCATCAAAAGGATTTTTAAAGTATCAAAAATACATAAACAATGTTTGAAAATAAAGTTTTTGGCAAAATGCAATGTTGTATTCAAATAGAGCATCCTGTAGCCGAATACAAGAGATAAGTCAGTAGCAAAATCTGAACATCTGTATTCGACTACGATATGGTGTAGCCGAATACAAGTGCTAAGTCAGTAGCTAAAACTGAACATCTGTATTCGACTACGAGGTTGTGTAGCCGAATACAAGTGCTAAGTCAGTAGCTAAGACTGCACATTTGTATTCGACTACAACCTTGTGTAGTCGAATACAACAACAACTCAATGGAAAAATTCACTTGGTTGTATTCGAATACAAGGTTTTGTATTCGAATACGATGTTGAAATTTTGAATAAAAAATGAACATTGCAGAAGTGAATTCGACTACACACATGCTGTAGCTGAATACAACTGCGAAGCAATGCAATTTTTCAGTTCTGAAATGGTTCTGGATCATTGCATTTGTTCATCAAACCTCTAGGAACATTTGCCACTGATCTGAAGTGATGTCTATAGAGTATAAATACCCCATAACTACAATTTATTCGAAATCAATCCTACTACCAAACTTTGAACAATTTTCTGAAACATTCTCAAATTTATTTTTCATATTTCATGTACTTGCAATACATTTTCATATCATTGATAAAGGTTCTCAAAGCATACTTGAAATAATATTGGATTGATATCATTGTACAACTATTATATTCTTATTCTAAGTTAAAGAACATTTTGTTGGAAAATCACTAAAGTGATTATATTGTTTGTAAAGAAAGTAGTACTTTCTTCAAGTGGTCTAATCTAAGATAGTGGTGTGTTATCTTAGAAGCTGTGTTAGAAGTTTGTAGCAGAGATCCTAGGGTGGGATTTGTACATTTTCTGACAATAGTGGAAAAATCTCTTGTAGTGTGCAAGAGGACTGGATGTACCCTATGTCATAAGGGGAACCAGGATAATATTGTTGTGTCCATTAATTTTCTGCCATTTACTTATTGCCATACACTGTCCTAAACAGAAAAATCGATCACTAAATCTTTGAAAACAAGACAATTTCTAAACACCTAATTCACCCCCCTCTTAGGTGTACCTCGGTTCTTACAATTGGCACCAGAGCAGGTTTAGGTAATTTACTCCTCAATCCTTACTCATGGCTTCTGCACAACCTGTTTTTAGAGATGATGACAGTAGCAATAAACCACCTTGCTTCATTGCAGAACACTATGACTTTTGGTAGATACGCATGCAAGCGTATCTTGAGGCACAAGGAGGCGACATATTGGATGCAATAGAAAATGGTCCCTATATTCCAAAAACAGTCATCAACAATAAAGAAGAAACAAAGATAAAAGCCTCATGGACAGACGATGACAAAAGAAAAGTGTTATGTGATAAGAAGGCCAAAAACATGCTACAATCATCACTTGGAATGGATGAATTCTTTCATGTATCTCACTGCAAAACGGATAAAGAAATATGGGATACTCTTGAAGTAACTAATGAAGGGACTATTGAGGTAAAACGATCTAAACTCAATACATTATCTCAAGAATATGAATTATTTCGAATGCAGCCCGGAGAGTCTATCTTAGACTTACAGAAAAGGTTCTCTCATCTAACCAACCACTTGTCGGCACTTGGGAAAATCTTCACCAACGATGAATTAAATCTAAAAGTGTTAAGATCATGAACAAGGGCTTGGCAACCAAGGTGACGATAATTTCTGAAAAGAAAAGCCTATCCAAAATGTCTCTTCCTGCATTGTTCGGAAAACTTCAAGAACATGAAATCGAACTTGGAAGGTTAGAAAAGAATGAAAGGCAAGATAAGAAGACCAAAAACATTTCCCTAAAAGCCAAATCAAAAGAAAAAATCAAAGACGAGAATTCAGATGAAGATGAAAACATCACCTTCCTCGTTAAGAAATTTGGTAAGTTTCTTACAAACGATAAAAATTTTAAAAAGAAAAGTTTACAAAGAAGGATATTTCCACTTCAAGCCAAAACTTCACTTGTTTTGAGTGTGGTAAGCAAGGACACATAAAGGCAGAGTGTCCTAATGTTATCAAGAAAAATGCCATAAAAAATAAAGACTTCAAAAAGGCCTACATAGCATGGGAGGACAATGAAGTGAGTTCATCTTCGGAATTGGAAAGTGACGAATGTGCGAATGTTGCATTAATGGCATCACACCAATCCAACGAAGAAGCAGAGGTTAGTAACAAAGACTCTTCTCATTATAATAAGACTAATAGTGAATTAATTATCGAATATAATGATGCTCAAAATGCAATTAAAGAACTTCTTTTGGAATGTAAATATCTGTTCAAATAATGTCAACCCAAAAGAAACAAATTTCAACTCTTCAAGAAAAAGTTGACACTATGGAAAAATATTCTGATAAATTAAAACAGAATTTTACATGCAATAAGTGTGATTCTGTCTCTTTCAAAATTGTCCAATTAAATAGAGTAATTGAACGATACGAAAAGGGACAAATTGGATTGGAAAATGTTTTAAATATGCAAAGATACTCAAATGACAAGAGTGGTATTGGTTACTCAAAATTTGATAAACCAAGTTTAAATAAAACCATTTTTGTTAAAGCGAGTAACCAATCCAACCAAGAAAATGTTATAGTTATGCAAAAAGATCATCATTATAAGGAGAAAATTATTCAAAAGAAATCTCATATACTCCTACATGTTTTTATTGTGATCTTAATGGTCACACACCTAATGCCTGTCACTTTAGAAACTTTAGTGTTCCAAAAGGGCATTATATGTGGGTCAAGAAAGGTACTAATCCTCAAGGACCCAAAGCACATTGGGTACCTAATAAAACTTGATCTTAATTCTGTAGTTATGCACGCAAAGTACCTCAAATATGTGGTACTTGGATAGTGGATGTTCTAAACATATGACGGGTGATAAAACAAAATTTTCAGCTCTAACTCTTAAATCAAAAGGCTATGTGGTTGGTCTATGGAGACAACAACCAAGGAAAAATTTTAGGCATTGGAAAAGTTGGTACAGCCCCATCTCCTTCGATTGAAGATGTTCTATATGTTGAAGGTTTAAAACACAATCTCATAAGCATTAGCCAGCTTTGAGACAAAGAATACAAAATAGCTTTCAACAAAGATGAATGCATCATCCAAAATGAAGTTTCAAATGAAATTCAGTTTGTTGGTAAGCGCTTCAAAAAAATCTTTGTACTTAATCTTGATGATTTATCCTTAAAAATGAAATGTCTTTTGGTGAGTGACAACAATGATGCATGGCTATGGCATAAAAGAATTGCACATATCCATATGGATCATTTAAACAAGTTAGTCAAGCATGACCTTGTTGTAGGCTTACCAAAGATGAAATTTATAAAGGATAGATTGTGTGATGCTTGTCAAAAGGGTAAGCAAACAAAGATTTCTTTTAAACCCAAGAATATTATATCAACCTCAAGACCACTTCAATTAATACATATGGACTTGTTTGGTCCATTAAGAACCAAAAGTCTTGGTGGAAACTCATATGAACTAGTAATTGTTGATGATTACTCAAGGTTCACTTGGACCTTATTTTTGGCAAATAAAAATGAAGCTTTCAAAGTATTTAAAAACTATGCCAAACTAGTCCAAAATGAACAAGCAGCCAAAATTGTATCAATTAGAAGTGATCATGGAGGAGATTTTCAAAATGCCTCTTTTGTAGAATTTTGTGAAGAAAATGGAATCTTCCATAACTTTTCTGCACCAAGAACACCTCAACAAAATGGGGTTGTTGAGAGAAAGAACAAATCCTTGGTAGAACTTGCAAGGACCATGCTAAGCGACTCAAGTTTACCAAAATATTTTTGGGCAGATGCCGTAAACACAACATGTTATGTATCCAATCGGGTAACAATTCAGCCAATTCTAAAGAAAACTCCATATGAACTCTACAAAGAAAGAAAGCCCAACATCTCTCACTTCCACATCTTTGGATGTAAGTGTTTCGTGCTGAACAATGGTAAGGATAACCTTAGAAAATTCGATGAGAAAGCTGATGTAGGTATCTTTATTGGTTACTCATTATCTAGTAAAGCTTTTAGAATTTTCAATAAAAGAACTTTGTTAGTCGAAGAATCTATGCATGTATCTTTTGATGAAACTAACCCCTTGAAAGAGGACAAAAATATTTCTTATGATGATGATGATTTTGTAAGTAATGATACAAGCAAAGAAAATCAAGATGATCAACTAATTCAAGAAAATGAAGTCAACGTTGAAAAGCAAGATGATTATCTTCACAATGAATGGAGAACCCATAGAGATCACCCAATTGACAACATTATAGGTGATATCAACAAAGGAGTTACAACAAAGCTCAAACTGCAAGATGCTTGCTTGAATATGACATTTGTTTCTCAAATAGAACACTCCAAGATTGGTGAAGCACTTAAAGATGATCAATGGATACTTGCTATGCAAGAAGAACTAAACCAATTTGAAAGAAGCAAAGTATGGGAACTTGTTCCTAATCTTGGAGATAAACACATCATTGGTACCAAATGGGTGTTTAAAAATAAACAAGATGAAAACGGTATAGTTGTTCGAAATAAAGCAAGTTTGGTTGCTCAAAGATACAATCAAGAAGAAGGGATTGAATTTGATGAAACATTTGCTCCAGTAGCAAGGTTAGAAGCAATTCGGTTATTATTTGTTTATGCTTGTTCTATGAATTTTGAACTATTTCAGATGGATGTCAAGAGTGCTTTTCTCAATGGCTACATTAATGAAGAAGTAAATGTGAAACAACCACCCGGATTTGAAGACTTCAAGAATCCTTCACATGTTTTCAAATAAAAGAAAGCTCTCTATGGTCTAAAACAAGCTCCAAGAGCTTGGTATGATAGGCTAAGTACCTTCCTATGTGAACGAGGATTTGAAAAGGGCAAAGTTAATAAGACATTATTTATCAAAAGAAATAATGATCCCACTTTATTGGTTCAAATCTACGTTGATGATATCATATTTGGATCAACAAACAATGACATATGTGAAGAATTCTCATTAATGATGCAAGGAGAATTTGAAATGTCTATGATGGGAAAATTAAATTATTTTCTTGGACTCCACATCAAGTAACTCAAGAATGGCATCTTCATAAATCAAGCAAAGTATTGCAAGGAATTATTAAAAAGGTTTGAGATGGAAAACAACAAAGAAAGTGCAAATCCTATGGGCTCTAGAACATATGTAGATAAAGATGAATCCGGTATTTCAATAGACATATCAAAATATCGAGGTATGATTGGATCTCTATTATATCTAACGAACAGCCGGCCAAATATTATGTTTAGTGTCTGTTTGTGTGCAAGATTTCAAGCAGATCCTAAAGAATTGCATCTTGTTGCAGTAAAAAGAATTATGAAATATTTGAAAGGAACAACCAATGTAGGCCTATGGTATCCAAAGAGTAGCATATGTAGTCTCGTTGGCTATTCTGATTCTGATTATGCAGAATGCAAAACGGATCATAAAAGCACAAGCGATACTTGCCATATCTTAGGTAATACATTAGTATCATGGTCCTATAAAAAGCAAGCTTGTGTTTCCCTAAGCACTGTTGAAGCCGAATACATAGCAGCATGAAGTTTCTGTGCATAGATTCTTTGGCTCAAACAACAATTATATGACTATGGACTTGATCTCAGATGCATTCCACTAAGACGTGACAATACCAGTGCAATAAATATCTCGAAAAATCTAATCATGCATTTTCGGGCTAAACACATTGATATACGTCATCACTTTCTGCGAGATCATGTGCTCAAAGACAATGTTGAAGTAACTTTTGTGGATACACATAATAAATTAGCAGACATCTTTACAAAGCCTCTACCTAAAGACTCATTTTACAAGATACAAAGAGAACTTGACATTTTAAATGAAAATGATATCTAATTGCAAGGTACCTATACTTTGTAAGTCATCTTTCTTCAAGATCTAGAATCTTCTCTTGATAAGTTGTTAGAATTGATTCTTTGATGTTTATCTTTTCTTAAAATATGAATATGTGCCTTACATGTTGTTTTTTCTGTGAAAATTTCATTTTTAAGCAAAATCTCGATATTGTAGCTGCGAATACATGTTTGCAGAAAATCCTGTATTCGAATACAACCTCTGTGTAATCAAATACACATTTCCAGAACCACCTGTATTTGAATACAACAAGTGTGTAGTCGAATACAGATTCACGTTTTTCCTTCATATATAAAGTTTTTTCAGTTTTTAGATTACTTTCTGCATTTTCAGTATTCGAATACAGCCGGCTCCTTTATCATCCCTTCCAAAATTCTCATCCTCTCATACTTGCAACAAGTTAACCAACCTCTATCCTAACATACATTGCAAGATCAATCTTAACTCACAACTACCATTTCAAAATCAAATTTCTCAAAACCCAAAACCCCAATTTTTCCCCAAATTCGAAAAACCTCATTTTCACCATGGATGCTCGCAAAAGAGGACCAAGAACCAAACATGCAGCAGTGGGTCCTTCAAAAAGGAGGACTAAGAATGATAATGTAGCAGATTTATCTCGCCTGCTTCACTCACCGGAAGAAATCGATCGGTTCCGCACAAAATACTCCGACAAAAGGATCATCACTCCTAAATTTGGTACTCTTGATTCCTTTTCCGCTTTTAAGTTTCCTGAATTACTTAAGGCCCGACATTTAGTGGAATTCATCAGTTATAACGGTCCTACTTATCTTGATTTAGTTAGGGTCTTTTACTGTAATCTCACAAAAGACGGGAATACGCTAATATCTCGGGTAAAAGGCAGACACATTGAGTTAGAAACTCAAACTATTGGAGAAATCTTGCAGATTCCTTTTGAGGGTCAGAAACTTAGGCCTGACAACCTGTGTGAATGGGTAAATATCACCAAATATGACGCTTATGTTTCCTAGTGTTAGTTTGACAAAAACACTATGGAACGAAAAAGGACACAAGCTGGTTCAGAATATGCTAGACAACGGTACAGAGTTGGAAATCTAACCATTGACTACTGACTCTTGCATTATTTTTTGAGTTACATTATGGTTCTTAAGGCTGGAAACTACTCTCAGATATCGAAATTTGAGCTTCAGATTATGTACTTCATGTTCAAAGGATGTCCACTCAACTTGGCTTACTTTGTCCGATCTGTCTTATTTGCTTCAAAGGAGGCTATTGGGTTACCTTATGCAAAGGAAGTCACTAGGATCTTGGATCACTTTAAAGTGGACTTCTTTGGCGAAGTAATGTATACACCAACTAAGGACAATCTTCTTGATTTGAGTGTGCTTTTCTGTATGAAAATAATGTGGAATGAACAACTTCAGACTTATGTTCATAAAGGTGACCTTGGCCAAACTTCTACTGCTGCTCAAGAAGATACTGCTACCCATGCAGATACTGCTGCCCAAGAGGAAGACGACGCCGAGGAAACAACATTGGATGATGATCATGTTTCAAATCGCATGGTCATGAACAAACTCAACTCTTTACAAACTTTCATCACCACCCAATTTCAACACATGAACACCTCCATCAACACTCGCTTTCAAACTATAGAAACCACCATTGTCCACAACCATGAAACCATGTTGCATGAAATTAATAACTTATCCGACAAAATTGACCACCTTCACCTTCCACCGGATATGTAGTTCCATACTGAAATTGTGTTAAATGTCGTTTGTTTGCTTTTCAATTACTATTGTTTTTGTTATATTTCTTACATTGAGATGTAATATTTAAACTTGGTTCCATTTTTCTTTATGTGATATTTTCTAGTTCTCTAGTATAAATATTTTATTCCCTATATATGCTTGGACTATTATCTGCTACTTTTCCTTCTTTTTGATCATGTCAAAAGGGGGAGAAAGTTTGGTATGTTGTTGTTGCTAAAAGTTTTATATGTCTTCAAAATGCTTACAATATGATGGTATGAACTCAAGTCCAACGGGGGAGTATGCATGAATTACGGGGGAGATATTTTAAAACATTCACAACACGTTGAAGCCTCTTCACAACAACAAACTTTTTACATAATCAAAAAGGGGGAGAATGTAAAACACATGTTTTTGATGAAGACAAAGACCAAGGAATGTGATCAAAGTAGTAAGCTCAAAAAAAAGTCAAATAACCAAAGTCAACTATGGTCAAACTTACTAGAAGTTTTATAAATGTAAAGGTACATGATGCAATCTAATATTCTTACATTTCAAATGCACATGAGAACCTTTCATTTTAGCATATGCATCAAAAGGATTTTTAAAGTGTCAAAAATACATAAACAATGTTTGAAAATAAAGTTTTTGGCAAAATGCAATGTTGTATTCGAATACAACATCCTGTAGCCGAATACAAGAGATAAGTCAGTCGCAAAAACTGAACATCTGTATTTGACTACGAGATGGTGTAGTCGAATACAAGTGCTAAGTCAGTAGCTAAAACTTAACATCTGTATTCGACTACACACATGCTGTAGCCGAATACAACTGCGAAACAATGCCATTTTTCAGTTCTGAAATGGTTCTGGATCATTGCATTTGTTCATCAAACCTCTAGGAACATTTGCCACTGATATGAAGTGATGTCTATGGAGGATAAATACCCCATAAACTTCAGTTTATTCGAAATCAATCCTACTACCAAACTTTGAACAACTTTGAACAATTTTCTAAAATATTCTCAAAGTGATTTTTCATATTTCAAGTACTTGCAATACATTTTCATATCATTGAGAAAGGTTCTCAAAGCATACTTGAAATAATATTGGATTAATATCATTGTACAACTATTATATTCTTATTTTAAGTTAAAGAACATTTTGTTGGAAAATCACTAAAGTGATTATATTGTTTGTAAAGAAAGTAGTACTTTCTTCAAGTGGTCTAATCTAAGTTAGTGGTGTGCTATCTTAGAAGCTGTGTTAGAAGTTTGTAGCAGAGATCCTATGGTGGGATTTGTACATTTTCTGACAATCGTGGAAAAATATCTTGTAGTGTGCATGAGGACTGGATGTACCCTAGGTCATAAGGGGAACCAGGATAATATTGTCATGTCCATTAATTTTCTTCCATTTACTTATTGCCATACATTGTCCTAAACAGAAAAATCGATCACTAAATCTTTGAAAACAAGAAAATTTCTAAACACCTAATTCACCCCCCTCTTAGGTGCACCTCGGTTCTTACATCATTGTTATGATGTTTAAATCCTATACCAGTACAAGTGTGTGGAAATACTTTGAATGATTTACATCAAGTCTAATGACTTTCTATGAGAGGATAATTCACTCATTCTTTTGGTTAGATGTGTTCTTAGCTTTTCCATATTTTATTCTTTTTAATACATAGCCTTTTTCATACACTCTCTCTCTCTCTGGTAAATGACTGAGTGATTTCTTCTTAAATATAGAGAAGAAGTGCCCGTTGAGAATATTACCGTTAAAGGTATTTAATCAATATTAAGGCAGATCAATCTTTAATAACTATCCATATATATCTCCATGAATGATTCTACATATCTTGTTATTGAGGATTGGGAATCAGGAGATACTATGATCAAATCAAACATTAAAGAATTTTAGATACATAGCAAATTCAAAATGTTCGTTAGAGGATGTGAAGTTGCTTTGTCTTCTTTGGGCATTGATTTTTTCAAAGCGTTGACTTTTTCAGAAGATACTTAAAAGTTCATAGTCAGACGATTAAACGCTTGATGTAATAATTAGAAGCAAATGAAATTACTTGCTTGTCACACTTATCAAAGACAGAGGCAAATTATTTCTTGTTACGCTTATTAGAGACAGAGGTATAACATTTCTTGTTAGCTTGTGTACCAGAGGTAGAGGAACACAATCAATGTCGAGTTCATTAGAGGCAATTTAAGTACGATATTTGCTTTACGTTTCCAGAGGCAATCGAGGTACTACGTCGCTCGCATCCTAGAGTCAACTGAAGCTTGCGACAACAGAGGCACGTGTCACCAAACTTACTCTGTAGCTGAAGTGAAGTCTTTGTTTCTTTTCCTTCCGTCCAATAATAAGAGAATATAACTTATTTTGCGACACATGCTTTGTTTCACTTGTTTTATCAATATATCTTACTCCATTAGTAGATCTCTAACATATATGTAATATAGCTACTTTGGAGTGGATAGTTATTAGCATAAATATTGCCTTATATCTGCACACTTAGCATTTATAGATAGAGGATAATTGTTCTTTATTTGTTTGTTTTTTTGTTATCATAAAAACATGAACCAAATGATTGTATTTTAATACACTTTTGCACTAACAGTTCCCTTTGGTTCCTGTTTGCCTCTGGTTTCGATTTTCCTGTAGTTCTGTTTTCCTCTTTAGTGTCGCGTCTGGTTTGTCCGTGAAAAACGAGTCACCACCAATTTTATTTTTTTTAAAGGGAAAATTAGATAAAACCTAAAATAAAGATCTTGAAAAAAAAAACGGATTCAAGAGTTGATTACGAGTAGGGAAATTGTCTGTTAAAATGGTTACTCTATAATTAATTGTATACAAACTATTTGTTTATTAAATTATTTATTTTCCCCCTAAAAAGAATAATAAAAAGGAAAAATATTATTTCCCTTAATAAATTTTTTTTTTTATTAATTTGGTTTGACAAGGGGAATACCTTGCTCCTACATATGTCAGGTGCAATAGGGAACTAAAAATACACATAATTCTTGGGTAGAAATATTTATGTGTTGTCCCATTTTATTATTATTTGATTTTAATTATTTATAATAATAATAATTATTATTATATATGTATCCAAAAAAAGGTAAGAATAATAATAATAATAATAATAATAATAATAATAATAATGATAATAATAATAATAATAATAATAATAATAATAATAATAATAATAATAATAATAATGAAAAAGAGGTGAGATGTCTGTTCACATATTGTAATTTTGTATTTTGTATTTTGTATTTTGTATTTGGTTTTAAAGTTAAGAAAATTGATTCTTGTTAGAAAACATTGGTAACACGGTGGTATGTGAACAAAACAGATGGATGCGATGAAGAAGCAAAATACGCAGCCTGTTAAAGGATTTGCTGCATTGTCGGATTTGTTGCGGCACAAAGGCCACCGGTAGTTGAGGGTGAGTAATGCGACGTGGCGAGCGAGGATGAATTTCATCCGGCGACGATGACTATCAATTCTAATCCTAAGAAAAAAAACTATTTATTGATCTAGTTTTTTGTTATGGTTTTCTGAGTTATTTGATAAAGCCATGATATTGAGTTTGGTGTAATGTTACAATGGGGTGAATTTTGTTTTACTTGGTGATTGGTTTATAAGCATCAATTATTTATGTATTTTTAGTATGTGTTGCAAACAATTTTAGGAACAGAGACAATAGCTTAAGAAAAATGAAAGATTAGCATATGAGTTTATTTTGCAGAAAAACTAAACTGTCATTTTTTTTAAATGATGCAATACAAATAAGCTGATAAGATGAAAATTAGAGGAGGATCAGAAATTTGATACCTTACTGCTGAACTGGTTTTATCAAGTTCAAATTGTCTGCTTCTCCCTATTTTTGCCTCTTATTCTCTTTTCTTTTTACTCGATAATGTTCTCTCTCTTTTTTTTTAATAGTGCCCCCCATCTTTCTCCTCTTGGTGTGAATTATTTATAGACTTTATGAAAAACAAGGAAATAATTGTGAATTGATCACCATTATACCAAATTTTATTACCATTAATCCATTTATTTTCGATTTCTTTTCCTTCAATTGATCACCATTATACTGATTTTTATTACCATCAATTCATTTATTTTCATTCAATTATATACCTTTTTTTTTTCTTTCAATGTGATTTTTGGATGTAGGTTACAAAAGACAAGGAAATAATTGTGAATTGAGCACCATTATGCTGATTTTTATTATCATTAATCCATTTCTTTTCGGTTTTATTCATTCAATTATATTCATTAGTATTAGAAAGAAGCTAAACGCCTAAACAAGAATCAGAGGTAACCATGAACCGGAGACAAACATTATTGTATAAAGTTTCTAACTCTAATTATTTATTTTTATTATTATATTTTTTATTTCACTATATATATATTGTTATTTATTAATTTTAAGGGCATCAAAAATCAAAAAAACTACCGGACAAATATAGGTGTCAACAACTGCCCCTCTTTACTTAGAATTTATTTGAGAATCAAAGTAAATGATAAGTAAAGATGACAACTTTAATTTTGTCGGAAAATAATTTTTGGTAGGAGGGTGCGATTCGTTTTCCCAGCTTCAAGATGTGGGTCGTTTTCTAAGCTTTGGGTGCGAGTCGTTTTCCTGACTTCAAGTTGTGGGTCGTTTTCTCGGCTTCGGGTGCGAGTCGTTTTCTCAGCTTCAAGATGCGAGTAGTTTTCTCGGCTTCGGGTGGAAGTTGTTTTCCCGGCTTCAAGATGGAGATCATTTTCTCGGCTTCTGTTGCGATTCATTTTCTCGGCTTCCGGTGCGATTCATTTTCTCGGCTTTAAAATGCAGGTTGTTTTCTTGGTTTCGGGTGCGAGTTGTTTTCCAGACTTCCAGATGCGGGTCGTTTTCTCTGCTTCGCGTGCGAGTCATTTTCCCGACTTTAAGATGTGGGTCGTTTTCTCGGCTTTGGGTGTGAGTCGTTTTCTCGGCTTAAGATACTGGTCGTTTTCTCAACTTCGGGTGCGAGTCATTTTCTCGACTTCGAGTGTGAGTCATTTTCTCGACTTCGGGTGCAAGTCATTTTCTCGGCTTCAAGATGTGAGTCGTTTATTCGGGTTCGGGTGCGAGTCATTTTCCTAGCTTCAAGATGCACGTCGTTTTCGCGGCTTCGGGCGTGAGTTGTTTTGCCGGCTTCAAGATGCATGTCGTTTTTTTGGCTTCATGTGCGAGTTGATTTCCCGACTTCAAGATGAGGGTCATTTTCTCGGCTTCGGGTGCGAGTTATTTCCCAACTTCAAGATGCGAGTCGTTTTCTCAGTTTCAGGTGCAAGTCTTTTTCCCAACTTAAAGATGTGGGTTGTTTTCCCGGCTTTAAGATGCGAATGATTTTCCCGTCTTCGGGTGCGAGTCATCTTCCCGACTTCCATATATGAGTCATTTTCTCGGATTTAGGTGCAAGTCGTTCTCCCAGCATCAAAATGCGAGTCGTTTTCTCAGCTTCTGGTGCAAGTTGTTTTCTCGGCTTCAAAATGTAGGTTGTTTTCACGGCTTCGGGTGCGAGTCGTTTTTCCCGGTCTCAAGATGCAGGTATTTTTCTCAGCTTCCGGTGCGAGTCATGTTTCCGGCTTCAAGATGCAGGTCGGTTTTTTGGCTTCAGGTGTGAGTTGTTTTCCTGACTTCAAGATGCAGGTCGTTTTCTCAGCTTCAGTTGCGATTCGTTTTCCCTGCTTCAAGATGCGAGTTGTTTTCTCGGCTTTGGGTTGCAAGTCTTTTTCCCAGCTTAAAGATGTGGGTCGTTTTCCCATCTTTAAGATGTGGATCATTTTCTCGGCTTCGGGTGTGAGTCATTTTCCTGGCTTCCATATGCGGGTCATTTTATCGGTTTCGGGTGCAAGTGGTTCTCTCGATTTCAAAATGCGAGTCGTTTTCTCGGCTTCGGGTGCAAGTCGTTTTCTGGACTTCAAAATGTGGGTTGTTTTCACGGCTTTAGGTGCGATCATGTTTCCCGGCTTCATGATGCAAGTGGTTTTCTCGGCTTCAGGTGCGATTCGTTTTCCCGACTTAAAAATACGAGTCGTTTTCTCGGCTTCGGGTATGATTCGTTTTCCCGAAATTAAGATGCATGTCATTTTCTCGGCTTCAGGTGCAAGTCTTTTTCCCAGCTTAAAGATGCGAATCATTTTTTCGACTTTGGGTGCAATTCGTTTTCCCGGCTTCCAAATGAAGGTTGTTTTCTCGGCATCGGGTTCAAGTTGTTTTTCTAGCTTCAAAATGTGGGTTGTTTTCTCGGCTTCAAGATGCAGGTCGTTTTCTCAGCTTCAAAATGCTGGTCATTTTCACGGCTTTGGGTGTAAGTTGTTTTCCCGACTTTAAGATGTGGGTCGTTTTCTTGACTTCGGGTGTGAGTCATTTTCCCGACTTCAAGATACGGGTTGTTTTCTCGACTTCAGGTGCGAGTCGTTTTACTGACTTCAAGATGCAAGTCGTTTTATCGACTTCGGGTGCGATTCGTTTTCCTGACTTCAAGATGTAGGTCATTTTCTCGTCTTTGGGTGCGAGTTGTTCTTCTGGCTTCAAAATGCAGGGCATTTTCTCAGCTTTAAATTTATGATTGTCATGAATGAATGGATGAATATGTTGACTTATGTTATTATTTTTAATGGACACGACCATTCAAATTAATGATGAGAAGGGCACATATACGTTTTTTTTAAGAAGAATTATTGTTGTGATATGGATCTCATGTTGTTGTCTTCCTTCTACCTCAAACATCCTATACTATATTCAACTCTATCGCAATTCATTATATCGAGGTATGCTATACAATAATCATAAGATGCATTTGGAAAATATGGTTAAATCATAAAGCAAGACGACAAAAACATATATTAATATATTAAGGCTCAATATTTGTCGTAAAAAGAATATACATAAGATAAAACAAAAGAAATTGGTGGAAGACCCGACTTAGTTACTAGTAATTCAAAGGTAGATTGTACTAATTTCTCATGCCATAGTTCGATCCATATTATTGATGTTGTCCTTTTGTTTAGATTGCCTTTCTGGAGTACATATTTTTTTTTGTTGCCCTTTTAGGTTTTCAACATAGTAGGTATTTATTACTATTTTTTTGTACCTAATTTTTCTCTAGGTCGCCCTTTGAGGTTTTTCAACCTAGCGGATATTTATTATTATTATTTTTTGTACCCTAATTTTTGCTTAGGTTGTCCTTTCAAGTTTTCAACCTAGCGGGTATTTATTATTATTTTTTGTACCCTAATTTTTGCCTAGGTTGCCTTTCAGCTTTTCAACCTAGCGGGTACTTATTATTATTTTTTGTACCCTAATTTTTGTCTAGGTCGCCCTTTCATGTTTTCTGTAACACCCCAAATTTTTGCCTAGGCCATAATAACATATTAACTCCTTTTTTTTTTTATGAATTTGACTACCACATTTTTGGTTATGTTGGTGTACGAAGCGGCCTATATCCATTTGGTAAAGTAATCAATTGCCACCAAGATGAAGCGATGTCCATTTGATGCTTTCGGTTCAATGATTCTGATAACATCTATGCCCCACATTTAGAACGACCAGGGCACTGTAATGGTGTTCAAGGGTATTAATGGGGCGTGGATATTGTCGGCATATATTTGACACTTATGGCATTTCCTTACATAATCAAAACAATATTTTTCTAGGGTGAGCCAGTAATACCCGACCCGAAGAATCCTTTTAGATATGGCGTGTCCGTTCATATGGATCCCACAAGAGCCCTCATGGACATCTTGTAGAATTTCTTTCGCCTCATTGACATCGACGCATCTGAGGAGTACCATATCATGATTCCTTTTATACAAAATGTTTTTTGATCAAGAAAAAGCTAACAGTTAACCGTCTAGAGCCCTTTTTTCATTCTCCGATATTACGGGAGGATATTCTCTATGTATAAGATACTATTTGATGTCATGATACCAAGGTTTCCCATCAGTTTCTTGTTTCATTACGTGACAATAGGCAGGATGATCTCGACTCTCCATTTTAATGGACGGAATTTCATTGTTTTGACTTATTTGAAACATCGAGGATAAAGTAGCCAAAGCATCAACCAATTGATTATTTTCTCGAGGGACACAGTGAAAGGTGATTTTGTCAAATTATGAAGACAATTCCTTTATATAGGTAAAATAAGGTATTAGCTTCTTATCTCGAGTTTCCCATTCTTGGTTAAGCTATTTAATGACTAGGGCTGAATCTCCATATACTTCTAGTACTTTTGCTTTTGATTCCAAGGCAGCCAAAATTCCCATGGCAAAAGCTTCATATTCTGCCATATTATTGGTACAATCAAAACACAAGCACAATGTAATAGGTATGAACTCTTATTTGGGAGATATTAAGACAACCCCAATCCCATGCCCCATTACGTTTGAGGCCCCGTCGAACAATAGGGTCCATTTTCCATTGTCGCACTCTTCAAACAAAACCATGATGCTTTCATCTAGGAATTCATATTGCATTGATTGATAATCATCCAGAGGTTGATTAGCCAAATAATCTACCAATGCACTTTTTTTGATGGCTTTCTGAGTAATCATCCAGAGGTTGATTAGCCAAATTATATTCTAATAGCATCATCTGCCAATGAGCAATTCACCCTGTGAGAGTAGGCTTTTCAAAAATGTACTCGATTGGATCCATCTTGGATATCAAGCAAGTCGTATGGCAAAACATGTATTACCTCAAGCGATAGGCCGCCCAGGCTAAGGCACAACAAGTACATTCTAACATTGTATATCTTGTGTGAACATCTGTAAATTTTTTGCTCAAATAGTAAATGGCATGCTCCTTCTTTCCTGTTTCATCATGTTTTCCCAACACACATCCTATGGACCCATCGAGGACCGTAAGATACATAATCAAGGGTCGGCCCAAATCTAGGGGGACTAGAATTGGAGGCTTCTACAAATATTGTCGGATTTTCTCAAATGTGTTTTAGCATTCTTCGTTCCACACATCTTTTGATTTTTCTGTAAAAGTTTAAAGATCGGTTCACAAGTAGCAGTTTGTTGTGATATGAATCTGGATATATAATTTACTCCCCCAAGAAAACTGCGAACTTCTCTATTTGTAATTGGGGGAGACATTTCTGAAATGGCCCGGACCTTGTCGGGGTCGACCTCTATTCATTTTTGGCTAACCACAAATCCCAATAATTTTCCCGACCTTATGCCAAAAGTTAACTTTGAGGGATTAAGCTTTAGCTTAAACTTTCGAAGAGTTTCTTTAGATCAATAACATGTTTTTCTTCTATTTGTGACTTAACAATCATGTCATCTACATAAATTCTACCTCTTTAAGTACCATGTCATGGAACAGGGTTACATAATCATGTATTTTGACAAAAAGATTCATAACACCAGAAATTAGTGAAGCAAGGTTTAGACGATGTTATTTAGTGAGAAAATCTATGGTAAAAATGACCTGATAAGGTGATCTCATATGGATAAATGACCTGATTTGTTAGTAGTATTTCATAAAACAAGTGTACTAATAACTCATGCCACAATTTTAATCACGTTTTTAACCCACTTTAGATGATATGATTTGCCCCAATTTATATTTGCAACCTTTTGGAATATATTCTCCTTTGACTTTAATCCGTGTAAGTAAGCCATATTATTTACTCATCTTTATTAGATTCTCAAACTAGTGAACTTCTTTCATTGTAAATTTTTTTTTTTGTGGCCCTAATTTTTGCTTAAGTTGCCCTTTCGGGTTTTCAACCTAACATGCTTTTTTCCTAATTTTTGCCTAGGTCGCCCTTCTGGGTTTTCGACCTAACGGGTCTTCATTCATTTTCTCCTAGGTCTCCCTTTCGAGTTTTCGACCTAGCAGGTATTAATTTGACTTGTATCCTAACTTTTTCCTAGGTTGTACTTTTAGATTTTCAACCTAGTCGATCTTTACTCATTTTTGTACCCTAATTTTTGCCTAGGTCGCCATTTCTGGTTTTCAACATCACGGTTATTTTTTTATTATTATTATTATTATTATTATTATTATTATTATTATTATTATTATTATTTATTGTTATTGTTATTGTTATTGTTATTGTTATATATAGTTTTTTTTTTATGGTATAGGGGCTCATATAGTTGGGAGTCCACTTGCAATGCTTGTCCTTTTAGACATGTGAAATCTTTATGAGCGCTAGTTCTTTCTCTTGAAGTTCTCAAGCGCATACATTCTTCTTATAAGCACTTTTGAAATAAGTGCCTATGACATCAGGCAGACAACATTTTTCTTGAATTGAAATCAGTCGGTCAAAACAAATCATTACTTTTGATAAGCGGATTTTTGTTCGAATGGGTTGAACAGACAACATTTTTCTTGAATTGAAATCAGTCGGTCAAAACAAATCATTACTTTTGATAAGCGGATTTTTGTTCGAATGGGTTGAACTAACTGTGTTTCAAGTGAATAGTTGAAAATAATATTTTTTGATTAGCTAGCTATATGTTTTAATTTATTGATTTCATCGAGGTAATCTTAATTATTGAATTGATATAAAGTTCTTATTTTTCGATTTTAAGTTGGCTTGTGTGAAAGAAAAAATGGTGATTGTGGTCATTACTATTGTTATTGGTTTTAAGATATTAATGTTGTAGATGTTGTTGTCAATTAAAAATGTTATCTTCAAAAATATTTATAAAATGTTTAAATTTTTTTAAATATATAAAGCATATAACTTGATTTTATTACAAGTAAAAATATTGATTTTCATGTTCAAACAGATAAAAACCTTCTTTTGGTGAAAACAAAATTTAATTAGAGGTGCTAATTTTGAAGAAAAATCAATTTTAATGTGTGATTCTTAAAAGTGTTGCGGGTTGTATTTGGATGATTAAAGCTTTGGTCTTGCCATTGAAATCAATTTAGAACGTTCTTCATAATGTCTAAACATTAAGATATTCATATTATTAGCATTTTGAACATTCAAGGTTGGTAGAACTTTATAGTTGCTATTTTTAGGAAATAAACTGTGAAGGAGATAATGTTGATTTATTTTTGATATGCTCCTGTTTCTCATGAATCACTATAACGATCGTTCTAGGTTGGAAACTTACAGATTTGAGTCAAAAATCGTGTGTTGCTGGAGATTGCGATAAACAGAGCAACAAAACTCCGAATCGGCCGATTCCAAAACGAGGTGAAAGATGACGATTCGGAGCGCAAGTTAGGCTGTTGAATTACCGAAAACAAGTTTGTAGAACTCGAGATACGATTGCAGGTTGCTAAACACGAAAATCGGCACAATTTGTGTATTAGGGTTTGATGTAAACGAAACTGAAAATTATAAAGAAACAAAAGATGGATTAGGTTGAGAAGATGAAGAAGGCGCCACAATCAAGGATGATTGATAAGCCAATGAAGAATCGCCACAATGGTAAGGAAGTCATTGATAAGACTCAAGCAAGTTCTAATCCAAGAACTCAAATAGGAGACCAAACTCACTCACAAATCTCATTAGAGAAATTTTAATTCATTCTAAAAATCCCCTTCAATGAGGTTACAAATTCATAGTTATAGTAAAATTATCTATAAACCTAAATGGGTCATAAGTGACACAATTCGTTAGGCCCAAATTAGACTTAAATCATTTTTTTAATAAAAATAAACTAAACGTAAGGAAGCAAAGTATCTTCACTTACATATAACATCGACTAAATCTATATTAAAACTATTACAATTCCAAATTAAAGCAAACTAAGAACTAATACAAACCAAATGAAAATAAATAAAGTTCATCCTAATTTATTAAAAATATGGATCATCTTCATGCTCTTGAGATCCTTATCAATTTTGTAAAGAGAAAATAATTTTTTGTTTGAATTATTGTTGACTTATTTTAGAGTTAAATTGTGTTGGAGTTGTGTTGATTTTTAAAATTAAAAAAAAGTATTATAAAAGTCCACTCACTACCTTAGGAATATTTATAAGATTTACAAAATTAACTAGTATGTAGCCAGTGCCAAGTTCGGGACATCATATCGTCACTATAAAATTATTCATCCTTTTTATTATAATTTAAAATCAAAATATGTTTGATTCATGATTTTTCTTTGTAATTATATAATAGTTTATTCT
This sequence comes from Cicer chorassanicum, assembly GCA_037974735.1. Lineage (NCBI taxonomy): Eukaryota > Viridiplantae > Streptophyta > Magnoliopsida > Fabales > Fabaceae > Cicer > Cicer chorassanicum. Next base: position 17,514,367 of record JBBPBP010000004.1, read on the forward strand.
TTCAAATAATATATTCGTTGTAAATACAAATAGTTAAAATAATGTGTATATAATTTTTTTTGTTTGTACTATGAAATATATTAGATGTAGGTATTATTTTGTGTTCCTCATATATTCTTTTTTACCAAAAATAATTATATTTGAGATTCTATTATTCATTAAACGTGACATCTCTTCCAAATAGGATATTCGAATTTTGGTTCGGTACGTGGTGGAAGCATATCATTTTTTTGCTAGACCCAAATCTTCTTTTTAAACTCAACTCTTCGTTGGATATTAATTTTAAATTTATTAATGTAAATGCACATTTTTTTTTTATTATATTACTTTTTACCATAAAGTTATCGAATTTTAATTTATCATTATATCTCTATGACTTGTATATTAATGAGTTTTAGTGTAGCGTTGTTATTTACATGAATTTTATGTATTTATATCTTGAAATCTATATAATGAGTTTAATTTTGGGACATTGATAATGTAAGTATGTGTATTAAACTGTCAATTAATTATAAATGTATACTTAATTAAACATTATCAACGTACATAAGATAATTTGTTGATATTTTTAAAAATATTTACCCTCAAATTATAAAAATTATTATATCAATTTTTTTTTTCAAAAAAAGAACCTTTAAGTTAAGTATTCATTCTCGAACATTATATGTTTACTTAATTTTTTTTGGCAGAATATGTTTACTTTCTTCTTTCATGTAAAATCTTGATTCATATGTATCATATTTTGTCTATAAGTGAAAGCATAATTATATATATATATATATAT
>JBBPBP010000004.1:17516553-17527942 GCA_037974735.1 Cicer chorassanicum
TAGGAAATAGATTAGTAAAAAAAAAATTGAAACAGGTTGATGGTGAAATATATATTTTCAAAACAAAAAAAAAAACGACATTTATATGCATCAAAAGACAAATTAGAAAATGAAAACTTAAACTATTATGATATACTATTTTAAAATGGTCATCACATGCATGGTATATGTAGTAGACAAATTTAAAATAAATCTTTTAAAATGATAAAAGTTTAATGTGATTTACTCATGCTCTATTGTCCACTTAACATGTTGAAGTTTGAATTTCCGTTGAAAGAGATACCAACCTTAATATCTGACACAACTCAAATAAGATTACATTTGGTGAAGATAACTTATAAATGAAATAAATGTTTAATGATCTTCTAATATGTCACATGTACTTTTTTAAGAATTGTATCGTAATCTTTGTTTATGGCGGATACGATTTTGTGCATATTTTTATATCATAATCTCAAATAGTTTAGAATATAAAGTATGATATATGCTAAAGATTTTATTTCTCTCACACATCTAAGTCCTGGTAACTCGTAAAATAGATGGTTGAGATTAAAAACTCAAATTCAAAAACACTTGTGTCTCTCCCTATTTTTTTTAGTTCTTCTAAACCATTTACCTTTTCATCTTCTTGAATTTCATTTTACATTGTTTAAAAATATATGTTAAATATTTATTTCATTTTCTAAGAAAAAAAAAGCACAAAAACATTAACGCTATCGTGAAACTTCTGGATCTGATGGGATAAAACTAGAAACTTTTAGGTGAAACAAATTCCATGATAGAGCATAAGCAATGAACCTCAAAAATCCAAAATATTAGAAAAAATGAAGGAAAAAGGGACAGCAATTCTTGCATCCTAACAAAAATAATTTCATAGGATAAATGTTTGTCGTTAATTAATTAGTTAAAATTAGTAGAATTTTAATATCTTCTAAATAAAATGAGAATAATTATAATTATTATAAAACCGTACACAGGACAAATTATTGTCACTAAAGAACTAGTTAAAATTATAATTTTTTAAATATCAATAAAAAAAATTAGAACGATTATAAATAAAATAACTATAGTTTTTTTCACACTTCATACACAAAACTAATGATTGTTTTTAATTCATTACATAAAACTATTATTTATTTATATCTACTAAATAAAATTGAAAATAATTATAATATACTAATTACAATTTATTATAAACGTCGTGCACTGGACAATGATTTGTCGATAACGAATTAGTAAAAATTAGGTTTTTTTTTTAATATTGTCGACATAAAAACAAAATCAATTATAATAGACCAGAGACATCTATGACATAAAAAAATATAAAAAAACACAAGTTCTAACCGATTAAATTTTTAAAAATAATTACCTAACATAGGACAAATTGTTCTTGATAAGATTGAACTATCATACTCACATCATACAAGTTCTTACACAAAAAAAAAAAAAATTGAAAATAATTGTCATCTTCAAGACAATTTATCGCTTATGAGATTGGTCTATCATTAGGGGTGAATATGGGCACAGGTCGACCCGCCAACCCGATCACCCAACCCAACCCAATTTTTACCCATACCCGATCACTTTTGGCTCCGACCCAACCCAACCCGTTGAAACCCGCTAATATTTGGGTCGGGTAATGGGTTTAACAATTTGAACCCATCGACCCGTAGACTCGACCTGGTAACTAGTTATATTTTAAAACAAAAATATTTTGTTTGGCAGGCTCAGTAGTCCAATAGGGTTTCATTACTCTTCTTCTTATTTAGATTTTCAGTTGCCTTCATCCACTTTTTGCCTATACCTTCTTCAAGACTTCTTGAAGTCGCGTCGCTGTCCACCTTCTTCTTTTGTTCTATAGGTGCTCATAACTGATTTTATACAAATTAGTTATAATATATTATTAATAAGTGATTTTTATATGAATGTTGATGCAAGGTGTTCATGCGTCTAGGCTAAATACTGAACTCGTTTAATTTGTTTTGACATTGTAATCTCGTGTATGCCTACTCATAAAATTCATATCTAATTTTTGAATTGTCTCTTTCAAATGAGCAATTTAATTTGAGTTTAATACTATTATTTAAATGTTATATTTTGTTATAGTTTTACGTACTAAAGGTATGAACAAAAAGTTGATGCTTATAATGAATTTAGTTTAAATTTTTTACATTTGTTAAATACAAATTTTTTTAGTTTAATACTATTCATTTGAGTTAAATACTATTTATGAGCAAAATTGATGCTTATGCAAAAGCTTATGATGAATTTAGTTTAAATTTTTTATATTTAAATCTATTAAACACTTTTTTTTTTAATATTTTATTTGAAAATAGTAACTATAAACAAATGAATGGTACTTTAGTAAACTAAATTGGTTAGTGAATTATCCGTAACCAATGGCTAATCTTTGTTGGGAGATAGGTTAGCCACTAACACCCCAAAATTTTCTCTAATCTTTTAAAAAATACTTCTTCTTTTATTTTATTTATAATATTATAATTTGTTATTTAAAAATTAATATAGATTAAATCAGGTTTATCACATGAATTTTATGTTGTTTTAATTTTGGGTTCTATAATTGGTGTATCCTCGATTCATTTCGTATTTCGTAATTCTTTAAATGCCACTACTGTTGAAGCTTTGATTTATACCCAAAATTGGATCAAATCTCTTAAGAAAATTGATTTAGCAGCTGAGTTAGTTGAAGTACAAAAGATTGAGTCAGGTACGAATGTTTTATTTTAACTTTCAAATTAATTTTTTGTTATTTTTGTTTATTCTTTTAATCATTTGGTGTGCTAATGAGATTGTGTATTGTATTTAAAATTTTAGAGTTGTCTGAATTAGTTTCAATTGATATTGGGGTAACTGCTGCTGAGCTTAACACAATCACTACTACATCTTAAGGTACTTGTTATTGCTTTGTTTAATGCATATTTTACTTATTTATTATTTCTCCATCTTTATCTCCTCACTTTTATTATTAATATTTGTTTTTGCAGATTCCCAATTGTTTCCTTCCATACTTTGAGAAACTTGTTAAGTGTTTGTCCTTGAAGTTGACATTGCTTAGAATTGATGAATTTTCATATTTTATTGATTTACTGTTGTTGAATTTATTTATGTATTTGAAGATTGTTGGATTTATTTTTTTGTGTGAGAGATTGATGACTTTTTTAAAGAATTGCATAATTTGATTGAAATTTTATAGTTTTGAGACATTCAAGTATTAAATATATTTTCATTCAAGTAAAATAAAAAAATAGGTTATTATTTATGTATGACCCGCCAACCCAACCCAACCCAACCTGTTTTTGATCGGGTCGGGTCGGTTCGGGTTTAATAAAAAAATACGGGTTTATAACTTAACCCAACCCAAAGATAATCGATCGGGTCGGGTCTTGGGTTTCGTCAAAACCGGCCCAACCCAACCCACGTACACCCCTATCTATCATACACATGACAAGTTCTCACTAATAAAAAATCAAACTCACTATCATAAACGAGGCTATTTTATCTATGCAATTATAATCATGATTTATATGTTTCACTTTAATTTAGATATATAACACACAAAGAAGAAAATTGTGCATTCATATTTTACAAGCCTTCATCTCCCATTGCTTCTAATTTTCTAAGCATATTCACAATTTATATAAGTAAATATATTATTATTTGAGTCACATTAGAAAAACACAATGTGTAACACCCCAATTTCTCATTATCTAATTTTAACAGTATAATGATACACTACTATTGTTATGAGTGTTATTATGTGTTCTAATTTCTTTATGTTTGTCATGTGTGTTTGCCTTAGTAATTGATTTAAATCATTAATATTAACTATAATTAATTTACAAAAATAATATATATATATATATATTTAAATAAAATAATACAAGGAGTGAATTTGTGTTCCTACACTAATTGATACCTTTAGCACTAATAAGGTGGGTTTAGAATAATAATAATAGTAATAATAATAATAATAATAATAATAATAATAATAATAATAAAATAATAATGAGGATGATAATATTAATAAAAATAATAATATTGGAGCCTTTTATATGCATTAGTCATATATATACATGCCTGTACAATATATATATACATTAGCCGATAGGTCAACATGCCTGAGCCGTATGCATATATATATACACATTAGTCTAAATTACGCGTACGCACTGAAGGAAAGAAAAAGAAAACAAATCTGCCGCAGCTTGTTTCAGTATCAGGGTTCTAACAACAACACCACAACTATACAGCAGGTATACTTTTCTTAAATCCAATCAATTGATACAATTTGGTCTTGATAAAAAGAAAGGAGTATATGTTTCTAATTACATCAATTTGATGCACTTTGGTTTAAAAAAAAAAAAAAGAGAGAGAGCATATTCCCCAATTCTATCAATTATATCATTTTAAGGAGGTTGCTGATCGAATTATATCAATGCTGGGCAATATCCGGGTAGTCATAGTAGCTTCTCAACATCCTGCTGATATAAATAATTCTGATGCGGATGAAAGCATAGGGGAAAAATTGATAAAAAAAATTAAGGGATTGTTATTTCAAATGGAAATTTATTTAACATGATCATTATGTCCCTGGTGCTCAAATGACTATTTCTTTACTTATTAAGATTTATGAGAGCAGTAGGTTATGGTTACCTGCATAGTATCGTCACGCCATTAGATGCATTGTCAGAATGGTACTACCATTATAATAACAAACAATTCAATAATGAGTAATTAGACTAGTTTTATTCTAGAGATAAACATTCCTAACAAAATGGTGTCCTTAATTTTATTTAGAGAAGTAGTATTCAAATTATAAAATAGCATGCCAAGATTTCGAAGGCCTTGGACCTTGGCCAGTTTTGCTACAGAGAAACATCTTAATTTTGTTTATATATATATTCTTTATTAGGACATTGCTTACCTATTTTTTTTTACATCCAAAGTAAAAATATACTCCATAATTATTTAATTATGTGACCCTGTCTTATCTTAATTAAAATTAGAAATTATTTTAGGTTAGTATACTAATAAGTATGTTTCGATAAATATTAAAAATATTTTTGGGTTATATTACAAATAGCAAATAATTTAATTAGTCATTTTAGTAAAAAAATTTATGTCTATTGTGACAAGTACTTAATTCGTATTGGTTGTTGCGTTGACTTATTTTCTCTTGCGGACTGTTAGAGACGGTGGTTGGCGAAGACGCGACACATTAAATCAGCGGATCGACTTCGTTGGGAGGAATCTTCAGCTGAGGTAAGGGGTGAGATGAGGTTCGATGTTATGAATATAAAATAACGTGAGATGAACGGGGATACCGAAATTCCCAGATATTCATCCGGGGCTCACTACGTACGGTCGAGCCCTATTTAGCAATAATAATTAATTAATAATATATGAATGATAATAGTGAGGACTAAAATATAATTTAGAAACCTATAGAATTGTGTGAATTTATTTATTGTAAGATTGCACGTTGAATGATTTTATGAAGTGTGATGCTGATTGTTACTGTATGAATAATATATATTGGAGTATTCTTGCTATTTGATTGAAATCATGAAATTATTTGAATGTACTATCTGTTGATTTTTTTATTGCGATTGATGAGATTGGATTGTGTATTGTGAGTAGTGTAAACCAAATATTGGGATTGAATTGTAATTGACTGATATACATATATTGATGAATATTATAAAGTCAAATTGAAAATTTATTGAGTTGTGATGATCGAGCAAGCATGAGATATGTGTTGTAGAGATTCGGAGTTAGGATTATTTTGTCATCATATAGGGAGGGTCTGACAAACCTAGCGATTCGGGGAAGTACAACTGAATGAGCCTGATCGTGGAGGGCTACAGTCAAACTGTAAGGTAAGACTGATAGACCTTGGGGTACATCTAGTGGGGAATTCCTAAGTGGATTAGTGGGTTATTCCCTAAGGCCGGGAACAACCGTGCAACACAAGAGTACCCCGACTGTCGCGTATATGTGTCTCGGGTTGAGTTGAGGGGATCTATGAGGACTTGGCCATTCATGAATTGTCCGTCCACTCTTGTAGTGGCATAGTATCAGGCCTCCTAACCAAGTACTTTAGAGTAGAATGGTACCAAATGATGAAGTATAGAGTATAGTACATGCATAGCATTTTATCCTTGTAACTGTTTATTGTGATTGAATTAAAATAAGCTTAGATATTATATTATTGAATATTCTCCTTATTTGTACTGTTTGCCTGATTGCGTGTTCTTCTCGTGTATTCTATATTGTTACATAATTTTCGAAACTCACCCCTCGATGTTTGTGTTTGGCGTTTGCGATGGACGCAGACGAGCCGAAAGCTGCAGGTGAAGAATAATGCTCCTGAAGTGTAGGAAGCCGTATTATCTCGAAGACTTCTATTTTCTACCTTTTTGTTAACGTCATTTTTGGAACTTGATTTATTTTGGGAATTTCCACTCTGATAGTGACATCGGGTTGGGACTACATTTACAATTATCATTAAACTTGTGTATGTGTGTTTCTAAAGGGATTTTGTTAATTACTGCTACGATTACGTGATGCTCTTTGCCTTAAAAAAAATATTTGGAATTTTATATATTTATTTTATTTGAAGGATTTAATTGTTTTAAAAATAATAAAATTAATTATAAAAAAAAATTATTTGGGGTTTAGGGTGTCACACAATCAACCTTGGATCAATCTGATCACACCCGAGCATTTTACTAGTTCAATATAATAAATAAATTAGTTCTTCTTAACTTTTTTTTTGTCAATATCTCCAGTCAAAACTACAATATTTGTAAAATTAATTAAACTTAATGTAATAAATTAAGATTAGTTTTTCCCTAAATTGACTATTCTATATTGAGTAAAAAATTAATATTCCACTAAATAAAATCTAAGCTCTTTCAAAATTTACTTTGTTGAATATTCTCGGTCAATACTTTGTTTTGATAAATATTTACACCATTAATTGAAAAATTTATTTAGTCAATACTTTGTTTGACTAAATATTTAGTCAATACTTTATCTATTAAATATCTAAATTAATATATAAATTAAATTTTATGAACGTGAAAATTTTACTTTTATAATGTTTAACAATATAAGTTTTATATTTAAAAATTTTTAATTTTTAGTTTGAGTTAAAAAACTGTTTATTATTTTGTATACAATCTTTAGATAAAACTATTTTTGACAATATAAAATATCTACACCCTTCAAATGTAAATGACAACATAACAACAATGAAGACGGGTACTATACTTGATAAGTCTTTTTTGTAGGTAACAAAGTAGTAAATAATAATACTATCTAAAACTCACAGACACTGTACTAAAATTTTGGATTCGAACCCATTTATAATTTAATCATATAAGTATTTACTAATTGAGTAAGACTTTACAGTAAGTTTTATTCTGGTTAATATTTATTATTACCATATTCAAATAGGCACGTATTATTACTTACTATTATAGCTTAGTTTGACTAACTATTTTTTATTATTAATTATTTTATACTCCATAAAATACTACCTTAATTTTTTTTTTATATTTGCATTCTTTCCTAAAATACTTCTATAAATATATATATGATTTTCTTAAACAATTATTTTAACTTTCATATAAATAAGATTATTCACTTTCAAAGAAAATATTAACTGATTGTACAATGCCTTTATTTATCCAAAAATTTCTTTTGATATGTGTGTTGACATTGCTATTCGTGCACAATGTCATGGGAAAAGACCATGTGAGGATTACTAACAGATTGGAAAACCATATGGACTTAACTGTTCATTGCAAATCTAAGGATGATGATCTTGGGGTTCGTGTTCTTCATTTTAATGATAGCTTTGGTTGGAGTTTTAATTTGAACATTATTGGCACAACACAATTCTATTGTTCCTTTAAGTGGAATAGTGATTTTCGATGGTTTGACGTATACGTAAGAGGTCGTGATTGTCGTTCTTGCAATTGGATTATATATGAAACAGCAGTTTGTAGGACAAATGACAAGGGAGACAAGGAATACGGTTGCTTTGAGTGGAATAAATAATTGATAACGTGTTATACATTTGTTTATGTTAATAAATAATGTGCTTGAGTGTATTGATGCAAGTATAATATGCCAAATTTTATAATAAATTATTTTATTTATCTAATAGAATTTTAAAGAATTAATTTAGTATTGCATGTGTTTAGAATATGTGTTGATAAATAATTAGGATTAATTTTCCTTACATGTATATTTGCTATAGTGTAAAAATTTTATAGATATTTAATTTAGTAAATAAGATAAATGGTAAATATTGTATTTATTTATTTTATCTAATTATTTTTGTGAAAATTATTAGTATTTTAATATGAATATTTTGGAGAAAAAGTTTTTAGTATCGAGGAGTAAAATACATTACTTGTATATTAAGGATTTTTTTTTAAATATTAGAAAAGGGATTTTGGGTCAGATTGCTATTTGCACCTTATTTTCTGCTTCTCTGTTCCATTTGAGCCTTTATTACACTGCAACAGACCTTCTCATCTATAACTATAATATGTTTCCCACACCCCCTTGTACTGTTTCAATATGGACGTTGGCCTACTATGTTTTAGGTCTTTTAAATCTGTTACTTTGACACCTAGGTAATTGCTAGCTGCACCCCCTCTCCACATATTAAAAATCTGCAGCACAGACTTCTCCCCCTCTAGGTAATTTGTTGACGAGTTCTCGCTAATAAAAAATTAAATTTACTATCATAAACGAGACTATTTTATCTATGCAATTATAATCATGATTTATATGTTTCACTTTAATTTAGATATATAACACATAAAGAAGAAAATTGTGCATTCATATTTTACAAGCCTTCATCTCCCATTGCTTCTAATTTTCTAAGCATATTCACAATTCATATAAGTAAATATATTATTATTTGAGTCACATTAGAAAAACACAATCAACCTTGGATCAATCTGATCACACCCGAGCATTTTACTAGTTCAATATAATAAATAAATTAGTTTTTCTTAACTTTTTTTTTTGTCAATATCTCCAGTCAAAACTACAATATTTGTAAAATTAATTAAACTAAATGTAATAAATCAAGATTAGTTTTTCCCTAAATTGACTATTCTATATTGAGTAAAAAATTAATATTCCACTAAATAAAATCTAAGCTCTTTCAAAATTTACTTTGTTGAATATTCTCGGTCAATACTTTGTTTTGATAAATATTTACACCATTAATTGAAAAATTTATTTAGTCAATACTTTGTTTGACTAAATATTTAGTCAATACTTTATCTATTAAATATCTAAATTAATATATCTAAATTAATACTGTATTAATAATATTTGTGAATATTATTAGTATTTTAATATGAATATTTTGGAGAAAAAGTTTTTAGTAGGAAGGAGTAAAATAAATTATTTATTTATTAAGGATTTTTTTAAACAAATATTAGAAAAGGGATTTTGGGTCAGATTGCTATTTGCACCTTATTTTCTACTTCTCTATTCCATTTGAGCCTTTATTACACTGCAATAGACCTTCTCATCTGCAACTATGATCTGCTTGCCACACCCCTTGTACTGTTTCAATATGGACTTTGGCCTACTATGTTTTAGGTCTTTTAAATTTCCTACTTTGACACCTAGGTAATTGCTAGCTGCACCCCCTCTCCGCATATTAAAATTCTGCATCTTAGACTTCTCCCCCTCTAAATGACGCCACCACTCAAATTCTCACCTTCATCCCTTTCTTCTTCAGTTTGATCAATTATTTAAAAAATCATAACCCACATCAATGTCCTCTTCATAAAATCAATTTCATATCTCCCTCGTGATCACAAAGTCATGACTCATTCTCTTCCGTCATCAACATAGTCGCTAGATTTTACTACAAGTAGGCCTGATATCAAGTTTGCAGTTGGATTATGTGCTAGATTTTAATCTTTACCAAAAGAATCCCACTTATCTGTTGGAAAAAGAATTTTTCATTATTTGGTTGGTACTACTGATCTTGGCCTTTGATATAGCAAAGGTTCTCATTTTGATCTTGTAGCCTATTGCGATGCTGACTATGCCGGAGATAAGGTTGACAGAAAAAGCACAAATGGTGCACGTCAGTTCCTGGGAAAAGCCTTAATAAGTTGGTCATGTAGAAAGAAAAATACAATTACTCTATCAACCACTGAAGCTGAATACGTCTCAACCGCAAACTACTCCTCCCAAGTCCTATGGATAAAAAATCAACTTGAAGACTTCTATGTAAGTTACTCAAACATTCCAATTTACTGTGACAACACCAGTGCTATTAATCTTTCTAAAAATCCTATTCAGCACTCAAGATATAAATACATTGAATTAAAGCATCATTTTATCACGGATCATGTCAATTAAAAAGAAATTGAATTAATTTTTGTGGATTCTCAAAAACAACTTACAGATATCTTTACCAAACCCCTTGTAAAGGAAAGTTTCAATTTTATCAAAGAAAGATTAAAAATCATTAAAAATCCTATAAAATTGCATTAAAAATATTTTGATCAAAAAACCAAGAATGTTCTTGTTCTCGGACAACAATCTCCGTTTCCAAAGGTAGTTCAAAAACTCAGCTTAAGTTTGTCATTAATGGTAACCGTCCTTTTTGTCCCTTAAACTGAGAAAGCAACACGACTACAACTGCACATCTGCCTACAACTGCCACCTCCGCCTCTATATTCCTCTTTCCTAACATATTTTGTCACTTCGTTACCCCCACTACTTCTTCAACTCATGTGTGACCCCTTCATCTTCCCACAACTGTTCCCTCTCCGTTTTCTGCAAAACGCATGTTTCCCCTTCTCTCTGCAACCTTCGTTCTTATCCTCTCTATCTTCATTCAACGTTTTTCAACAATGGCGCGCACAAAGGCAACTACTCGCAAAAATCCTAACCCTCAAACACCTTCTCCATCACCTTCTCCATCCCCCACTCGCTTATCATCTCCCCCACCACGACCTACACCCCCAGAAATCTCCTCAGCATTTTTTTTCTTCTGATTACCTATCTTCATCTCCCGAAATAAGTCTCCAGACCTATCACACTGGCTCCACTATCAACTGTTCTACCTCCTCTCTATCAATGCAACCCCCTTAACACCAGTAAAATGCCTCTACATCTCATAAAACCATCCTTCACGACTACCTCTGGAGCAACCTCATCCAAACGTAGGTCAATGCGAATCATGACAAGAGTGGGTACCTCCTCAAAAACCAAAAACACTAACACCATCATCTACACCATATCTAACGATGACAACTCTGAATTCGTACCTCCGTCAAAAGGAGACGCTCCATCAAACCCCCTCCTCCCCCCC
>JBBPBP010000004.1:17534272-17549898 GCA_037974735.1 Cicer chorassanicum
TGTATTTGGTTCAGCTTGATTTCTTGAATGAGATGACTTTAAGGATGTAAGTGAATATGATTTTATGAGAATACTTCACACTTAAAGATCTGGTTGATGCTTGCGAATTTGCCTTCCTTTTATAGATGTTTTGAGCAATTAATTCTGGTCAGAAAGAGCTGTTGGGAGTGCTCTGTTTTCCTTCTGACAGAAGCAAGGAATCTGTTGACAAACAGAGCACCATGTATTTGACAGCTTTGGGCTTTCTGTTATGGGCCTTTTGCTTGATCCAAAACAGACATGTTGCTTGCTTTAATGACCCATTAAACTTTGATAATATTTGATAGTGATTGGGCCTTAATTTTGAATGTTTGATTTGATCCAAAACTGTTTGGAAAGGAGTGAATATTTTTCTGCAGAAATGAGAAGTCTTCTTCTGCAGAAACAAAGTTTTGTTCTTCTTAAAAACGGAGAACGTTGATTATAAGTGGAGAAAGATAATCAATCTTGTCTAATAGACTTTTGAATAATCTGAGGACTTATATTCAATCTTGAGTTTCAGCTTCGTTCAACTTTCTTGACAGTTTCCAGACTGGAGAAAGTTGCAGTCCGTTTTTTGATATGCTTAGATTGGTGATGATTTTTCTTAATGATCCGTGAATCGTTTTGAGTAAAAACGATTCCTATCTGTTCCTTGCCATGTGCTGATGAAATTGATATAAAGATTTCAGACATATTCAATGTACAAGTGTTGGAGAAAGTTTGGTGAAGTGGCTGTAACGATCTTTCTTGATTCTGCTGATCTTTCTCTGTTTTGTATAGTTTATGATTATTCTTATTTCTTTGCTTTGCTTGGTTCCTATCTTTAATAAAAACACTCAAAAGCACAGATTAAATTAACATAACATTTAGAATCATAATTAATATCTTTAATTAATCTTTTGTTTATTTTCATCAAAACTTAATTTGAGAGTTTGTCTTAACACATGAGTCAACATACTCTTCTTCCTCACTGTGGAAACCATGAGTATGTCTCTGAAAACGACGCACTAATCATCTATCACCTGCTCAACTGCAAACGTCTCAACCTTCCTCATCTGATACTTCATCACATGATCGTTGCTGCCAACAAAGACTACAAGAAGAATATTGTTCCTTATGGTATGATTCTTACAAAAGTCTTTAATCATTTTCATATCCCTCTGGCAAATGAAAAATCTCTTATCAAAATCTCCAAATTTTCCACCAAAAACATGGCCCATATGAAAATCACTGTCACCAGACAGCCTTCTCCCCCACCTGAATCACAGCCACGATATCCACCAACTAACCGACCCAGAACCAGACAATCTGCGCCACTCATTCATTCATTTCCTTCCACACTAAAAAGAAAACGTTCTACCAGACGGGAAGCTCCAGTTACAGTCCCCACATCACCTTCTCCTTCACCAGCTCGGGTTACTGATAATACTCCAGAACGTTCTCCTCATATCCCAGAACGTTCATCAGAAAATCCAGAACGTTCTCCACAGAGCCCAGAACGATCACCACAAAACCCAGAATGTTCTAATCCTGCTCAAGAACGTTCCCCTCACAACAGAGAACGTTATCTTCCCTCCTCCTAACAATCCAACATTCTCTGTTTTTCCCAAACAATCCACCATTTCCTCCACATATTTCATCTCTGTATCTCAGCTTCTTCGTTCTCCCCTTGACCCCATGACAACATTGCTTTCTCACCAAAATGTCTCTGCCATGTCACCAGCATACATTTCTCCTCAAACCACCACATCATCTATTTTCGGCATTAGTCAATTTTTGGCTTCTTCCGAACCTTCCAACAACGCTACTTCATCCAATCAATCCAATCCTCAGCCACTACCTGCCTCTCTCCTAGCTGTCTCTGCTCCATCAACCAGCACTACTCCCATTCCTCCACCAATCATGAATCCTCCAAAGGAACCCACCAACTTTGAAATAATGGCAACTCTGCAACTTCTCTTGGCTCAACAGACTCAGCTACAATCCTGGCTCACGGATACACTCGCACCCAAGCTCGGTGTGCCTCCTCCTCCTCATTTTCACGCTGCTCCTGTTCTTGAGCCTGTCCCTGTACCGTCCAAGTCTCAATCATCAGAAGGATCTTCTCCTTCTTTAGCAAAATAGGGATCTTTTTCTCCTTCCTTTTTGTATGACAAAGGGGGAGAATTAAGTTTAGTTTTTATTCTGTTTATGATCTGTTGAAATTCAGGATCTCACTTTTTGTAATTCAGCAAAGCGCATTATTAATGAAATATCCTTTATTGCTAAAATTAAACTGATTGCATTAGTTATATCACTAAAAACATCTATTGCATCAATTGAGGGAGAGTTTTTACCCTCTTCAAAATTAAAATTAGAATCAGAATTAAAATCTAAATTAACATGTTTGTCATCATCAAAAAGGGGGAGATTGTTAAGACAAACTCTCAAATTAAGTTTTGATGAAAATAAACAAAGATTAATTAAGAATATTAATTATGATTCTAAATGTTATGTTAATTTAATTTGTGCTCTTGAGTGTTTTTATTAAAGATAGGAACCAAGCAAAGCAAAGAAATAAGTCATGATCATAAACTGTACAAAACAGAGAAAGATCAGCAGAATCAAGAAAGATTGTTACAGCCACTTCACCAATCTTTCTCCAACACTTCTACATTGATTATGCGTTAAATCTTTATACCAATTTCATCAGTACATGGCAAGGAACAGATAGGAATCATTTTTACTCAAAACGGCTCTCGGATCATTAAGAAAAATCGTCATGAATCTAAGCATATCAAAAACGGACTGCAACTTTCTCTAGTCTGGAACTGTCAAGAAAGTGGAACAAAACTAAACTTCAAGATTGAGTATAAGTCCTCAGATTATTCAGAAGTCTATCAGACCAGATTGATTATCTTGAAGTAGCAATGTCAAGTTACAAGGAAGGGGGTTTGAATTGTAATCTTGCCTTTTTTAAAATTTCCAGTTAAAAACTTAAGAAAAACAACTCAAGAATGATCTTGGTTATAAAAACAGAAACGGAGAACGTTCTTGGTTTTAAAACAGAAAACGCAGAACGTTCTTGATTAGTTAAAATCACAGTTTTAGTTTCTCTATTTAATTATGATAATAACAATAACTGAATGTAAATAGAGATAAGGAAGAAATACCACACAAGAATATATCCTGGTTCACCCAACGTGGGCTACGTCCAGTCCTCACAACTGTGAGATTTTCACTAAGTGTTCAAAGACAAAAGGAGAACAATCACAGTTAGAGATCAACCTTGATCTGTAACTACACTTCCTTTCCACCCAGAAAGGATTAATCAGGTCACCTAACTAATCTGTTAGGATTTCGAAATCAACTCTTTTAATTACGCTCAAACTATAAACAATCCTTATAGTTATGAGTTTATACAATAATGATTTAAAAGGTTTGTTTGAATCTAGTTTTGCTCAACTCTTGTTTGAGAAAAGGATTCAGAACAGAGAAAGAAACCAATAGAATAAAACTGGAAGTATGTATTTGGTTCAGCTTGATTTCTTGAATGAGATGACTTTAAGGATGTAAGTGAATATGATTTTATGAGAATACTTCACACTTAAAGATCTGGTTGATGCTTGCGAATTTGCCTTCCTTTTATAGATGTTTTGAGCAATTAATTCTGGTCAGAAAGAGCTGTTGGGAGTGCTCTGTTTTCCTTCTGACAGAAGCAAGGAATCTGTTGACAAACAGAGCACCATGTATTTGACAGCTTTGGGCTTTCTGTTATCGGCCTTTTGCTTGATCCAAAACAGACATGTTGCTTGCTTTAATGACCCGTTAAACTTTGATAATATTTGATAGTGATTGGGCCTTAATTTTGAATGTTTGATTTGATCCAAAACTGTTTGGAAAAGAGTGAATATTTTTCTGCAGAAATGAGAAGTCTTCTTCTACAGAAACAAAGTTTTGTTCTTCTTAAAAACGGAGAACGTTGATTATAAGTGGAGAAAGATAATCAATCTTGTCTAATAGACTTTTGAATAATCTGAGGACTTATATTCAATCTTGAGTTTCAGCTTCGTTCAACTTTCTTGACAGTTTCCAGACTGGAGAAAGTTGCAGTCCGTTTTTTGATATGCTTAGATTGGTGATGATTTTTCTTAATGATCCGTGAATCGTTTTGAGTAAAAACGATTCCTATCTGTTCCTTGCCATGTGCTGATGAAATTGATATAAAGATTTCAGACATATTCAATGTACAAGTGTTGGAGAAAGTTTGGTGAAGTGGCTGTAACGATCTTTCTTGATTCTGCTGATCTTTCTTTGTTTTGTATAGTTTATGATTATTCTTATTTCTTTGCTTTGCTTGGTTCCTATCTTTAATAAAAACACTCAAAAGCATAGATTAAATTAACATAACATTTAGAATCATAATTAATATCTTTAATTAATCTTTTGTTTATTTTCATCAAAACTTAATTTGAGAGTTTGTCTTAACAATCTCCCCCTTTTTGATGATGACAAACATGTTAATTTAGATTTTAATTCTGATTCTAATTTTAATTTTGAAGAGGGTAAAAACTCCCCCTCAATTGATGCAACAGATGTTTTTATTGATATAACTAATGCAATCAGTTTAATTTCAGCAATAAAAGATATTTCATTAATAAAGTGTTTTGCTGAATTACAAAAAGTAGGATCCTGAATTTTAATTGGATCATAAACAGAATAAAAAACTAAACTCAATTCTCCCCCTTTGTCATACAAAAAGGAAGGAGAAAAAGATCCCTATTTGGCCAAAGAAGGAGAAGATCCTTCTGATGATTGAGACTTGGATGGCACAGGAACAGGCTCGGGAGCTGGAGCAGCGTGAAACGGAGGAGGAGGAGGTACACCGAGCTTGGGTGCAAGTGTATCCGTGAGCCAGGATTGCAGCTGAGTCTGCTGAGCCAAGAGGACTTGTAGAGTGGCCATGATTTCAAAGTTGCTTGGTTCCCTTGGAGGATTCATGATTGCTGGAGGAATAGGGGTAGTGCTGGTTGATGGAGTTGAGACAGCTAGGAGAGAGGCAGGGCGAGGCTGAGGGTTGGATTGATTGGATGAAGTAGTGTTGTTAGAAGGTTCGGAGGAAGCCAAAAATTGACTAATACCAAAAATAGATGACGTGGTGGTTTGAGGAGAAATGTATGCTGGTGACATGGCAGAGACATTTTTGTGAGAAATCATGGTGGTCATGGGGTCAAGTGGAGAACGAAGAAGCTGAGAGACAGAAATGAAATCTGTGGATGAAATGGTGGATTGTTGGGGAAAAACAGAGAATGTTGGGTTGGTAGGAGGAGGGGTAAGAGAACGTTCTCTGTTTGGAGGGGAACTTTCTTGAGCAGGATTAGGATTTTCTGGGTTTGGTGGTGTTTGGTCTGGGTGTTGTGGAGAAAGTTCTGGATTTTGGGAAGAACGTTCTGGGGTATGAGGAGAACGTTCTGGAGTTTTATCTTGAGCTCTATCTGGTGAAGGAGATGATGATGTGGGATTTGGGACAGGAGCTTCTCGTCTGGCAGAACGTTTTCTTTTTAGGGTGGAAGGAAATGAATGAATAAGTGGGGCATACTGTCTTGTTCTGGGTTTGGTGGTTTGTGGAAATCGTTGCTGTGATTCAGATGGGGCAGAAGGTTGTCTAGTGACATTTATTTTCATATGGGACATGTTTTTGGTGGAAAATTTGGAGATTTTGATAAGAGATTTTTCATTGGACAGGGGGATATGAAAATGATTATTAACTTTTGTAAGAATCATACCATAAGGAACAGTATTCTTCTTGTAGTCTTTATTGGCAGCAGCAATCATGTGGTGAAGAATCAGATGAGGCAGATTGAGACGCTTGCAGTTGAGTAGATGATATATGACTAGTGCGTCGTTTTCAGAGACATACTCATGACTTCCACAGTGAGGAAGAAGAGTATGTTGACTCATGTTGTTGAAGATCTTAGGGAGAGGGTGCAGGAATGTTGACAGATACCTGGTGGAATTCTCTTGAAATAATTCTGAGAGAACTGTAGTCTCTTTAAGATTGAGAGCTGCATACCAGGATTTTCCAAAGACAACAGGACCTTCAGTGGGGAGATCCAGGATTGAGGCCAAAATGTCAGGGGTTAACCTGATCTCAATTCCCTTGATTGTGGAAATGAATAGAGATTTTTCAGGAAATGTTTTGGCTTGACAGTAGAAGGCTCGAACAGTGTCTGGATAGTGTGGCTCAGAAATTTGCATAAATGCAGTCCAGCCTAGGGCATCAGTAAAGTGTTTGACAGAATTGCCATCGACTATGAGTTTGTCGAAAATGAAAACTCTACCAACACCAATGGGTCTTTGAGCCCATTTGTCTTTGAACAGTTTGGTGGCAGTGGGAGGAATTAGAGGAGTGGTATTTGGCTTGGTCTTTTTGGAGGGAGGAGATGGTGGTATAGGAGAATCAGGGTCAGATGAAGGTTCTGATGAAGGAGAAGAAGGAGTTTGAGGTGAAAGTGGTCGTTTGGAGGTTGTTGAAGGATTGTAAGACGGAGAACGTTCGTCGGGAGGTGAACGTTCTTGAGTTGGAGAGGGAGAATGATGATGTTCAGGGGAACATTCTGGAATGGGAGAGCGTGTTTGAGTGTGGGAAGGAGAAGTAGTGGGAGAAGGTTCAGAGTGAGGAGATCGTTCTTGAGGAGGTGAAGTAAAATGGGGAGGGCTAGGAGAACGTTCTGGAATTGGAGAACGTTCAGGAGTAGGGGTAGGAGTTTTGTGAGCAGTGGTAGCGGAAGGAGTGGGAGAACGTTCGTGTATTTGGGTGGGAGAAGGTTTTGGGGTTGGGGAACGTTCTTGAGATGAGGAAGAGGAAAGACGAAATTTGTTTCTAGGTACAGTGGTTTTGAATCTCTGGCAAATGGGTAAGTTTTTTCTTGCCAGAAATTTTGATGTTGAAATGGTGGTTTTGGTTTTTAGAGTACGGGTTTTAGGTTGAGAAGATTTGGGGGAGGAGAAAAAATCAGTCATGGGTCTTTGTTTCTGGGTTGAAGGAAAGGATTGCGAGGTTTCCGAAAATGAAGATTTAGAAGAGGTTGGTATAGAGGTTTTTGATGTAGGAATAGGTTTTGTTGAAGGTGCAGGAGTATCAGATGATTCATATGAGTCAGTGTCTGAGATGATCAAGTAAGTAGGTTTAGTGTTTGATGTCCTTGAAGTCCCAATTCCTGCCAGAATTCTCATTGAGCGCCTCTTAGGTGCTGGAGGATTAACAAATTTATGTGGTGGTTGGGTGGGTTTGGAAAAGGATGTTCTTAAATGAGGCGGGACTTGAGTAAAATTTGGGGTTTGACAGGAATGTAGAGGAGGAAGAACAGAGGAGACAGGTTCAGGAATGAAAGTGTTGGGGTTGGATTCAGGAGATGAAGACAAATAGTCAGAAAATGAGGAATCTGATGAGTGTTTTGGAGGGGTTGGCCTGGGTGGAGGTGAAGGTGAACGATCGTAGACTGGTGAGAAGGATGATGATGGTGATGGAGTTTCAGTGCTGGCATTTTTGCGAGCAGCTTGCTTGGTTCGAGCCATTTTTGATGCTGAGAGAGAGATTGAAGAGAAGCTTTTGGAGGAAGATGATAGTTGAGAATAATGGAAAACTGTTTCAAAAGAATTGAACAGTTGTAATAACTGCAATTTTGCCTTTGCAGTTTCAAGAGAGAGAGAGTAATGATGATAAACCTAGGGAAGTGACAAGTTTGGGGAAAGGGATGACTTTGACGGCTGAGCAGTGCCTTTTGAAGGACTTGATGCATGCGCATTAAATGCTGAGACATGCCTTGCCTGCGCATGAGGGAGATGACGTTTGGGAAGATGATTTTGAAAAACGGAGAAAGATGTTTGAAAAACGGAGATTGATAAACGTTCTCCGTTTTCTGCAGAAGCAGTTTTAACTAGATTTTTCAGGATTTTTCAAAATTCTCAGTTTTTCTTTGATTGAATTAAAACTTTCCTCGACTAAGGGCTTTGTAAAAATATCAGCAAGCTGATTTTGAGTATCAACAAAAATTAATTCAATTTCCTTTTTATTAACGTGATCGCGAATAAAATGATGTTTTATTTCAATATGTTTTGATCGAGAATGCTGAATTGGATTTTTTGACAAATTGATTGCACTAGTATTATCACAGTAAATTGGAATACTAGAGTAACTTACAGAGAAGCCTTCAAGTTGATTTTTAATCCAAAGGACTTGTGAGCAACAATTTGCAGCTGATACGTATTCAGCTTCATTGGTTGATAAGGCTATAGTATTTTGTTTTCTGCAAGACCAACTTATCAATGCATCTCCCAGAAATTGACATGCTCCACTGGTGCTTTTTCTTTCAGTTTTATCTCCAACATAATCAGCATCACAATATGCTACAAGATCAAAATGAGAACCTTTTCTATACCAAAGGCCAAGATCAGTAGTTCCAACAAGATATCTAAAAATTCGTTTTACAGCAGTTAAATGAGATTCTTTTGGTGCAGATTGAAATCTAGCGCATAATCCTACTGCAAATACAATATCTGGCCTGCTAGCAGTTAAATAAAGCAAGGAACCGATCATCCCTCTATATTCTTTCTCAGAAACAGATTTTCCATGTTCATCTTTGTCTAATGAAGAGGATGGATGCATAGGAGTAGACATAATTTTTGCTTCATTCATTTTGTACTTGGCTAACAAATCTTTAATGTATTTTTCTTGACAAATAAAAATACCATTCTCATGTTGTTTGATTTGTAAACCAAGAAAATATCTCAATTCTCCCATCATGCTCATTTCGAATTCACTTTGCATAAGCATTGAGAAACCATTACACATTTTTCCATTTGTTGATCCAAAGATAATATCATCAACATACACTTGTACGATGAGTAGATCATTTTTATCAATTTTCTTAAAGAGTGTAGTGTCAATTTTTCCTCTGGAAAAACCATTATTGATTAAGAATGAACTTAACCTATCATACCAAGCTCTTGGTGCTTGTTTTAAGCCATACAAAGCTTTTGTGAGTTTGAAAACATGATTTGGTTTTGATTGATCTTCAAAGCCAGGAGGTTGTTTCACATAAACTTGTTCATTCAGAAAACCGTTTAAAAATGCACTTTTAACATCCATTTGAAATAATTTAATAAGTCTGTGAGATGCATATGCAAGAAGTATACGAATAGCTTCTAACCTTGCAACTGGAGCAAAAGTTTCATCATAGTCTATACCTTCTTGTTGATTGTAACCTTGAGCAACCAATCTTGCTTTGTTTCTTACAACCTTACCTTTTTCATCTAATTTGTTTCTGAAAACCCAGCGTGTACCAATAATTGTTTGATCTTGAGGATTTGGTACCAAAGTCCAGACTTCATTTTTATCGAACTGCTGTAGTTCTTCCTTCATGGCTTCAATCCAAGATTGATCAACTATGGCTTCTTTAATTGATTTTGGTTCAACTTGAGAGATCATTGCCATGTTGTTTTCATCATTCTTGAATGATTTCCTAGTTCGAATTCCATCTGCTGTATCCCCAATGATTTGGGTTTGAGGATGATCTCCTATTGTTCTCCAGCTTTTAGGTGGAGAATGATACGGAGACTGTTTATCGATCTCCGTTTCCTGTATATCAGTTTTCTGTTGTGTGTCTGGCAGTTCTTCATCCTCATTTGACTTTTCAAGTATTAAATCATCAAATTCATCAAATAAAATATGCATGCTGATTTCAACAATTTTAGTTCTTAGATTAAAAACTCTATATCCTTTAGAATCGGTTGAATAACCCAAAAAGATCGCTTTATCTGATTTAGAATCAAATTTTCCAAGAACTTCTTTGTTGTTTAGAATATAACAGTAACATCCAAAAATATGGAAGTATGAAATGTTTGGTTTTCTGTTTTTCCAGATTTCATATGGAGTTTTGTTTATGATTTTTCTAATGGATACACGATTTAGAATATAGCATGATGTATTGACGGCTTCAACCCAAAAATATTTTTCAACGTTTGATTCTTCCAGGATTGTTCTTGCCATTTCTTGTAAGGTTCTATTTTTTCTTTCAACAACTCCATTTTGTTGTGGAGTTCTTGCACAAGACAAATTATGAGAAATGCCAAGTTCATCTAGAAAGTTTTTGAAGGGGGCATTTATGAATTCTCCTCCATGATCACTTCTTATAGAGATGATGCTGGATTCTTTTTCATTTTGTACCTTTTTACAAAAGATTTTAAAAGCTTCAAAAGCATCATCTTTCTGTTTTAAAAATAGTACCCAAGTGTATCGAGAAAAATCATCAACAATAACAAAATCATATTTCATTCCTCCTAAACTGGTTGTTTTGACAGGACCAAATAAGTCTATGTGAAGTAATTCAAGAATTCTGTTTGTCGAAATAAAATCTTTTGAATGAAAGCTGCTTTTAACTTGCTTTCCTTTTACACAAGCTTCACATATTCTGTCTTTTTCAAAATTCAGTTTTGGTAAACCTCTGACAAGTTCTAGTTTTGAAATTTTCGAAATGGTTTTCATGCTGACATGCCCTGCCCTTTTATGTCAGATCCATTTATCTTTATCAATAGATATGAAGCAAGATTCATCAGGCAATTCTTCAAGATATAATACATAGAGATTTTTCTTTCTGGTTCCAGAAAACAGTTTTTCACCTGATGATGTTTTTATGATTTCACATATGTTGGGTTTGAAAATAACTTCACAGCCATTGTCACAGAGTTGACTTACGCTTAAGAGATTATGTTTTAGACCTTCAACATATTGAACATCAGTTATTTGAGCAGAGTTTTTCTTACCAATTGTCCATTTACCTTTGATTCGAGCTTGATTGTCGTTTCCAAAGGTAACAGACCCTCCATCTTTCTTAACAAAGGACATGAAGCAATTTTTATCACCCGTCATGTGTCTTGAACAACCACTGTCTAAAAACCATGGCTTTTTCTTGACACCTTGAGAACCAACCTGCAGTTTTGGTTTTATTAACTTTTGGTACCCATTCTGTCTTGGGTCCTTATGGATTAGTTCTGAATTTTGTTTTTCTGATATTATAGCATGTAGATTCAGAGTGTCCAATCTTAGAGCATGAAGAACATTTAATTATTTGTTTATGAAAAGATTTTCTAGCTGGTTTTGACAGATTTTTAGAACTTTCTCCGTTTTCTGTTTTACGTGGAGAACGTTCTTGGTTTTTCTGAAAAATTGTTTTTCTTTCAGATTGTTCTTTTTTCTGTTTGCTCTTGATTTTCTCATCCATTTTTTTAAAATAACACGCAAATTCAAGGTGTCCAGTTTTACTGCAATATGAACATTTGATTTTGCATGTTTGTTCTTTTCTTTCTGGAATAAAGAAATTTTCATACATTTTGGTTTTCTGAGTCTGATCAAAACCAAGACCAGCTTTATCAAATATTCCAACTT
Source organism: Cicer chorassanicum (assembly GCA_037974735.1). Lineage (NCBI taxonomy): Eukaryota > Viridiplantae > Streptophyta > Magnoliopsida > Fabales > Fabaceae > Cicer > Cicer chorassanicum. The sequence goes on from JBBPBP010000004.1 coordinate 17,545,719, forward strand.
GAGATCCCATGATTTTCTGAAATGTTCCAGTAGCTTTAATAAAGTTTAACAGATCATTTTTCAAAAGTTGAACTTCAGATTTAAGGAGAACGTTCTCCTTTTGAAGTGCAGAACGTTCTGGACTTTCTTGATTTTCAGTGTGAAAGTTTTTGGTTTGAGATTCTTTCAGATTTTGAATGATCTCCTTTAGCTTATTATTCAGAACCTGAGTTTTTTCTTTTTCTTCTTTTTCTTTATAAAATTTTTCTTTTAAGGAACTACATTTTTGTATGAGTAAGTTTGAATCATTTAATAAGTTATCAAATTCTTTTTCCATTTGTTCACACAAAATGCAGGGTTTAGAATTTGTTACCTCATTTTCTTCAGTGTTTGCCATTAAGCATATGTTGGCTTCTTCATCTTCTTCCTCATCGGATTCATCTGAGTTATCCCATGTGGCCATCATTGATTTCTTTTTGAAAGGAAATCTGTTTGGTGCTCTTTTGTTTAGAGGACATTCAGACTTGTAATGTCCCAGCTTATTACATCCAAAGCATGTAATTTGACTTTTATCTTGTTCTGTCTTAGGATTTTCTTTTCTGTTTGGAAATCCCTTCTTCATTTGATCTCTTCTTCTCATTATTCTTTGAATTCTTTTAGTGAGAAAAGCTATTTCTTCATCAGCTTCTTCTTGAGTTTCTTCTGGTTCTTCCTCTGTTTGGTCAACCGTGCTTTCTTGAGATGCTTTTAAAGCTATTGTTTTTCCTTTCTTGACAGGTTTATCTTCTTGTAATAATACCTCGTGTGCTTTTAAGGTTCCAATCAATTCTTCTAGTGCCAGTACTTCAAGGTTCTTGGCTTGGCTTATGGCTGTTACCATTGGTCTCCATATGATTGGAAGACATCTCATGATCTTTCTTACTCTGTCTTGTACTGAGTAAGCCTTTCCTAATGAACGCATTTCATTTACTATAGTTGTGAACCTTGAATACATTTCATCAATAGTTTCTCCTTCATTCATTTCGAACAGTTCAAATTTTCTTATGCCAATGTCTATTCTTGTTTCTTTGACATGGTTCGTTCCTTCATGATGAATTTGTAGTGTATCCCAGATTTCTTTAGCTGTTGTGCATTCATCAACTCTTTTGCTTTCTTCCCTGCTCAAAGCGCACGATAAGAATAATTGAGCTTTAGAGTTTAGGAGTACCTTAGTTTTGTCTTCAGATGTCCAGTCGACTTCTTCCTTCTTGGTAGAGTTTGAATTATTTTGATCAGCTCTTGGAATGAAATCTCCATCTGTAATGATGCGCCACATTCCTGTGTCTTGAGATTTTAGAAACAACTGCATCTTGTTTTTCCAAACGTAGTAATCAGTTCCATCAAAGTATGGTGGCCTGTTTGAGGATCCTCCTTCAACAATGTATTTTGCTTTTGACATTTTTTCTTCTAGATCTTTTTCTCTAGCACTTGGTTAAAGTGTTTTTTCTAGAGACCTTGCTCTGATACCAATTGAAGTAGCAATGTCAAGTTACAAGGAAGGGGGTTTGAATTGTAATCTTGCCCTTTTTAAAATTTCCTGTTAAAAACTTAAGAAAACAACTCAAGAATGATCTTGGTTATAAAAACAGAAACGGAGAACGTTCTTGGTTTTAAAACAGAAAACGCAGAACGTTCTTGATTAGTTAAAATCACAGTTTTTAGTTTCTCTATTTAATTATGATAATAGCAATAACTGAATGTAAATAGAGATAAGGAAGAAATACCACACAAGAATATATCCTGGTTCACCCAACTTGGGCTACGTCCAGTCCTCACAACTGTGAGATTTTTACTAAGTGTTCAAAGACAAAAGGAGAACAATCACAGTTAGAGATCAGTCTTGATCTGTAACTACAATTCCTTTCCACCTAGAAAGGATTAATCAGGTCACCTAACTAATCTGTTAGGATTTCGAAATCAACTCTTTTAATTACGCTCAAACTATAAACAATCCTTATAGTTATGAGTTTATACAATAATGATTTAAAAGGTTTGTTTGAATCTAGTTTTGCTCAACTCTTGTTTGAGAAAAGGATTCAGAACAGAGAAAGAAACCAATAGAATAAAACTGGAAGTATGTATTTGGTTCAGCTTGATTTCTTGAATGAGATGACTTTAAGGATGTAAGTGAATATGATTTTATGAGAATACTTCACACTTAAAGATCTGGTTGATGCTTGCGAATTTGCCTTCCTTTTATAGATGTTTTGAGCAATTAATTCTGGTCAGAAAGAGCTGTTGGGAGTGCTCTGTTTTCCTTCTGACAGAAGCAAGGAATCTGTTGACAAACAGAGCACCATGTATTTGACAGCTTTGGGCTTTCTGTTATCGGCCTTTTGCTTGTTCCAAAACAGACATGTTGCTTGCTTTAATGACCCGTTAAACTTTGATAATATTTGATAGTGATTGGGCCTTAATTTTGAATGTTTGATTTGATCCAAAACTGTTTGGAAAAGAGTGAATATTTTTCTGCAGAAATGAGAAGTCTTCTTCTACAGAAACAAAGTTTTGTTCTTCTTAAAAACGGAGAACGTTGATTATAAGTGGAGAAAGATAATCAATCTTGTCTAATAGACTTTTGAATAATCTGAGGACTTATATTCAATCTTGAGTTTCAGCTTCGTTCAACTTTCTTGACAGTTTCCAGACTGGAGAAAGTTGCAGTCCGTTTTTTGATATGCTTAGATTGGTGATGATTTTTCTTAATGATCCGTGAATCGTTTTGAGTAAAAACGATTCCTATCTGTTCCTTGCCATGTGCTGATGAAATTGATATAAAGATTTCAGACATATTCAATGTACAAGTGTTGGAGAAAGTTTGGTGAAGTGGCTGTAACGATCTTTCTTGATTCTGCTGATCTTTCTCTGTTTTGTATAGTTTATGATTATTCTTATTTCTTTGCTTTGCTTGGTTCCTATCTTTAATAAAAACACTCAAAAGCACAGATTAAATTAACATAACATTTAGAATCATAATTAATATCTTTAATTAATCTTTTGTTTATTTTCATCAAAACTTAATTTGAGAGTTTGTCTTAACAGTTCTCACCAACTTCGTATCTTACCTCTCATTTTATATTTTATTGCAACTTTTATAATTGTAATTCTAAGTATACAACCTTGAAATTCCTGACTTAAATCTAGTATTCTTACTTTTTATATACTAAAGTAAAATCAATTCTAACTTTACTCACTCAATTATTAATCGTTTAATACACATATAGATCCCTAAGGGTTTTTATCTTAAACCATTGCATATACTAAGATTATATATCGAAAGAGATTAATTCCTTAAAAAAATTAGTATATCAAGTGATTAGTCTCTGATTTTTTATTGAAGATTTTAGGGTTCAATAATAGAAAATTTTAGAGTTCAATAAAAAAATTGATTGTTACTAAAATATGTTAAGTTATCATATTTTATTAATAATTAAAAATACATAAACATATTTTTATAATATATTAAAGTAGTCTCTAAATTTAGTTTGTTAACAACTCATCCTTTTACATATCATGTAATATTAATTCAGCCAACTCACTTATAAGCATCTCTTAGAATCATCTTTCTATTTTTTTCTTGAAATTTTTGTGCATAATACACATCACATGCAATATTTTATCGGTTACACAACATTAAATCCATCTAATAATTTCTTTTTAAGTTACATATTTGCTATTGACTCATAATTTACCCACCTAAGGCTATCATGGTTTCACAATTCTCCCCTCAAATTCTTCATTTTATTTTTTTTTCTTCTATCTTTCCACTTTTTTTTTTAGGTTTAAATATGTTTTTGGTCCATGTAAATATAATTTTTTTTAATTTTGGTTCTCGTAATTTTTTTTTGTTTACATCCTTGAAATATCAAAAAAAAAGATTATTTTTGGTCTTAAGTGCACGTTACAAAATCATTAACGGACAAACGAAAATAGTTTTCGGTCCCTGTAAATATAATATTTTTCTGTTTTAGTCCCTGAAAAATATTTTTTTTGAATTTCATCCCTGCAATATTCAAAAATCTCCTTAAATATAAAATAACATATAAATTGATCTTTATTAATAATAAACTTATGCCAAGTAATGTTTAAAATATTTTCACTTCAATAATTTAAAATTTATTAATCTTCTGTTTTATTTATTTATTATTATTAAATTAATTTT
>JBBPBP010000004.1:17556237-17579990 GCA_037974735.1 Cicer chorassanicum
AGTAATAATATAGGAGTATTTAGTTCTAGTTTATGTAAAGGTTAAACCGTTACTTGTATTAATCCTACATGTATATATTTATATTCTTTATAAAAATGTTTTCTTTAAATATCATCTTTTAACAATTTAATTGTTTCATAATCGTTTTCTATAGATTTAGAAGACTCTATATTATCAGTAACATTTTGAATTCTAACAGTAAAAGTAAGAAAAACTAGAACTTTAGTACTCTAGAAATATAATGTTAGTTTGAGTTGAGCTAATTAGTTAGTTAACATTCTTCAAAGCTCTATATATATATAAAAAGTTATGTGTAAATTTTTTAGTATCTTTTCTTTTATTCAATATGAAACATAATCAGTTTTATTATCTATTAAGCTCTCAGGTTCACATCTCTTATAAGATTAATCTTAATTTCTATGATTTAGTTATTAATATGGTATCAACCACTACAGCAACATCAATAGTCACCAAACCCACCAACAACAAGAAACAACCACTACAACAAGAATTTTCAATTGCAACAAAAACTTGCTCTTGAATTCGGAATCATGAAGATTCGTCGGTGTGATATTATTTTTGACATAATTGATTAGCATTTATGGAAGAAGACACGTGAATGAAGAAACTAAAAAAAAAACACAATTTGAGCTTTTTTAGAACATGAAATAATACTATACTATAACATAACCTACAATTGAGTCAATAAAAGTTGATGTATCTAATTAATTTGCGAGTAATTTTTATCGAAAATTGTTTTAATATGTCCATATAACTTTTAAGTGAATATCTTAACCTAAAAAAAAATTTTAAAATTATATATATAAATAAAAAAAATTGAGACCCTATTTGACCGCAACTCTCCAACACTCTTAGAGCCTTCTATGCTATAATGACTAGAAGTTTATCTCAAGGTGATTGTTGTTTATAAGATACATTAAAAACTGTCTTTTATTTTTACAAGTACATTAAAAACTGTCTTAGACATTTGATGAAATAATAACTTTTTACACTGTTGAGGTAATAATCTTAATGTGTGGTCCAATGCGCTTAATAGTACAAATTTTAGTCCTTTCTTGGATAGTTCATATATCTGTTGCCTGATCAGTCCCTTTCGATGCTTTCACAGAAGATCTTTCGTCATGTCGTAAAAAGATACCCAAATTTTTTTTACAAATAAAATACAATGATCATACATGAGAAATAGTTCCCTCATATAATTTTATTTATTTTAATACACGATATCCATATAAACATTTCTTGCATTAAGATGAGGATAGAGCATTTCTATCTCAAACATGACCTCCATCTGTCTGTGGCTGATATGTTCGCCGCCTAAGCTGAGAATCAGCATTTGGTTGTTGCAGAAATATTCTTGTTGGATCATTAGGATCAACGTACCTGCATAATGTTTTCAATTGTAAATCCTTGGCTTCTGGATTATAAACAATGCAATCCACACCCTACAAACTTCACAAAAAATTTAAAGCTTAACAATCACTTACGCGTGTCTCATCATCTCATCAACAGGAGTCTGAGATGCTTGCAAAGGATCCACACGAGTTTCTGTTGGTACATTAGCACGTTGATTATACTGTCTCACTGAAGCAATCAAATTGAAGAACAGAGGAATGAAGGTTCCACAGCCTCCCTCTTTGAATATGATCTTAAATGAGTGGGTGGAGTAAAGAGCTCTGTGTTGGTCATCTGGAACTACCTATGTTGAGATTGTAGAAAATTACTAGTTTTAGGACCAAAAATTTTGATACAACAATAATAATTACAGAAAAGAGAGAAACAAAACCAGGATAGCAGATAATGGAAAATTAACTTACAGGCTCAACAAGTCCAGAAATATTGTTGCAGTGAAATATTGGTTGGTTAAATTTTTCACCATTGATGTACAGCTGCATAAGGATAAGCATAGTGTAGATGTCAAATATAGAGCATGCATGTCAATTGAATATTCATTGGAAAAATAAAAATAAAATGGCGAAACACAGTTTATCCCCTTCAAGTACATAGCTGTTTCTCAACTTAATCCCCTTAAAAACAAAATAGCAACACTAAACTATCTTGAAGTTTGATTTCAAGTGAAAAAGTAATAATTTTTGGAGGTTAACCTTTAGACACTAATAACAAGTATTTGCTTGTCCCAACTAATAATCTGACACACTAACATAATAAAACCTACATTCTCAGTAATCAGCAAGTTAGCAAAAGGTATATGCATTACACTCTTGCAATAATGATGCAAATTTGCCAAGAACATTCAACAGACCTATAACTGCACCCTCAAACTCATAGCATTCATAATGTCACATGGATCATAACAGAATATATAGAGAGAAAGCAATGGAAAATATTACAAACTTAATTTGACATATAGTTGTACAAGCTATGCAGTGTGGTTCTGCTACTCATAGATGAATATATAGATTAATCAACATACTCAACATAGAGAAGGGTCCATTAAATCGTGTTAGAACAACAAGAACATCAATAATTTCGCTAAAACAGCAAACTTAGCCAGCAAACAATTTGAAGCAATGAAAGAATGGTATCACATACCAAAGGCATATCAAAAGCAATAAGACCATCAACAGGAATTTTAGCAACAAAAACCATCCGTATGTTTGACAAATAGATGATCCCCTTTGCTTTGAGACGACCACCGTGATTTCTGAAAATTAATGAGGAAGTTAATAACAAAATGATGAATATAACAAACTGTATTATGAGATTGACTGAAACAAAAAGTGAAATCATACATTTACAAGATGACGTGAAACATTCATCATAAATCCCATACATTTTCTTTATTTATTTCAAAATCAACAAACAATTCCTATTGGAACTTTTGAAATACAAAATTAAAGTATTGCATCAGTCTAAAGTAAATATATAGTAGTAATTTTAATAATAAGTTTATGAGCATAATTAAATAGAGAAAGCAAGTAAAAAAGGGAAAAATAAACCTAATATTTGAAAATTGAATAGAAGTAATAATAAAGGGAATTACCCAGCGGAAGGAATCTTGTCGACCTCGAATTCGACGCCATCTCTTGCCAATACAAACATCTCGCTGACGAAAGGAACCGGCATCCCGTTAGGGAAGAGTTGAGGATTCAACGCCATCTCTCTCAAAATCCCAAATTGCTTCAATACGTTGCGCAGATCAAATTCACCCTCGAATGTTTAAAGGATTTAAACCAACGCGTTGACAGGTTTCCCGAACAACCTAGACCTCAAAACAAATATTTAAATAAGATTTAGCATGCCTCCTATAAATAAATTATAATCAATAACTTGACTCTAAAATTATAAAATATGATATTAATATCACATATTTAATTAAGGTGTTACTTCTAAATTTATAACATAAAAGTTTATATAAATATTGTTTTGAATGATATTTTATAATTTTAATAATATATTTATTAATTCACAAAATTCAACGACTAATTTGATAAGACCGTACATTGAAAACTTTGGAAAATAAGATTAAGTTGCTAATGTGTCTGCAAAATAGAAGTGACGTGTTATTTGTTTATTAGCTTGGAGGAAAAATAAGAAGGAGTTGTTAAGAAAATATAATTGTATTGTTTTTTTATATACAAAATATTAGGGACATTTTTATTTGTTTTGACACATGCACTAAGTTTCATGTATTTTTTTTATTAAATGTATTTTGTTTGATTTTATTATTACTTTTTTATTACGTTTACAATATTTTATTTTTATTATTTGTTATTTATTAGATGGAGTAAAATTAGGAAGAAGTTGTTAACAAAATAAAATTGTGTTGCTATTTTATCTTTAAAATATTATGTTCACATTATTTGTTTAGACACATCTAATCAACGGCATATTAATTTTGATGTTTTTTTTTTCAATTTAATGTATTTTATTTAATTTTATTAATATAATTTTGTTTTTTAATAATTTTTTATTAACAATTATTTAAATGTTAGAATGAAATAATAATAATAATAATAATAATAATAATAATAATAATAATAATAATAATAATAATAACAACAACACCACGTAGTACATGGTCGAGTCATCGAAGGAAAAAAAAATTATTCCTTCACTTGGTCGCATCCAAGGGATGCGATCTACTGAATGTGCAAAAAGTAGGGCAATTTAGTATAATTTTTATTTTGGTTAATTTTTTCAAAACAGATGATATATTGATAAAAAAAAAATTATTTGATTTTATTAATATAATTTTATTTTTTTAAATATTTTAATTATTTTTTATTAATTAAATTAACAATTTTTCAAAATTTAAAATGAAAAGAAAAAAAACTTAGTAAATGGTCACGTCCTTGGGATGAAACCTCTTACTCCAAAAAAAAAATTAATCCTTTACTTGGTCGCATCCCGGGATGCGACCGTGCAAAAAGTAAGACAAATTGATTTTTTTTTTTTTATCAAAGTGGGGGCATTTTAATTAACTTTCTTAAAAGAGGATATATTGATAAAAAAACTTCAAATAAAATATATTAAATTAAAAAATAAAACATATCAAATTAGGTACTAGATATGGTAACCCGGGGATGCAACCCTCTCGAAGGTGCCAGAAAGTAGGATAATTTGGTATATTTTTTTAAAGTGGAGCATTTTGATTAACTTTTTAAAAAAATGGATATATTGATTAAAAAAAACCGTCATTTACAACCCTTTTCATTGAATAAAAATATAAATATCTATTTATATTTTTATAAAGAACTATTAAACGGGTATTTAGCATATTTTAAGGTATCCACGAATATTTACAGATATTTATAAATATTATATTTTGAAAACTATAATATTTTTCTCTGCAAAATTTATATTTTGTTTAAAATTATATAGAATGTTCCTTTTTTTTTTTACTGCTCAAAAAATATTAATACAAAAATAAAAAACATTAACACAAACATAATGCTTTAGCTTATAATTTTTCTTTCTCCTTTTACAACATAATTATAAAATATTTTAGTAATTTTATTAATTTACTAACGTCAACTGAGATATGCAAGTGTACATACAATTATATATGCATTTGTATTTATTAATCAACACATAGTTAAAATATTCCTACTCAGTGTATCTGTCACGAATTTTAATATTTCAATATTTAATTATTATTTAAATTTAACCTTTTGGCGAGTTCATGTGTCATAAGGTAATTGTAGTACTAAAGATATCTCTTTTCTCGTGGAGGCTATTTAATGATAGGTTGTCCAAAAAGTCCAATCTAATTTGACGCGACACATTGCCTACCTAGGCTCAAATGTACAATAGTGGGTGTGGTGCTGTGGAATTGTCACAACATTTATTTGTAGCTTATTTTTGGAAACTGTGGTCAATGGTTTTGTATTGGTTTGGGGTTTATGTAGCGTTCCCAAATCATATTAGCTCTCATACTTATTTTTTCTCCAGTTTATTTATTAGGGATAAAAAACTTCAAGATTGTTTGATTGTGGTATGGCAAGCTAGAGTTTGGAGTATTTGGCGCGCTAGAAACTTTTGTGGGTTTAACTAACAAGAGTGTCTATTGTACACTCTTGTAGATCGTATTAGGTTTTTATCTTGGTCATGACATCAATACAATATCAAAGGTTTTTAGGTTGATTTGGACCAATGGTTGATCAATCCCCTTAGTTATTTATTGATTAATATTTATGAGTAGTTATCTTTGTATTTGTTAGATGTTCAAGATGGTGGTGATCTCGCCCCTTTGTAAGTAGTGAGGTTGTACTTGAGATCAAAGTTATCAAATTCGAGTTTTAAGTAAATTCGTTTTGACTATACGAATTCGATAGGTAAATTCGTCGAATTCACCTCATATTAAAATAATATATAAATTATATATATATATATATATATATATATATATATATATAATAGCATAAATATATCGATAATTCAAACTTTCAACTTAATTATAAAATAAAAATATACAAAATCACTACAAAATTTGATACTCATAAAATAGTATCAAATCAAGGTGACGGTGAAGATAAAGGCGCACAAGAGTTCAAAGCAAGAAGAAAAGAACAATTTGTTTGTGTTTAAGAAGAGTAAATGTTAGTATGAAGCGTGTTGGAGAAGATGGAAAAAAAAAAGATGGGTCTTTTGAATTGAACTTAAAAAATTGAGCCTCTTTTGAAATTAAGGTAATATAAATGTATTCTTCGAATTCACCCGAATTTACTGTAAATTTACAAATTCATCCGTGTTAATTCGATATTTAGAACGAAATTATCAATTTTCGAATCTACCAACGAATTAATATGTTTTTTTGCACCTTAATCCATAAGCTCATACAAATTTACGTGTTAATGTGATTTTGATAACTTTACTTTGAAATCTTAAATTTTTGTAGTGATTAATATTTGTAGAGTGTTTTCTTATTACATACTGTGGTCCAGATGAGTTTTATTATATTTTGGTTTATAAAAAACTTACAGGAGTTAATACTTCTAGTTGAATCTTATGTTTTTACAATTTATTTATTTGTGGGTGTTTGTTTCATTGTAGTGAAAATAATTAATTAATGCCTGCCAAAAAAAAGTGAAAATAATTAATTAATGCCTGCCAAAAAAAAAAGTGAAAATAATTAATGAGATGGTGGAGGTTTTCTTTTTTTACTCAAGGGAGTGTGGAGGTTAAAAATTTGGATTCCGATATTTTGTTAGATAGTTAGAAAATAATTTTCATTGATAGAATACATTTAGGAACAAAATCACTACCAGTTTTTCATGCTTTAGTATCCAATGAAGAGGGTAGGGAAAAAGTTGTTGAGAACAAAATTATATAACTATTTCTGTATTCTACTGTTCTAATATTACAAATATTTTCTAGGAATGTCATAAGTTTGAATTAAACACTCTTTTTAAACTATAGTAAATGAGAATAATTAATATCCCGAATGTTTTTCAATTAAAAGAAATGATATTTAGAATATACATATAATATAAATTTAAATTTGTTAAAAATAAAAAGAATAAATAAGCGAACAAATTTACAACATTTAAGTTAGTAGTATAAAATGATAACATAATATAAATGACAATATGACTACAAATATGACAAAATTCAAATGTACAAAATACATATGTATTTAGATCAGTAATGTTGACGATAACGTCATCAATTGAAATTTATAATAAATCAAAGTTTTTATGTCGATCTGTACCAAAACGAACGTCACACAAAGACAAAAAAAAAAACGGATTTGCAAATTGAATTAAAACTTAAACGTACTTTATTTATATTATTATGGTAGATTGGTGGTAACCTTGTTAACCCAATACATAAAATTAATTAATTAATTAATTCCGCTGAACCAACCGATAAATTATTTTAAGGAAATAAGATGATGGTGGAACATAGTACAAAACAAATTTCTATTTGAGAATGAGTGAACCAAATCTCTAGAAACTAAACTCTAAGCATAGGCAAATATAAATGTGTCCTAAGCATAGGCAAATATAAATGTGTCCTAAAAGTAAAAGTAGAGTCATGTGAGGCATTTTCTTTAATTAATAGAATGATGATAATTTGGTGATGGAAGCTGAAATATTGAACAATAGAGCATCTTAGCTATAGGGCTATAGCCTTTATATATACAATAAATGATCTTATTTGCTTCATGCAACAAAAGAATTTAATACGAACTCTCACATTTTAGCAGACAATAAAAATAACTCCATCAGAAATAAGACTTTCACTTGCTGCTTGGGTGTGTTTTCCTCTTTGCAAAGAACATGATAACCTTTGAAGGAAAAAGTGATTTCTTCTTCTTCTTTTTGTTCTTTCCATCTGAAGCTGAACTACTTTCATTAGTATTATCTGAAGTAGCTTTTCCCTTTGAAGAGTTTGATGAATCATTAACAGACACAGTTGCATCAGCATTGTTATTAATTTCACTACCTTTCCTTTCTTCCTCTTGTTCAGCTTTCCATGTTCTCAACTCATGTTCAGCAGCTGATTTTCCTTCAGAAGCTTTCTCAGCATTCTGAGTAGCAATCTTCAATGATTCCCTTCTCACACAAAGCTCTTCATTCAACTCTTCCAATTTCTCCAAGCTTCTCAGTTCAGATTCCTTTGCTATCTCAATTTGAGTGTTAGCAGCTGCAATTCTTAGATTAGCTTGTTCTTCAGCCTTTTGAGTTCTCTTACTCAGCTCATGATATTCATCAAGTGTAAGTGTAACCAATGAAAAAGAATCTACAACATCATTGTTGTTTCCTCCTCTAGTTGATTCACTTCTCTCCAATGCTTTGATGGAATCTTTAGCCAACTTTTCAGAAACTTTAGCAGCTCCTATTTCCTTTTGTGTTGCTTGTAATCTAGTTTCCAATGTTGCAGCTCTTGCTTTGGCTTGTTCAGCTTCTTCTTGTGCTTCAACAAGTTCAGCTTGAGCAGCTTGAGCTAGTGATTTGGCTTCATCAGCTTCTTGTGCTGCTGCTTGAAGTTTCTTAGGTAGCTCAGCCATAACCTCTCTTGCTTCACTTTCTTGCATTTGAAGAAAAGCTATTGCTGATTTTGACTTCTCAAGTTCAATTTGAAGAGTTATGAGTTTAGAAGAAGCTTTTTCTTCACTTTCCTTAAGTTCATTGAGAATCAATTTCTCTTCTTCAAGTTCTGATTGAAGCAACAATGAAGCTTCTTTCAAGTTGTTAACCTCAGCAGTTGCTTTCTCAATGTTAATCTTCACTTCCTCAAGTTCCTTCTTTGTTTCTCCATTGCTTTCAGCTTCAAGTTTTGATTCCATGTATGCTGCTAATTCAGCTTTCAAATCAAGCAACAAAGAGGTAGATGCTTCCAATTTGGATTTAAGAACTCTAGCTGATAAAACTTGTTGGTTAAGTAACTCTAGCTCCTCTTCGGATCGTTCGAGTTCGAGCTTCCAGTTCTGAGTTTCTTCATCAATGACACCTGATCTTTGTTCCTCGGCTTCCAAATGCTCGGTTCGAGTCGATTTCAATGACTCCTTTGTTGCAATTAACTCAGCTGTCAAATCTTCCACTGCTTTTTCAATCTCTTTTGATGCTGCAATAGCTTCTTCAGCATTATTGATAGCTCCATCTCTTTCATTCACCATAGAATCATATTCTTTCCTCAGTGAGTCCAATTCCTTCTTCAAATATTCCAATTCCGAAACCGCTTCACTATGCATAGATTTTTCAACCTCAAGCTGTGCTTTGGCTTCAAAACTGGCTTCATCTGCAATGTCTTGCTCCAACTCCTCGATTTTGCGAATCACGAGTTCGGCTTCTTCTTTTACCTCAACCTCATCTCTTTCTACACTTTCTAAGTTAAGTCTGAGTTCTTCTATCAGTTTTTTTGTGCTTTCCAATTCCTCAGCTGTGTTTTGTTTTCCAAATTCATGTCCTTCAAGCTTGCTACTCTGTTCATCCAAAACAATCAAAGAAAAATAAATAAATTCAATCTTCACTTTGCATGAGCAAAACATCTATAAACACAATTCATTCAAAAGCTTGACATATTATGACATATATACCTCAAGACTCTGAGTTCTACGGGTTTTCCAATCCACTATTCCTCCAAATTTGGACACAGCATCTTTGACAGATTCAAAAGGTGCTGCTGTATCAATGACATTCTTAACACCTTTCATAGATTCATAATTTGGTGAAGTTTCATCACCAGTCTGATTCATTGAGGGAAGGCATTATCAGAATATTATTAGTACACCATCTTGTGATAATTCATTCATTATTTTTAATAATATTCATTGAGTAATGTAAATTTTACCATGGGGGATTCTGGAAGTGGCTCCATAGATTATTATATTTTTTATTTTCAAAGTGACACCTCTTCTTTAATAGTACTATTTGTCACAGAATCTGCTCCAAAATAGCAGTTAGGAGTGCCACCAAAATCTGAAATTCAAATTATTATTATTATTATTAGAAAACAAACAAGTTATTATATAATATGTATGTGGTGAAATTTTTCACAATGTAGATGGTGTGTTTACAACAAACAATCGCTAATGAAATATAAGAGTTTTAGAAGTCTCTACGAGCGGGGCATTGTCACATTTGCCCGCATTTTGACACAATATCAAAGTTCATATACCGCAATTCAGAATTATTTTTACCATAATATGCACGCTCTATATTTTCCTTTAAAAAATAAAATATATATTTTGCGATAAACCAACATAATGTTTAAAAGACAATATGCTAAAGGACTTAATTTTACCATGAAGAGAAAAGCATAAGGATATGTGGATAAAATAAATGCTTCAAACCTGAATTAGAATTGAGGAACCAAGAATGAAGGAAATGAATGGTAATGACTCAAAAAAGAAAATGAGAAAAAAATAATATTATGGTGCATCTTTATTTATTTAATTATGTATGTGTTTGAAATTCATGCAACGTCCCCTATAAACTACAACCTCTTATACTCTGGCTGGCTAAGGGAAAACAAAACCACATTTATGTTATGCACGTGTGGTGTTGGATCACCACACCTCATCATTTTTCCACCACTATTTTTGGTATATTGTCTACCACCATTAAATTAAATAATACTCTTTCTCTACCTTTTCATTCTTTTAAATTTGGACATATATATTAAAAAATAACAAATTTAGATTGGTTTAGTCAATTTTATCCTTTATTTAATAAGTAAAAATAAAATTTATTTAATATATGTTTTTGGAATTTTAAGAGTATAAAAGGGAAAATATCATTAATTACATTTTGATAATTATGAATATTTTAAGTAATTATGATTGTTTTTAGTAATTATGAATATTTTAAGTTAGAAACAACACCAAAAACACTAAAGAAATACTCATAAGATTTTCCCCTTGATTGTTAGCAAGACATGCATATACTTGAGTTTGAATATCCCTTTTTTTATTCGAAAAAAAGTGTCCCCTTTTTCAAATTTGAATACCACATATACCCTTTCTCCTTGATCAGAAACAAAACAATAAAAAGATGTTCCAAGTTTATTGGAAGAAATTGTTATGATATTTTATCACAAACCAAAACCATTATTGAATATAGTTACTATTCAAAAGGACTTCATTATGTTCCAAACAATAAAATACTAATCATATGAAGAGAGGATAAAATTTGATAAAACCCGTTAATCATATAACATCATGTTGTAATAACAATAATAAGAACAATTAAGAATTAATGCATATGCATGCAACATTTTATACAAAAACAAAAAAAAAAAGGCATCCAACATTTTATACAATAAAAAAAAAAGGGTGAAAGGAAATGATTGAACCTGGAAAATTAGAAACGAAGAACTCCGGAAAAATGAAGAGAAAGAGAGAAAAGAAATAGTAATAATAATGTGATAAAAGAATTAAATGAATTAAGGAGGAGGAGGAGAAAGAAAAAGGAAAAGAGAAGGTTTAATTAATAATACGGTGAAAGGGATTGTTGAGGCGATGAAGAAGGAAGGAACAGCTCATTACATCTCTTCCTTCCAACTCATCACATCATACAATACAATGCAAATATGCAATGTAATACCATGTTAACATATCATTACACAATTAACATTAAATCATATTCAAACACGTGTTGGGACACAACATATCACACATTTTTCCACCACCATCTCTTACATATCTAATCTAAATTAACACATATTTGTTTTTTTTTTTACTACCACATCCTAATTAATATCCTCTTCATTCATTCAAGAATATTATTTTTAACAAATTATATTATGCTCTTGTTGTATAATAATATATTATTTTAAAAGAATTTTTACATTTAAATTTACTTAACTTTTGTCCCAAGATATCCATATGCATATGTTACGGGTGGCATGGGTTGATTTAGGAAAGTAGCTAGGTTGAAAAATGAAAATCTCAACATACTTTGTCAAAGGCTGGTTCATAAAATAACAAAGTATAGAGAAAAACATTTAAATTAAAATGTGGTGATGATTAGATGGGTTGTTGGATTGACATACAAAAAATAATATAAATTAAAAATCATATAATTAACTTAAATATGATATAATTATAAATCATAAATGAGCATTAATACATCCTATACAATTGACAAAATGCCACTACTTATTAAATTATGCTTCTTAATACTTCTCTATACATTTGTACAATGTACATCCACCATATATAAACAAGGAATGAAAATAATATAGCACGTTTCAATAAATATGAAAATTTCAGCCAACAATTGCAAGCAAGCTTTGTCTGACAACTGGAATTGAACATAGTATAGATCCAAATATGCCATTTAGAGCATAAGCAATGGCACAAAATGGGAGAGCTTCAGGTTCCTTTGCAGACAATGCTGCTGTTCCAAGCCCATGTGCACTGTAAAAACATTATTCAACACCAAACTATCAAATATGCATGAAGAACAAAATAGTTTGTATACTTTTATGGTACTAGAATCTTTATGAACCACAAAAACTAATACTGACAATAATTTGTGAAAATGAATGTAATTAATGTGTCGGTGTCGTGTGGTACAGAGTTAGATTCAGTACAAATACTTTTTATCAATACCATTTCTTTTTTAAAAAATGACATGGGAATCGTAAGAGTCCAAAGGCAATGTTTTAAAAATCGAACCAAACGGTTCAACTGTGATTCGAGACTGTCTAGCTACAGTTCGATTGCTTTTTTTTTTTTTTTCTCGGTTCGAGCAGTTGAAGCATGACCCAGAAATCATGTCTGGTTTGGTTTTTCAAACATTGAATATTAGTGTGGGATGCAGAGAAAAATGGTTTTTGGTAAGCGAACAACATAATGGTTACTGAAAATACCTTGAAGCAGTTGCTATTCCTCGAGCAATCGGATCAGTAAATCTGAGCCGATCAAGAGTTGCTTGCACAAAATTTGCACCAACCAGACCAGTTACTACAACCACTGCTGCTGTGAGAGATGGATTGGCACCTGTAGATCGAAAGGGAGAATTTTCAAAGTACAATTCAAATTTTAGAGCGTCCCTTTTTTTAAGGTTGTGATATTTACCATCAAACATGGACACAATGCTGAGTGCTAATGCGACTGTGATACATCTGGGTAGAATGGACACAGTTAAGGACGGTTCTAATTGAAGAAGACGTCCAACAAGTGCGGTTGAGTACAGCGAGAATATTGTTGAGATGATGACAGAGGTGAAAATCTCAGCCGCATGCCTTTTTACAAGCTGAATATGGTACACAAATCAACGGTTAATGATACATGGTTTAGCCGTTATTTAACGACTATATGAGAATGAAAATGTAGCAAAACATGTTTTCTATTTGGCTAATGATTGGCAGGTTAATTAAGTGTGTGCAAGGAAATGATATGTACATAATTCTATGCTCTTCAAGTTTGAATTAATATATATTCAAGCAAAATCAAACTCTACATAGGCCAATGATTATATCATTCACCATCCCTTTACTAATTTATCAAGAATAAAAAGGAAAAAGTAAATAAAAAATATGCTGTAAAACCAATTGAGAGCAATGAGATATTGTTGTATTCTCTGCTTATTAGGTTAAATATGTCTTTAGTCCCTATAAAATTCGCAATTTTTTCAAGTTTAGTCCCTACAAAAATTTTGTTCAATTTTAGTCTATATTTTGCTTATATAGGGACTAAAACTGTAAAAATTAATGAAAATAGGGACTAAAATTGAATAAAATTTATGTAGGGATTAAAAACATATTTAACCTTAGTTTTTTCATAGCAGTATAAGATTGATTTACCGGGAAACGTAGATGGGTTAGTTTACCTTTCTTTGCTTGAACATAGAGAAGGAAAAGGAGAGAATAACAGATCCCAAAAATCCCATTAAAATGTCACCAGCTCCAGGATTGGTGGATGCTTTGGTAAGGTAATATCCTATGAATGTTGAGACAAAAGTCAACAGAAACTAAAGATATACATGAGTTTGAAACTAAACTGTTTAAATTACTCTCCAATCATCTTTACTGTCTCCTAATCTCCTTTACTTATTCTATTTCCTCTTATGGTTATTACTGTCCTAGTAAAAAGTTTTATAAACCATATTCAAACAGTTCAATTCACGTTAGTTAACTTCCAAGCAGATTGGAAACGCTTGACTGTTTGTCATTCGGTGTTTGCAATGAGAATAGAAGTTTCAAACTTGTTGTTTTGAACTTGAGTTTCATTTCCTTGTTGAGTGAGCAACTAAAACTAGCACAACTTTCATAAAATTATAGTAATAATTAAATAGTTATTTTCAAACATACCTAGAACAGGATCAAGCCCTAACTTGGAAAAATACCCGAAAGCAAATGCTGTCAAATCTGCTGATAGTGCACAGCAAATTATAGGATGGAAAACCTTCTTCACATTCGACGGCAACCTGAAAAAAGACAGCAAGGATGAATCAACTTCTCGTAAAGATTTGAATTGCGTACATAACAGTTATAAAATTCCAATAGCATAAGCATGTGTGTGACAAAAGAATACTTGTTTTTCAATTACAAGCCAATGGTGAAAAAGAAATTGGCAATTTGAAAATCAGTAGTAAAAATGAATATATATTTACCCAGAACCAACCATGTAGCCTAATACAGTGGCCGCAAGCAAAAACGGAAGGCATGTTCTGGCACTTGTTCCCAGTAATGTTGGATAAAATAGTGCACTAACAAATGATATCAGGAGAACACCAGTCCATGTCCACACTTCAAGGGTAGAAAATGGTGATGGCTTTCCCATAGGCTCAGCGTCTACCAATGTCGTTTTCACAGCTTTTCTTACTGCTATAGCTGTGAAACCAGCAACACAAAGTGTAGCTAACCATCCTCCAACTGAACAAACATTATAAACATCAGCATTCAAACATCAAGCATGCACCAAAATATGATCATTGTACAAGAAATGTAGATTTTGAAAAGAAAAAGTGGAGAGGGGAAGATTTGTCATTAAAGTGTTTAAAATTTCATAAATTTTAAATAAAAAATGATGAGGTTATCAAATAATTTAATAATCTGCAAGCCATTGATCAGCATACCCAAATTTTAATAAATCGTTGATTGAAGGTTCTCAATCTATGTAGCATTGACACTTCAAGTTGAAGGTGTGTTTTATTGTAAGACATATTCGGTGTCCGACACTCATATGACACTGTCCCGTGTGGTTACATTCAACCACTTCCATTTTTTCAAATTATTACAGGTGTTTACGTGTCAGTGTTGTTGTTTGCCTAGTGTATGTGTCAGTGCTTTGTAGCTCTCAATATTAGGGATTATTTTGGAATTACGATAGTTTCACAGACACAATTTCTTGATCCCTTCCATTTCAAGGATTAACGTGTCCATTCACTCACAATGCAAGATCAGAGTAACTTAGCCAAACCAACAATAAATAAAGAGCAAATAACCAAACAAAACAAAACTAGACACACATGAAAAGAAATCCAAATAATGAGTTGTTATACATGCACCAACCTACAATAAGGCAAATTTTGATGCCAGAAGCAGCAGGAATATCTTTAACAGAAAGGGGCAAGACAACCAAAGAAGGAACATAGAACAAAGGGAGCCATCTCTGAATAAACATAAAAGCAGGCTCAAAGAAGTTCATCAATGCTGTAGCTGCAGATGGCACGGTTGAATCAAGAATAATCAAAACTGAGAAAATACAAAACATCCCAAACAATGCACTGGGGAATTTGATGGCAGCAGCCACGAATGCTTTCTTCAAAAAGCTATCCATAGCTAGAAAAAGCCCCAGAGACACAATCAAATGTAACAACCCAAACACCTGAAATTTACAACAACATTAAAAAGAAAAACTCAAACTTACACATTAGACATAGAAACATAGAGACACCTATGAAGCACTAACACACACACGAACCCCATGACGGTTACTATTTTTTATAGAAGTCATTGATGAAAGAAAGGTATAAATATAGAAATTGTATTGATAATAAGAATCGCTTACATCAAGAGGTAGATAAATCTTATATAGTCAATGAGAAGAAGAACTATCTAGTGTAACTAATTAACTAACTAGTGTGGCAAACTAGACTGACTAACTAATTAACTAGTATATCTAATATAGACACGGATAAGAATTTAAGAAAATAAAAGTAATTGAATATAACCATAAGCCACATCTCTAATATAGACACCGATAAAAATTTAAGAAAATAAAAGTAATTGAATATAACGGTACGCCAGGATATGTAAGCACCAAACACACCCTTCAAGTAGAAGGGTATTATATGCTATATATAGATAGAAACTCACATTTTGGGTGAGTGTGGAAGTGTTCCCAGAATCAGTTTGAGCTGACTTAGTTAAAAGGTGTCTGCTTATTGAATTTCCATGAGTACCCTCCATTTGCAAGAAAGTGGAATTGAAAATAGAAGGAGTTGTTGGGTTGCACAAAATGGAGCGTTTTTGAAAGCATGAGAGGGAAAGAGGGGTTGATTTTGCAATATGAAAGAGTGAGTGTTGTTTTAGAGAACGGTTGGTGAGAAGTGAAAAGGAAGTTGTAAGTAAATGGGTCGCCATGAACGTGGCCGGAAGAGGTACCAGGAGAAGGAATTGTTGATTCATACATATAGAGTTTGTGGGGCCTGAAAGAAAATTTGTATGGATAAAAACAAGTAATGATTTGATGAGATGAGATGAGGTTAGACCAAAGTTTACATCCATATAAGCGGAAGTTGCTCCAAAGTAGAAAAGAAAGGTAACCGAAATTTAACTGTTTTGTAAATAGTGTAACAATTTGTCAGCCTTATATCATTTTTTACATAATAATCTTCAATTTTTTTTATTCGATGTGGGGAGAAATAGATTCCGAGAAGTCTTTTTATTTTTGAATTCAATCAACTATCCGATGACTCATGAGTTATAAACTTATTCGCTTCCCAAAGCATGGAGCTGAATTTGAACTATAATCATCTTTGTTAAGAGTTCAAAACTACAGTTGGCTAATAAAAATAGTAAAAATAAAATCATCATCAAAATTAAAATTATGTTTTTTTATTGAATTAAATAAAATCCCAAATTAACAAAACGTTCCTAAATTTGTTTCATAAAGAGTTTATAAATAAAGCAAAATGTGAAAATAGCTAGATGCAGAAGTTGGCAAAATCTCCAACGTAGACACATTCTAATCAATCCCGAGCTTTTAAGTCCAAAATCTCATTAAGTACAAAGTGGTAAATATATCTTAACTATACTTCCCCGTGAATTGTTTGCACAGAAGCACAACAATCCATATAATGGACAATGCTAAGGTTCACTAACCATATTTCTTAGTGCCAACACTAACTTTCAAAGCAGCAAATAGATAAGGCATGAATCAGTATTCACACCCTACCTACAATCTAGGTTGTTTTTGGCTGTCAAGCAAGATAAATTAGGAATGAGGGATCATATAGCATAAACCGTTCCTAATATTACATATGATTGTTGCCTTTGGTACAATTTTAACTAGAAGCTATCCAAAAACAATAACTTGTTGCTATTTGGTTAGGTTATCTTCCTGAAAAGCAACATCAAGAAGGAAGCTAGATTCTAATGAACACCCTGCACAGCCTTCTGTCTAACCACTCTGTTGAGTAGCTTCATTCACATGCTGATCATTCTGGCCCGGGACAAGATCCTCAGTCCTTGGTATCTCCCCGAGTCTCTCCTGTAGAAACATTATATCTTTATATCAGATAGCAGGTTCAGTCTTTGCATAAATATTTTCAGATATAAGAATGCAATTTGAAAGTTAGAATGGTAAGTCACATAGTCCACTAGACCTTGTTTACCCTATCTAAATCAGGGTTGAAATATGTGTTGAATCAAACCATATGGGGATATTTTTAGGTATCACATGGCATGGGTGACAGTGCTAGTCAACAAACGAAATAGACAAAATCCAAATATCAAAACATGTCCAGATTTCAAAATCACCTTGAGAGCTGCATTCTCAGAAAGTATCTTCTCGTACTCGCTCTTGATCCGGCTCAGTTCAGCACGGAGAGAGGCATTTTCTTCATTCAAAACTTCAGCACGCTGAGCTAGTTCATCACATTCAGCCTGAGAACAAGAAACATATAAACAGTAATTTGAAATATGTCAATTATGACCATTCCAGCCAGAAGTAGGAAAAGGCTATACTCTCTATCACCTGCTTTCGCAACCTGGACCTGCGTGCAGATTCCCTATTGGACTGCTTCCGCCTTTGTCTTTTAAGCTCTCTTTCATCCTAAAAGTTAACCAGAAAATGACAGATTTAGCAAAGTAATAATGCAACCATGGTTTTAAATTGCGGTCTACTATCGCAATTGCAGCTGCAACGCAAAGGGTTTTGAGGTCTCTGCAATGGCACCACACCCGCATTTTTCCACAACATTAAGGTTTGCAGCATAACTGCAATTTAAAATCATGAATGCAACACGATAATATGGCATGTTGACAAAGTTAACCTGTAGCCAAAGTTGTGAGTGGACATCTCGTGACCCAGCATTTACCATCCCTCCAGCCACTGCAGCAGAAGGAACCTTTCCATGCATTGCAGGCATGGTAGATGAAGTTGGTGTTCCCCAATAATCCATTCCTATATTTAAATTAGTAGTGGGACCAGGAACTGCTGTGAGAGGACCAGCAGCAGACATAGGTACGACAGACATAGTTTGATTAACAACTGTATGAGGTGTATTAAGTACCCCATTTTGAGGAGCATGCACTGAACTGCCATTTTGAGAGGGTTCATCTGTAATGCAGCAAAACATTTCAGCTGTGACATGCATAATTTATTTATATACACAAATCAACTCAGAAAATATTTCCTTGTCAAAAAAAAAACTCAACATTTTGATATGTAACAATATCAGACCTTCATATGAATCCTGCCGCTCCCCAGATTTCAATTGAGAGTCCTACAAAACCCATTGAAATAAATACCAAACGTACAAGGCAGTGAAAAGCAGCACCGAACAAAAAAATTATAGTCATCACCCAAAAGAAATACAAGCCATTTAATGAGCTATGTAGAATGCCCCCATTATATTAAGATACAATAGATGCCATTTCTGAAGATCAATCTAAACCTACAAAAGATTCTATACAGGGTGGATCATGAACATATTGCACTATGTATGGTTGTAAACCCTGATGATGTTAAGAATAAAGACATACCAGAAAACGAGCCTGCTATGCATTTAAAATTAATATTTAAAGCTTTGGAACATACATCAATTCATATATTAAATTTGTTTGTTCGATGATACTGCCAATCAATTTGAAAACCGTAATTAGTAAATTAAGCAATCCAACAAACAATGTAAAGCTTTGTTAGTCCAAATGGTCAATTACAGATGTTTTCACCAAGTCTGTAAAAGGTCCTTGGTCAATATAAATAGATATAGCACTATATAGATATGGTAGCGTAATTGTAATTTATAAATCTTTGAATTTATTACTTCATGTATGTATAATATAACACCACTGTGAAATTTACACCTAGATTCCAAAATACACATCTCTCATTTCTCTCTCTCTCAACATAGACATTAGTATGTTAGTTTAACAATTGAACGGTATCACATGCCCGAACAGTTAATGGAAATAACTACTACAACAACTAAAACAAATAACTTGATTTTTGTTCGAAACCTCAATAAGGATCCATTTTGATAATGAGGAAGGTCTGCACTATGCATAGTATTTTCTTGAAGATATTCCCATTTTATGATTTGACTTACAACTGTGCTAAATCTGTAATTCCTGAATAGACTACAAAAAGATGAGCACTAGGAGCTATGCACCCTACATGTTCTTTTTCAATTCTTCAAACACATTAGATGTTTAAAAAAATATATGTTAAAAATTGACTTTGGCTGATAACATGTCAAAACATTAGTTAGTTATTTTTTTGTTTTAAAACAAAACTGTATTATTTAAGCCAGATAACCTTTACTTGCAATGTCACAATTGATATGCTTTTATTTTCTATTTTCTTACACAATTTTGCAGGAGTCGCATGCATTTTCCCTAGAACATAAAGATAAGATAAACTCAGTTACTTCTCACTATATTATGCCCAACTACTGCTGCTAGAATATCAAATAATATAATGAGAATTACATTTTGATAATCTAGGAAGGGGCAAGAAAGTCGCTCCAATTTTTATCCTCGTATTGCTCAGAAGATATTTTCATAAACAAGCATGCAAGAGAAAACAAGGATGAAATGTTTTGTTGCTTCTTGTTCGGACAAATATTGACATGCAGTAGCAAACTAACAAGTGGCACAAAACTTACATTATGGGAGTTTTCATCGCTTCCTTCACTAGTACCTTCACTTGCACTCTCACCACTGCAAATTCAAGTTTTCATATAAGAATAGTAGTAACCAGTATACAATTGCAACTAGCAAGCAAATGCACTCAAGAGACTTAGATGAAGTGATTAACTATCGAGTGTAAACCCTACCAATAAATTTCATACAATAGACAAGGAAATGAAACAGCATTATTGACAAGTTAGAAAATAAACATAAAATGAATAAACTAACTGGTGTTTGAAGGCATTGGAAGTTAAATATTTAGCGGTCCTCTACGTAAAAGTTGACACATAAAACGCCCAATAAGACACCTTTGAAGCTGTATGAAAAAACCCGCAATGCTAGCTCCTTTAAAAAAGTCACCCAATTTCCCAGATTTATTTCTATGATCTAGAATAACAGGAAAACAGGTCCACAGACCACTGATTATATCAATTTAGTATTTGCATATCTACAAACCACCAAATTACTTCCATTCAATTATAGAACTTTAGAAGAGAGCATTATTCAACAACTTCAATACAACACATCTTACCTTTTTGAATGAATTCCATTGGCAGATGCCCCTGGTGTTTTACCAAGTTCATTATTTTTTCCTGGAACTGGAACCATATTCATACTACCCAAACTTCCTTTTGATCTTTTGATTGGTAATTTTTCCTTCACCTCATGAGGTTTACCATCGGCTTCACTGCTGCCTGGAGTATTCCCCTGCATGTCAATGCATAGGTTACTATTTCCATACTTGGATAAAAAGAGCAAAGGCAAAAAGAGTAGATTCTAAGTAAAAGTTTCGTTTTCGCATCCAAAAATTGCCGTAAAAATCTCGTAGGCATGAATATGAAAATAAAAAATTGGATAGTGTAAAGAAGGAGAAGGCTGAAGAAACTCACTGAAGCATCCACCATGCCATTTGGAGAAGGCATGGCAAAAGGACTAAAAGGATAAGATCCCTACATAAGTTCATAGAAATGTGCAAATATTTGTTAATGAAGTCTGGGTTATACCGATCAATTATAACACAATAACTTCAAGAAAGCATAGTCTACGAAAGTATACCGGAGGCATGGATGGATGAGCATATATGCCACCATGGGGATACATTGCAACATAAGGATGTGGTGGGGTGCCATAGGGAGGCATAATATGCTGCACATAAGTATTTCATCAATGAGAGTTCAAACTATATATTTTTTAGCATTTGGTGTAGCAGGCAATACACAAGTTGCAGGCATGCAAAATCAAATAAATGAATGACATATAAAGTGGGCCCCATTCAATAATACATAGTGAATATATGAAATTTTTACATGTTACTAAAGTTATTTGCTTGAACTCGGAATTTTCAGGAAAATATCAAATTGAAAGATAAAAAGACCAGATTTATACAACCATTAGAGAGAAATTTTGGTGTAGCCCTCAATGTAAAAAAGGTAATAGTGATACAGTCTCTACTTAGGTAGTTTGGGCATGTCCTAGATAGTATGTATGTATCCAGAACGGAAAACTTATTGGGTAGATATGGGTTCAGACCCAACACTTGGTTCCTTTTTCAAATTTCCTATCAAACACATTTGGATCTTGTTGGCAGTTGGCCAAGCATTTAATGAGCCAAAAGAGCACAAGTACTAGTAAGACTGTGCAACATAACAAGTATTACTACTGAAGTTATTGTTTAGTATTAATTGAAATGATCTGTTACTTCACCCCCTCAAATCTTGATCCTTTTCTCTGTACTTGATATACTTTATGGTGTTTCTAATAAATATTACTTGGAAAATTATGGAAATTGTAATCATCATACAATTTAATTTCTCATTTTCTATATTTTCATGTTTATACATTTCTTATGTGATAAATTATTCTATACTCAATTTTCTAAAATAAATGTCAATAAAAGTACAAACACACTGATATTCATACTGCCAGTCATACCCGTATCATTCAACCTAAATGGTCAAACACAAAAATGAACTAGCAACTTCCCATTTCAGTTTAACGATGATATTATCTTGTAAAGGAAAAGCAATAAATATCTATGTTCACCATTGGACTACACAGCTGAAGGAAATTAGGTTCCGTTAGATCTTAAATTTGATAATTATAATAGGAAAAACTATTGATATTAACCGAAGTAACAGCATCAAAATTTCACCAAGTTCCTTCAGAATTCTGAAACAGACTGAGATTGATCAATAATTATGTATGTGCCAAACTGGCAATTACCTGAACACCCCACATATATGGGTGGGCTTGGGGACTTGATGCCATGAATCCGGGTGGAGGTATATGCGAATATGCCTGTAGAATGAAAGCTGTGGATCAAAACCCAAGGTTGACATTAATAAAAAAATTATATGATGGCGAAGACTTTTTCACCAAATACCTGATAGTTAGCCCAGTCAGGATTAACTGCGGCAGTGCCAGTTGTCGTTGAAGTTTGCTCCTGGAAAAGGTAACAAATGTATCTGGCATCACATATATAAAGTACGTAATCATCAATGCTGGAAAAAAGAAAGAAAGAAAGAAACCACAAAGACCTGTGACGTAGCCGCTGGAGGCGTCTTAGGCTCTTTTTCTTTTAACGGTTTATCGACGTCACTGCTGCCCATGCTTTCAGACAGGTAGGTAAGGTACTTTTACCTTCCAAAAATTTATACACTAAACCATTCTGCACTAATAACATAACTTGCATCACAAGGCAGCTAAAAGGACAATATTCTTCATTGAAATTGACAAATAAATAACCTCTGCCAATGAAAAGCTAACCCTCTTACTCGTAAAAAAAAAGCTTCAAGTTACCCGCTTCTATTCTGAACTATTCCACAAAGTTCTAACATAACATGTATATATACTGCATAAATTGGTTGTATTAACAGCTAAACAACTAATGTATTCCTTCTTTCCCCCTAAAAAAACCATATAAAAAATCACCCAAAATCATATTTTTTTATTTGGCTTTCTCTAATATTTCCTCAAAATCAGCAATTCAGCATAGTATTTGTCGGTTCTCTTCATTGGTATACTAACTAACAGCACCACTAACATTAATTTAGTCTTTGCATAGCAAAATTTCAACAAACCACTATTGTTCCTAAATATATGTGATTTAGTTCATCAAATAGCATCTATAATATAACATTGCAGTCTAGCGGAATTTGAACAACCAGCTAAAGCAATCAATAAAACTGATTTAATCCCTAACAAAATTGAGTTGGCAGCAATAATCAAACACTTCAATAAAAAAAAGAATGAAAAGAAATTGAAAGTGGCGCCTATCTAAGATAGCAATGTGAATAATTGAAATTAAAATTATGGAGAAAATAAAAGTAGGTACTGAATATGAGTTGAAATTACCGTTGAATGAAGCGAAAGAAGCGTGGTGTGGAAACCTGATCTACGGGGGTGTTGAAATCAAAGAAAAGAAGCGAAAATTAAACAATTAATTAAAAAAAAAAAAA
>JBBPBP010000004.1:17580008-17613650 GCA_037974735.1 Cicer chorassanicum
AAAGGAAAAGAATCTGTGTATGTGACACGAGGGATTAATAAAGGGGATTTTTTTTTTGGGGGGTGGGGGGAGAGGGTTGTGTTGTATTTATGCAGGTGACAACGAAGAAGAAAGAAAGAAAACAAAAATTGGGGGAGAGATGAGAATTAGGGTTTGGGTTTGTTGGGTTGAGGTTGTTACTCACTCACGGCGAGGAATGAATGAATGGGTTGTTTGTTGTACGGCGTTGGTGTCCACTTGGCAATCCCAGTCAGACTTTCGTTCGCATTCGATTTTGTTATTGTATGTAATGCAAACAAACAAGGGATTAGGTTAGGTCAGGAAGCCCATTTACTCCTTATTCTACATTATTTTTATTTTGCCAGAATAACATAAATACATTTTTTATTTTATTATTTTAGCTAATTCATAAATTTTGTTTTTTATTTTTTAATTTCGAACATTCATCCTTTAAATTTTTAAATGTCATCTATTTATTTATTTTATCTGGCACTAGATTTTAAGTTTATTTTTGTTCATGGAACAGGTATGATGTGGAGATGACAAGTGATTAAATGATATGATAATATGAGTTTAAAATTTATTAATTTTTTTGTCAATAAAATAGAATTTAAAAAGAAAGTTTAAAATTATCTTATTTTTATTTTTAAAATTTAATAAAAAAATAATTAGATTTAAATTTAGAAATTTAAATTAATCTTTACATTTTTTTTAAAATTCCTGTGAATCTTATTTTCGTTCATTTCAAAATTGTGTTTTTAATTCATATCTATATTTTTACTCAATAGTTCATTCTACGCCAGTAAGAAGAACTCAACTCTAAAACAACCAACTACTCAAGTCTTGAAGGGATGTCTTCAATGACTAATCATTACGATTATATCAATAATAGTTTCTGTCAACTTTTATCGTGATTGGGCTACAAGCCTATGACAACTCTCAATTCAAAATAAGATCTACATATGTGGACTAACTAGAAGACTTTAGTTACCTAATAACTCGCGACTACATAACTACTATAAATAAGGGTTCGTCTCGGGTATCACACATCTTTTACAACTTTGAAACATTAAATTCTACTACCACTCTATCTTACTTTGACATCGGAGTATCTTTACCAATATATCACTTTTGCATTGGAGCAGAAGTGTACGAGATGTCAAGGAAGAAGTGTACGAGATGTCAAGGAACCGATACCAACTTATCATCATCGTCATGAGGTGGTCAATTTCGCGTTCTCATGCAGGAACGTGGACATCCATTGTGGGACCTCAATTAATTTCACCTAGGCCTCAAGACCAACAACATGGTAGTCATCAGTAGTAATGCTCAACATGACTCACCGCATGAAGAAACACGTTACCAATATTGTAACTCTCACGCATAGAATGGAGGATCAAGAAGACAATAATCATACTCAAAAGTTGGATGTATACATATCCCCCAGGATCTGAGCGTGAAGACACCATTGAGGCTATCAATGATTAGATCAAAACATTGAAGCGACATGGAAAGATAAGACAATAAAAAGGAAAGAGAGGAACAAAGATTCATAAAGTGAAAACGAAAAACACTAACATGTGGACATTTTCTAGCAAATTGCAATTGCCATCACTGAAAGAGTGTGACGTCAAACTATGATTCTCAAGTCTCAAATATCATTAAATAATATTATTAGAACAAATTATAAAAATATTTGTAATCTAGATACACAAAAAGATTCCATATGTGTAACCAATTACAATAGAGGTCAAATGAATCACTCAATTCATTAGTTTGGTATTAGCCTATCATGCCTAGAGAAATATAAATTGCAATTAAGGCGAGCAAATATAAAGTAAGAAGCGTGACGCAATCAGCATCTGTCATTGATGTATTGGTTGGAAGTTGGAAGGAAAAAAGTATTGGAAGATGGTGCCTTCGCTATGTACACTTTCATCCTACTCTCTAAATCTCAATTTCAATCTCAATCTCAATCTCAATGGAAGAGAATCTCACAAGCTTAACGCAAACTCCTCTCTTCATTTCAGCCGTACACACCGTCGTTTTGGTTCCAACACAACAATCTACTGCAACTCTACTAATAATTACAACCCCGACTCAAAACCACCATCTCAATCTGAAGCCATTCAACTCTACTCCCAAATCGAAAGGTTCTTTCTCTTTTGCAATTTTCATTGCTCAAACTCAAAATTACTTTTATTTTTCTCAACTTTGCTTTATTATTTGCCAATTTTTTCAACAACTTCACCTAAGATTCAGTATACAAATAATTTATTTTTATCTTATACAGTTAGAAAGTTTATTTGGCAACCTAAAACTGATTGAGAACTAATCGGATTAGAGTTATGAGTAAGGGAT
The DNA here is from genome assembly GCA_037974735.1 of Cicer chorassanicum. NCBI lineage: Eukaryota > Viridiplantae > Streptophyta > Magnoliopsida > Fabales > Fabaceae > Cicer > Cicer chorassanicum. The sequence continues at coordinate 17,582,370 of JBBPBP010000004.1, forward strand.
AATATCAAAATAAGTAATCAAACTAATCTCTTTTAAATTTAAAACTGCTCTTTGTAGTTGATGTGTTTGTTTTATTTATTTGCAGATTAGTCACTAATTCTGCGAGACAATCACAAGATGCCTGGTGGGGTTCTACAAACTGGAGTGAAGTCGAGGTATATACTAGGAAAGTTCGGACAAATAGTTTAGTTAAGCACTTATTCAATCAGAGTTTATCATATAAGAGTTATTTGCATTTGGATATGGATGTTGTAGAGCTATTTGCATTCTCAACATTTGTTTTCGTTTTAAAAATGGAATTTGGAGTGGATGGAGGGATGAAACGGGGGTAGGGGATAAGTTCCAGACAACTTGTTTCCTTAAGTTATCTTGAAGAACTTCTTAAAAAAAACCGAAACAACTAATGAGATAATCATCAAGTATGAGCTTTATATCTTTAGTAGTTTCTTCATTCTAGAACACCAAAAGCAGCAATATGTTTCTGGCTCCCCAGGAGTCCCTTAACAAGTTATTGTTGATAAAGTTTCCTTATAAATTGAATACTTTTTGAAAAATGTATTGACTTCTTTTGAAATTAGACCAATCACAACAAGTGTGTATCTTAAAGAGTTTGTTACTAGCAATATAGCATTCCTATTCACAAAAAACTTGGTACATGTTCACTGTATAATTTCAGGGATCATGGATTCTCAAACCCAAAAACTCCAAACCCAATTTCGTTGTACATTTTGTGGGAGGAATATTTGTAGGAGCTGCCCCTCAGCTTACCTACCGTTGGTTTCTTGAGCGTCTATCAGAAAAGTAAGTCTCTCACTCCCTGTGTTCTTTTTTCCAAAATCCCCCAAATTACATTCTTGTCAAGTTGTCATACTATTTGGTTTTGAGGTATGATTATTACTCATGTGCTTATTGAAAGGTTTTTTTGCTTAATTTTTAAATTTGTGTACTGATTTGTTAGTGTAGAATCTTTGGATGTTCTAATTCTATGAAATATCTCACATCTGGATCATTTGAGGCTCAAAGATCTAGGATCTATAGTGGAAAAAATAGCTAACTATAAAACCCTTGGTTTTTAGGGGTGTATTGGTCATTGCAACTCCATATGCCAGTGGGTTTGATCACTTCCTCATTGCAGACGAAGTACAGTTCAAATTTGATCGGTGCTACCGCACACTACAAGAAACAGTAAGCCTCAATTCATTATCGAAGGGCTAGTTTCTCTGTGTTTCTAATTTTCTAGGAAATCGTTAAAGCTACTCATTGATTCAGGTCAAAGATCTTCCAATTTTTGGTGTTGGCCATTCTTTGGGATCGCTTGTCCACCTTCTGATTGGTAAATTAAAGATTTTCTGCTAAACTAGATTCTAAGAAGTAACTTGATTTGTAGATAATAAATTTGCTATTTAAACAGGGTCAAGATATGCTGTGCAAAGATCTGGAAATGTTCTCATGGCATTCAATAACAAGGTATTCATTCATCCAGCAATTAACTTACATATAGGATGAAGGATGAAATGTATAGGACTGAAATTAAATCAGCTTTGAATAACATAGTTCAAATCTTAACCTGATCTAAACTTATTTGCGCTGTTACTCCTAATTCCTAACCAATTTTTGTACATATTTTCTCAGTATTTCCTGTGTAAGAATCCTCTTTGTAATCTTATCATGATTGAATGAATTTCCTTTAATTGTTGAAGGAAGCAAGTTCTGCTATCCCCTTGTTCTCTCCAGTTCTTGTTCCCATGGCTCAAAGCATTGGTCCACTTCTATCAGATATTTTTTCTTCACCAGCTCTGCGAGCAGGGGTCAGTATTGCTACATAATTATCTTGCCTGGGAATGGAGGAAAGCACCTATTAATATTTTCTAGGAGAATTATCAACAACCTCTCTTGAGGTATGTCAAATAGAATTTGGCTCCTTTTATGTTTAATGTCATATGACAATAACCTTCCCTTCAGGTTGACTGGAAAAAAGTTAAGTAGTAAACAGTCATATCCAGGATTTAGACAAATTCTATTCATGTCTGGTCTTTTTTCTTTTTAAATCTTTATTGTATATCTGTATACACTTTAGGCATTTTCCACTCAAACTCTTAGATACCTCAATTGAGGTGTTACTTTATTTATGTCAAAGATGGAGACCTTTTTAAGAAAATAAAATGTGTTTCTTGCATGAAACATTATTATATCTCTTGCTTTGATTTTTCTCACAAAATCCTTTTGAAACAAAGAGTATGAAATTCAATTGCAGAGTTTCACCAACAAATTGAAAGATGAAAATGACTAAGATTTCATAAGGGAGGTTGTTGCTATATGATATTAAAAACTAAGGGAGTCAAGTGCTATAGCAAAAATATGTGAGTCTTTATAATTTGACCATGTCTCAATAGAGCTGATTGTAATTTCCCTCAAGTGCCAATCAAGCAATTCAGATATTGCATGAAAGAAATTAACAATTTTTCATGGCTGGGAAGGTTGTTGCAGTAGCGGAGTAAATTACAGTGTTGGACACAAGCTGGGTGGTCTATTTCATTTTATATATCAGGAAAATGATTTAATTTTCCTTGTTCTTTCATATCTAGGAGAAAATTTATTGTTGGTATGATATTGTTTTCCAGAACAAGTATGAATTCTACTTTGCACAGTATTTATATTACCTCTTTACACGACCAATCCTAGCTTCATGAAACACTTGCAGGCGGAGATGACTTTGAAACAATTAGAAAATGTTAGCCCTCCCATTATGAAACAGGTTCTTCCTTTAGTTGAGCAGCTCCCTCCCCTGTATCTGGATTTGGTCAAGGGAAGAGAAGATTTTACTCCAAAGCCGGAGGAGACCCGTCGACTTGTATGTGACATCTCTGATTATTATCATTCCAGCAATTTTATCTTTGTAATCAGTGAAGCTATATCATTCATACTGCATAATCTGCCAGCATTTCATTTCAACTCTGTCAATGAACATATTTCTTTGTATAGACTTAAAAATTAGAGTACTTTTTGCTTAGATTTTATTCCTAAATTCTAATTAACATGAATGTTGCAACTAGTTTCTTTGAGTGCGTCAAATACTTAGGAAGGTTTAAACATTAATGACATCTTTAACTTAACTTCATTTTAAGCCTAGGTTCTTCATTTTTTTAAGTATTCCTACGGCCATCTCATATACTTTATAATAAAAAAAAAAAAAAGGTGTTGGGGTAGGAAGGATGTTATGGGCCCGTTTGTTATAGATTAACAAAAAAGTGATTTTAACTTTATATATCACATGAAGCAGAAATTGCATGCAGGATTGGCAAAGGTGCTTACATAATATATTGCCAATCATCTCCGACTTGATTTTAGTATAAGAATCATTTGGTTTGTTCAGCAGCCTTGATTGAACTTTGGTATTTAGGTCATGGTCTCTCTAATCACCTTGAATAGTTAGCATCTGATATTCATTTAGAAAATCAAAGTGGATGGAAGAAGTTTGATAACCAGTTGTTTGCTCAATTATGGCAATATGTGGAACCCAGTATTTTGTCAGTTTCAATACTTATTTCCAAAGATACATTTCACCACTGCAAATTATTAGCCATTGGACTTTCTCAGACAACCAAAACATAGCATGACTAATTTTGTTTCTTAGGCAAAGATTGTGGCAGAAAAGTTGAAATATTTTGCAGGATGATATTGATACTCATCAAGGCCTCTTAAAATAAGTCAATTATAGAGTACACGTGATTTTTGGGTTCATTTGAAAAAGCTTTGTACACATGATTTGTATGCTCTAGCTTTAGGCAGTGTTGGAAGGTATCTTCAATTGAGTGAAAGTATTATGTATTTAGGGGTTGTATATGGTTCTTCCATATTTTGATATTTGCATATAACTATGATTTGACTTGTAATGTTTTTCTAAATTCCTTATTTCTTTTATTTTCTTGTACATATAATTAATCATGCAGATGATTTCCTAAAGCAATCAAGAAATCCTATGATCCATCTTAAGTCTATTTATTTATTGAGTTTCATTTTCGATCTTGCATAATACTTTCCCATTTATGGTTTTTGAATTCTTCAGATAAAATCATACTATGGCATATCCCGAAATCTTCTCGTAAAATTCAATGATGATTTAATAGATGAAACCCCAACACTAGCACAAGTGCTCAGTTCCGAATCAGCCATTAGCTCTGTTCTAGACATGTCAATACGCAAGTTGCCCGGCGATCATGGTCTTCCATTGCAGCAGGTACTTTTAGTAAATTTAAGGCAAAACTGCACCAAGAGTCCTTTAACTTAATTTAAAGTTTCAAACACTCCTTTGCATTTCTTTTTCATGTCAAATTAGTCTTTTATCTTCAAAAATATTTACACCGATGAACCAATTTTCATTCATAGTCCACTTCTGTTATAAATTTGTGCACATGATCATTGAATGATATACTATAAAGAATGTTTCACCACTTAGCAGCACAATTAGACTCTTGTTGACAACAATGAGGTCCCAATCTTAAATAAAAACTAAAAAGTATCATGTTAATTTTGATGTATTAGATATTTTAACAATCACTATGATGTAATTTAGATGTTATCTTGATCAATTGAAGATGTAATTTACCTTTTTGAAAGGTCAAGTAAGACATTTGGTGATGTACATGGATGAAAAATGAAGTTTGGTCCAACATTTCGTTTTTGAACATAAAAGACTAATTTGACGCAAAAAAAAAATAAATGATCTGTTTGAAATTTTAAATGAAGTTAAAGGATTACTAATGCAATTTTGCCTAAATTTAACTCAATATATAATGGGGCTGTTGTCCATAATTTTTATTACACACATCTTGCAGGCACTGCCAGATGTTCCACCTGCAATGGCTGATGCAGTTAATCGTGGAAGCGAGCTTTTGTCGAATCTTACCGTAGGAACACCATGGGAGACAGTTGCCAAAGAAGTAGGGAACACACTAGGCGTGGATTCATCAAACATACTTCGTGCGCAAGTATCGAAGGAGATGGATATACTTGTAGATGTGATCTCATCTTGGATAGCCTCCAATGCAGGGCCTAAACTTCTAAGGCCTTAATTTCATTTACATGTGCAAGCAGAAAGAGATGCTTTGTAGAAATATATAGAAAAGAAAATATCAAAGTTGGCATAAACACTATTCATCCTCCCTTGTAAAATTCTTCAAAAAGTAAAATCATACCTTATAGAATGTCATTCATGTTAATCCATACAAGTAAGGCAAATAGAACTCTGTCAATCGCCCGTTGCTGTAAAATATAATCTACATGTTAACAGAAATAGTTGTGACATTGAAAATATTGGTTTCTTAATAAAGTCGATTGACATATATCGAAGGCACTCTGCATGTTAACTTTGAATTGATTCTGTAATTTTCTAGATTGCTTACACATTTCCGAGCTAAGGGTGATGATGCCAAGTTGATTTTGGAATCTTTTTAATCTATGTTAACAGTATATAAAAACAGCAATACTATTATTTAGTCACAATGGTAATGGTTGACTAAACACAAAAATGATAGGTGTAAATTTTTTATTGAGTGGTCAAATTTTTACTTTTTTATTTTTCAGAAATTATGGTGGGAGAGGGGTTGAAGTAATTAATTAGAGTTATTAATGTATTTTCATCACTTTTGTCCTTGCACTATTAATCATTTTTTGTTTAGAAATTGGGATTTGTTAATTTGCAACTAATTAGTTTTTAGTGTTAGTTATACCTGCAGAGTGCAGATGTATTTGCTAAATTGTTGTTATAACGTGCTAATTTGCACTCATTAAAGAGTGAGTGGGTGTTAATCCTTGGAAAATTAGTTTTCGTACCTCCCATTTATTGTTGTACTCCCATTTTAAATTTTTTGAGTCAAATTACTTAAATAACCCTCAAAATTTAGTAAAATCCAGCAACCTTCCTCGTACCCTTCATTCTGAAATTTCCGGAAAAAGTGAGTTCGGATTTTTTAAGTTTTTTCCCGAAAATTTCAAATTCATAGAAATTTCCGGTACACAAAATACGTACTGGAAATTTCATTTTTGAAATTTCCGGGAATTGTTCCGGAAATTTGAAAAATACGGTAGTTAACTTTCAATACCGAAAATTTCAAATTTCCGGTAACAACTCCCAGAAATTTCAAAAATGAAATTTCCGGTATGTATTTTGTGTATCGAAAATTTGAAATATCCGGTAGTTGTAATTTTTTTTATTTTTTATTTATTATTTGATACTTTTTTTTTTTCATTCTATTGTTTACAGTGAGGACCAGAGGAGCTAAAATCAACGGTGAATATTCTAGAGTTCAGCCTCCTACGCAGTCAAATAGGAGAGCGACAGTCGAGAAACGTAGAAGGAGAAATGAAGAAATAGATGTTCACCAGCAGGATCATCATCAGCAGCATGATTATATTGATGATCAGCAGCAGGATCCGCAGTAGGATTATATTGATGATGAACAGGATCAACTGCCTGATGCTCCATTATTTTCTGGTGGTCCGTACGATTTATCTGTTCTAAAGAATGATGAGGACCACGTAGCTGTAAAAGTCTGGAATGGGGATGTTAGTTAATAATATTTATTATTTTAATTATTTATTATTATACTTATTTATTATTTTATTTATTTATTTATTTTAATATATTTGTAGTATAATTTTTTATATTTAAATTTTATATTCATTATTTAAATTATAATTTATTGTGTGTGTTTTTTTTATTGTAATTAAACAGGATAGACGTACCCTTAAAGTGGTCTCAAATGGCAAGAAGCGGACCAAATTTATTGACATTAGAGTTGTATTACCTGCGGAGATTGATCATTGAATTACCGTATATGGACTACGTCTTCTGTAGCGATGTAGTCTGAATATGATTGACGGTAATCTAATATCAGCTTTTGCTGAGAGATGGCACGCAGAGACGAGCTCATTTCACCTGCCATTTGGTGAGATGACTATTACTTTCGACGATGTCAGAGGTCTTCTTAGCATCCCATGTTGTGGTGAGTTCTTCACTCCTCCTGCTAATGTCACTGAAGACCTGGCGATTACTGCTGTCGTTGAATTACTAGGAGTTACTGATGATGAAGTAGTGGCCGAGACTAGGACTAACAGAGGGGCATCGTACAGTTTTAAGTGGTTGAAATTAGTATTTTTTACACAGTTGCGTGATGGACGGTACGATTGTGCAGCCAGGACATACCTACTACATTTAGTAGGGTGTACCATATTAGCAGATAAAAGTTTTACACTAGTATCTACTAAATATTTGTTGTTTCTGTTTCAAGATCTTGATACATGTGGCAAATGGGCTTGGGGACCAGCAACACTTGTTGTTTTATATGACTATCTTAGAGATAGTACTCTGCCGGCAACGAAGCAGATCGGTGGATATTTATCTCTCTTTCAGGTACTATTATATTATTTTTCATACTTATTATATTGTTATTTGATAATATGGTTAATTAATTATTTGTATTTTTTTATTATTTACAGACCTGGATATATGATTACTTCCCTGATATCTGTAAAAGGGATCTGAATGGGTCGATTTCTTTCATGCCACGGATGTATCGGTGGACTCCTAAACAAACATCTGGGAGCGTGGCGTACTACAGAGCAAAATTGAATGCTTTGAGAGAGTATGAGGTTATCTGGGCAGTAAATTACGATGAGGACTCTACCACACGGTTTCAGTCTGTATCGTTGTTTAGTGGTCATATTCGTTGGTGTTCCACTATGGTACCTTATTTACCAGAGAGTTGCATCCGACAGTTCGGATATACTCAGCATACCCCTCCTACACCACTGATGCTTGTAGTGCGTGATGTGGATGTTGAATGGAGTATGTACCGAAACTCTGTTCGAGCCCTTCGTGCAGTGTTGCATCGGGCTACATATCCACACGAGACTGTTGATGGGTACATCCAGTGGTACTATAGGATATCTCATCCTAGGATGACCCCTCACGTTGCTGCAGATGCTGGTCCTAGTCATGTTGGAGGTCCTACTGATGCTGCTGGTCATACTGATGTTGTTGGTCCTAGTCATGCTGGAGGTCCTACTGATGCTGCTGGTCCTAGTGATAGTCATGAGGAGTGGTATACACAGTGTCAACATATCGGTGGTCTGATACAGGAGAGTTTAGATTTAGATAGACTACCGGGTGATGATGACATGCGTGTTTTATTAGAGAGGGCTTTATACATTTCTAAAGGAGGGAATTATTAGTAGTATTTATGTTGTATTTTTAATATTTAGACTTACTTGTTTAGACTTATTTTTATTGACTTAGTATTCAGACTTATTTGTTTATACTTATTTTGATTGTGTTATTTTACTATTCAGACTTATTTATCTTGTTCAATGTGGTGAATGTAAACTAACTAATTGAAAATAACATATAATATGTATTGAATAAAACTTGTTACAAAATTGTCAATCATTTGCTAAAGACATATAATCTGATGTACCCTCTAAATCTAATGAACCCCAATGTTGTAGACGTCCTGCATAAGCTATAGCCCATGATGTAGACTCATCACTATGATGCTCCTTCCAATGTCATGCTAGTGGAGGTAATGTACATGTTACTTTCAATTTAACTTGAACCCAATGACTTTCATTAACAAAACCAATCACGTGATAGGTCTCCACTGTGTGCACCCGTCAATGGGAAAAAAACCAAACAAAAAGTTTTTGCCAATGTAACAAGAACGAGATTATATTTTGTTGCTATCACGTAACCCATATTTGGAATGCTCAACCACTTTTCCATCGGTTGGTTTCCCAGTTCATATACAAGTAAAGAGTCAGTCACTTCTTGCAAACTTTCCTTGAATAATGCAAGATATAAATCATGTTTGGACTTAATCTCTGTATACAATTGTCGACGCACAATGCTCAAAGATTCTTCACTATGGCCAAGTAAAGCAGCAATAGTACAATATCCACAATTTCCATCTGCTTTAACATTAACTACGTCTACAACATATGGATGAATTAGAGGAGGAAACCCGTCCAAATATTTTCTAACCTGACTCGTCATACGTGCTTGCTGGGAGACTTGTTTGGATGCTTGCTGGGAGACTTGTTGGGATGCATCAACATGCTCAAAAAATGAAGGGTCGCGATATACGTCAAATCCATTCGGCTTAATGCCTTTTTTCTTCTTCACACTACCTTTTGTTTTGATCTTATATGGTGGGGCACACATTGATGTTGTTTTTGGATATGCAACTTCACGCGACTTGCTCTTCAATGCCCTTCTTCCAACAACATTAAGTGTTTTCCATATTTTCCAAATAACATTCATCTCACATGTAATGTCCAACTCTGAATCCTTTTCCAAATGTTCTTCCTCTTGATCAGTATTCATTGTTAATTTCCTCCATTGTATATGAACAGACTCCAATGGAATTGGAACACCTTCCAACTTGTATCGTGCCAACTCATATGGACACGGCAATCCATGAGTGTTTCTAAGTGTACAACAACATGCAGCTTTGTCGTTACTGACATAGCTGACTCTCTTGTACTCATGAACAATTTCAGCTAAAGCTTTCTTGGATACAACCCTATTCAAATTCTCATAGAATGGATTGTTGTGTATATGCTCTTTGCGACCCTTACTTGTCTCAAATGAACCTTTTATCTTAATAATTTGGAACTTCAACATGTCATTCATACCATTCCATGCCTTATAGAAATCTCTTTTACTGTGTTCCAAAAATTTCTTCAACGACCAATGAGCATACTCAAACCTAATATTCAAACATAAACAAAATTTGATATTATTTAATCATATATAAGTATAAATATAAAAATAAATAAATAAAGTTTCAATGACGTACTTACTAGTTGTAGTATTTCCTAGATGTAATACTCGATTGGTCCATGCTTGAACATAAACAACCATGTGTCTTTGACGTAAGAAAATAATATTATCGACACATGCTTGCTCAAACATTTGCAAAAGTTCCTCATACTCCTTCTCGTCAGAACAATAAACAATTTTCTTCCACAACTCAAGAATGGGTTCCTGCATATCTTTCTTTAATATATATTGTTTGCATTTTTGGCTCCAACATTTTTGTTAATATGAAGTTGACAAAGTAAATTTGTTGAAGATGGAAATACAACTTCAATTGCATTAATTAAAGCAAGTTCTCTATCAGTCACGATCACCTGAGGAAATGGGGTGTTTGCAAGAAACAACTCTTTTAACTTCTCCAATGCCCAACAGAAGTTTTCTTGACGCTCACTATCCATATAAGCAAATGCAACATTGAATGTCAACCCAGTTGAAATTACACCAACAATTTCAAACAATGGTAACCTATACTTGTTGGTTTTGTAGGTGTTATCTATGATCAATACAAAATGGAACATGTTCCACAAAGTTATGGAATCTGGGTGCGTCCAAAACACGTCCCTCACAGCGTTGGAGTCTCCATGAGTCCTAGTCCAACATACATCTCAGCTTTAGTAACTTCAATAGATATTGCATATCAGTTCTAGGTCCTTTTAAATTCTTCCTGTATGTGCTTCGTCGGTTATAAATTTGAGAGATATTAGTCACATTCTCCTTATCTCGATCTCTCAAAGATGACAAGATATGCATCGGCGCAACGTGATACTTTGTCAGCTCGTCAACATGATTCTTATCTTCATCGTTTAAGCGCCCCACAAATGCATTATTCTCAAAAGTAGCCACTAACTCATTGTTGTGAAGTCCACACACTAAACTAATAATCCATCCCTCAACATTTTTCAATGGTCTCGATCGAATTTTAAACGGACAACCACACATTTTTGTTGAAGTACCTGAGTCACTTTTATTTGACTGATATTTTCCACCTCTATCACAACCAAAAATTAATTTAGATTTCCTTCCTCTCTTTCCGGTCTCTACGTCAAATCGAGTTATGATAACAACTACTCGATTTTGATGGCCAACCTCTCTTGCCCATGATATGACAGCTTCTCGTGATTCAAAAATTTCATCGGTTGTGAATGCTTCAGTCAAATCTATACACACTGGTTGTCTTTCTTCCATACCTATGTCAACAAAAAATCAAAAATTAACAACAAAAAAAAAATTAAGTACCGGATTTTTGAAATTTCCGGTAAATATAACTGCCGGAAATTTCACAGCTCGCAAATTTTCGGTAGTACAAATAACGTACCGGAAATTTGGTGGCGAAATTTCCGGTGAAGGAAATGAACTATCGGAAATTTCAGAGTTTTGAAATTTCCGGTAGTTACATTTTAACTACCGGATTTTCTGGGGAAAAAAATACGTACCGAAAATTTTAGGTATGGGTGTGAGATATCTGAATTTTGAAATAGTAATATTTGATATGGATTTGAAGAAGGTAGTTGATAGTGTGAATTTAAAAAAAAAAATTGCATTGGGTTCGACCGCGTCATAGCAAAAAGTAACTAGATTTTAAAGGGTATAGACAATAACTCTTATGTGGAGTTTGTGAAGAAGGAAACAAAAATGGTTGTTCATTTTTCGAAATAGTATTAGTGAGGCATTTTATATGTAAACTTTCAAAAAATACATGTTACAGAACCTGGTGAAACTAGGTTAAACAATACATGTCAAATAATATGGAGAGCCTTAGAGAATACCCATGTTCCTCTACAAGGCAAATGAAGCCAAATTGATGTTAATGCTTGAAGAGGCAGACCATATTCAACTAAAGAGATTCGTGGAGCCAATTCTTGAGAAATTCCAAAGATTATATTTTTTGTAGTTTGGAGAGGTCTTACAATACTCAATGTCTGGAGAGGCAAAATAATGAATAATACTCATTGTCTGAAGAGGTGGGCAATACTCAACTGAGGAAGTAAGTAAAGCCGAATCTTAAAAAAATTAGAGATTGCCTAAAAAGACCTTACAATTCTCAAAGTCTGGAAAATGTCAAAAAAAATACAGATCTTCCACACTTACGAATCATGCTTCCATAGTTAAAATTCAATTCAATCAAACTCGGGAGTTTTGGAGCAACTTAAGAGTTCCATAAAAAAATTAAAAGAAAAACAGTATTCAAATACTAGAGGTGGCAGCATTAGAATTAAACCCTAAACCAGAGTGATAAGATAACAAATTCGTACACAATCTAAGAAATATGCCCATAATTGGAAGACTAGATGTTAATGCTATAAAATAACTTCTGTAAAATACGTCCACAATATAAATATCATTATCCAATAGATAATCACTCAGATCCCTAAGTTTTCAATTACACCTTTACCCTTTAACTTGAAAACTCTAGTTTAACCTACATAACTGGAATTAACAGCCGGAAAAAAAAAATATTTTTCGAAAAAAACATCAGCCAAATCTCCCTGTGAACTGACTCGGTAATTTGTCCACAAAACCTTGATTACATAGGGAATGTGCAGCCTCCTGCACTAACTCACAAAATTAACAAGACTTTAAATCTTAGAATTACATCAAGTTAAATTTATAGGGGTATCAAGAGCCAGATTCTCTTCAACATTTTCAAAGATTGTCTTTAGCAACACAATTTTCTGGCAGACATTCCATTCCCATCTTTCCACCAGGTATCACATTACCTATGATGACAAAAAGCCAACTGTCCAAAAACTTACATATCAATCTGCAAATGATTAAGGTTACAGACCTCTGGTGTTGAAGCATGAGAAATGTTATTTGGCGCGTCTTCTCCTGTCTCTGTCTCTGTCTCTGTCTCTTTCTCTGTCCCTGCCTCTATCCTTATCATGATCGTCCCTCTCTCTGCTTCCACTTTTCTCCCTGAGCCGGTCTCTTCCTCTGTCACCATCAATATCATAACTTCTATCTCTTTTTCTGTCTCGTTCCCTTTCTGAATCATGTTCTCTATCTCTGTCTTTGCTTGATAATTTCTGTTGTGGACTCCCACTTGGACTATGGGTACGGTGCCGTTTCCTTGAGACATCATGCCTATCCCTCCTCTCTGAAGATGTTCTCCCTGCAATTGTGAAATAACCAAAATCGTTTGAAAGCTTGATCCAGAATAATAAGATGTACCAAGTTACATTTAATGGCATTTTTGCAAGAAATTAAGTGTTTGGAAAGGGTGAAAATGGAAGGGGTGGATAAAGAAGTTTAAAATGGAAGTGTATGAAAGCATGCATCATATGTCATGACTCATGCTTAGATACATTTTGGATCTTCATCCATGTCTCTCAACTTCTTCTAGTTTTACTCCCCCAAACACATTTTTAGACATCTTCTGACAGGAAATTCTAACAATCAATTATTTGTTTCCCTTTTTTTGATGGAGCGCCTCAAGAATAGGAAAATAAATTATGATAACATGGCCATTTGGTACAACAAAGACAAGGTAGTCCATTCTCAGTTAAGGCGCAAATAAAATAAGAATCACACAAGGTAAATTTACCACGAAATTACATCGTAGAAAACAAAGTGAGAGTGAATAAACCAAAGAAAATGGTGGTAGAAGAAAGTCTACTATTGCATCTTTTATTATCCGGTTTTGGTAACATATACCTTTCAAACCGAGGAAAACCACCATGGTTCACATGGAAAAGAATATTTTTGCAGACACCATGCAACTGAATAATTATCATTAAATCATATTTCAAGTGCAATTTAAATAATGAACAGATGTGTACCAGAGTAATTAAAAACTTTCATAATTGCCATCATGAGAAACACAGGTAGAAATAACTTACTACTGCCTTGACCATCTTCACTAGACTCTGATAACCCGTACTCCACTTGCAGCCGTTTACGATGCATCAAAACTTTCTTCTCAATTTCCTCCAAATTTTTAATACCCCTTTCTTCTAGGGACTCACGATATTCAATTAAAGCAACCTCCAAGCGTCTCAACTTTTGCCTGTTATACAGTCAATGGTAAACTCCATAAGCATAAGACAACAGATATAATATAAATAAAATCCTTTTGTTTACTGTAATCAAAAAGACAATCAAAATATAACTTTTACTTGCATTTGAGTTGATTTTGTGGAAAGAAAGTTAAAATCACTGAATATTATCTAGAACAAAAGGGACCGCAATTAAGACAAAATATAATGCAACCTCTGCTCTTCATTCAGTCCACTGTCAGCATGAGCTGAAAAACTTGAATCAGCAGCAGCCTCTGATTCATCAGCTTTAATAAGGCCATCACCCACATTCTCACTACCAGAAGACGAGTAGCTTAACCCAAGATTTTTTCCACCCTTCGTTTGCTCATCGTCACTCTCATCATCTTCTCGGGCCCATTTAGAGGCTGGCAAAACAATATCACTCTTCTCTTTTCTTGTGAAAGCTTTAAGTTCAGGCTGTGGAATAGGAAGGGTTGGCGCTAAAGGTACAGACCCTTTCCCTTGCAACTGCACATCATCATCCTCATAATGATTCCATCCAGACGATCCCATTGGCTCGGGCTCGGCACTTGTTTCTCGCCGACTACTTGAATATTTCCCTGAACTTGCTTGGTTGAGGGGATACTTCAATTCGTCATCCAGTTCATAACCTCTTTGCTTTTCTGCCTCTTCAAGACTTAGCAACCGTGCAACCATCATTTCTCTACCACCAACAAGTGACAATCCATTGTGTCGGCACCGTCTTTCCAGCTCAGCAAGAGGAAGACTCATTAGCTCTTGCGTTGCAGCTCCTCGACCCATTGCCAATGCAGCATCTTGGTCGGTCTTGCCACCAACAACAGCATCTTCAGAAGTCATCTTCTGCTCAATCTCAGGTGCATCACCACATATGGAGTGGAATGGTATTACACCAGAGTTCCCAGGTCGAAGGAAAGTGGCTCTTAAACCATTCACATAAGCATCTGAAAAGAGAAACCAATCGGCCCACACTTGCAAAACTTTCAGTACTCGTTCCTGGAACATTTCAGACAAAGATTGCAAATAGAATAAGAAAGAATAATAAGAAATTATATTGAGGCAATCTATTTTTGCTCAGCCTACCTTAAGGGCTTCTGCAGTAATACGCCCCATTATGCTACGATACAAGTCATTAAAACTCTCCATTACGTCAGGTAATGTTGCTTCAAACTTAGTGCGATATGCCGATGCATTTCTTACAGGAGCACTACTATTATGAAGAATATCAGAGACAAGCATAAGCCTTGCAATTTTAGTTGGAATAGGGGTTTCTTTAAGTGTCAAAGATTCCGTCAACACTTCAACTATCTGCAGTTAAGAAAAGATAGTGTATATAAGACAAAAAATAAAAGACAATTCAGGAAGACTAATTAACATGTGAGCAACATCAACATCAGATAATTCCTTTCTTTCTATTTCTGAAGATAACCTATGTTATTCTTAAGCAGTTTGCATAACTTTCAGGATTAAAATGCATACATAGCATTCCGAAGTTATAACAACTGGTATATAGTCTTTTTCTTGGTATATAAGCTAGGCTTGTATGTACAACACCCGTGCACAGTACTTACCTTCAAATAAAAATATATAAAGAATAATTACGTACAGGGTAACCTTTACTTCTATGGTCCCCTAAATCAATCTCTTATCTAGCTCAATCTGTGCTAGAAAACTCTTCTATCTCAGTGTCCATGCTGTCTAATTTTCTACACAAAATACAATTTTATAAATGAATTCGCTAGTATCATGTTTGATAGCATGCTACAGCTGAAATAAGTAAATTTTCCTGTTGTGATATTTTTTCTTGGAATTAGAGTGGTTGTCAGTAGTTATTTCAACTTATTTCCTGTTTATTTTCCGGTATATTAATTGAGAGACAGCAACATAATATTCACAAATGAAGAGTATTTTCATATACAATTTGAGCAAAAATAAATTTATCATGTACTCCGTTGCTTTCTGGTACAGAGTTGTGTATTGTTGAAGAATCAAGAGAAATCATATTTGATTCTCTTTTATTTTATATTATTATATTTATTTTTATTTTATGATTTTGTCATTATTACTCAGTATTACTATTGTAATTTCTTTTCCTATATAAACAGCTTAAGGCTGTAGTAATAAAACATGAAAGTATTATATTATTTTGTCTTTTACTTTCTTCATGGTATCAAGAGCTCTGGTTAGGGTTCTGTAAACAACCCATCAGGGTTTATGGCTCTAGTCAACTGAGTTAATGGCACAAAATACCCCATGGAAGGCAGCCCTTATGAGTAGCGGCGGTAGCAGCGACGATGGTTTGGGTAAAAAATCAGAAGTAGTTGACAACGCCGACAGTATGGGTTTAGGCAGCGGCCCAGGCGGCAGTGGCGGCGGCCCAGGCGACAATAATGGTTTATCTAACAATGGTTTTTCCAACTTTTTTGGCCATGAGGGAACTTCTAATGTCCTTAAGGTTGAAATTCAAAAACTCAATGGAAAAAATTATGTTGAATGGTCCCAAACCACAAGATTGATATTAGACGGTAAGGGAAAATATGGTTTCCTAACCGGAGAGGTGCAAATGCCTGCCACTACTGATCCGAATTACAGGTTTTGGAAATCTGAGAACTCTGTTATTATCGCTTGGCTGCTTAGTAATATGGAATCAATGATAAAAAAACCTTTTATGTTTTTGCCTACTGCAAAGGAAGTTTGGGAGGCAGTCAAAGAAACATATTCTGACATTCAAAATTCTTCTCAAATTTTTGATCTCAAATCACGATTGTGGCATGCCAAACAAGGAGATAGAGATGTCACTACCTATTACAATGAGTTGATGACACTATGGCAAGAATTGGATCTCTGCTATGATGATCATTGGAAGTGCTGTGAGGACAGTGTTTTGTTTCTTAAGAGACAGGAGAACGACCGAGTATTCATGTTCTTGGTTGGGCTTAATAAGCAGCTCGATGAAGTCCGTGGCAGAATATTGGGAAAGATTCCATTGCCATCACTTCGGGAAGCGTTCTCAGAAGTTAGAAGAGAAGAGGCGAGACAAGGTGTTATGATGGGTAAGACACCTTCTGTTGGTGAGGTTGAAAGCTCTGCCCTAGTCTCTAAGAATGAAGACGGGAAGAGAGATGGCAAGAAACCATGGTGCGAACATTGCAAACGTCTAGGGCACACACGTGATACGTGTTGGAAGCTCCATGGAAAACCTCTAAATTGGAAGAAAAAAGAAGGAAACGAAGGTCATGCCCTCCAAGCTGGTACCTCTAATCAAGAGAAGCAGTCCCCTTCAAGCCCATCTCCTTTCACCAAGGAACAATTAGATAAATTGTACAAACTCCTTGAGTCTCAAACTCCTTCTTTCTCTATAGCTCAAAGAGGTAATTTTCCAAATACTGCTCTACTTAGTGTCACTCCCAGCCATACTTGGATTATCGATTTGGTGCTACTGATCATATGACTGGGGAGTCGAGTCTATTTTCTTCTTATAGTCCTTGTGCAGGTAACCACAAAATTAAAATTGCAGATGGCTCTCTTTCAGCCATTGCAGGGAAAGGTTCTGTTATTATGTCACCTGTGTTAACCTTAAAAGATGTCTTACATGTTCCTAATTTATCATGTAATCTGTTATCCATTACTAAATTAACAAAGGATATAAATTGTCAAGCTAACTTCTTTCATTCTCATTGCACTTTTAAGGATTTGAGCACGGGGAAGATGATTGGCAATGCTAAGGAGAGTGGAGGACTCTATTATCTTGACAATGGACTCGACTTCAAAGACCAACAAAAAACAAGTACCTGCTTTGAATCTATTTTTGTCTCTTCTAATAATGATGATATTATGTTATGGCATTTACGGTTAGGACATCCTAGTTTTCCGTATTTGAAACATTTGTTTCCCAAATTATTTTCTAAGAAGGATCCGTCTTTATTTCATTGTGAAACTTGTGAACTTGCTAAACATCACCGTTCTTCTTTTTCTACACAACCATATAAACCATCAAAACCGTTTGCAGTTATTCATAGTGATGTTTGGGGTCCTAATAGAATAAACACCTTTTCTAATAAAAAATGGTTTATAACTTTTATTGATGATCATACTAGAATTTGTTGGGTTTATCTATTAAAAGAAAAATCTGAAGTTGGACAGGTTGTCAAAAACTTTTTTACAATGGTGCATACTCAATACCAAACAAATATTCAAGTCTTCAGAAGTGACAATGGTAAAGAATATTTTAATACACTTTTGTCCGATTATTTTCTTGCAAATGGGGTTGTTCATCAAAGTTCTTGTGTTAATACACCCCAACAAAATGGAATTGCAGAGAGAAAGAATAGGCATCTTCTTGAGGTTGCTAGAGCTTTACTATTTGCAAATCACGTTCCAAAATATTTGTGGGGTGAAGCTGTTTTAACTGCATCATATTTAATTAATCGAATGCAATCTAAAGTTTTAGATTTTCATACCCCTCTTGATGTTTTTCGAAATTATTTTCCTTTAACTAGTGTCTCTGCTGATTTGCCATTAAAAGTTTTTGGTTGCACTGCTTTTGTTCATGAACATAAACACCTTGACAAACTCGAGCCACGAGCAATAAAATGTGTGTTTACCGGTTACTCTCCAACTCAAAAGGGGTATCGGTGTTTTGAACCAAAATCAAAAAGAATTTTTGTAACAATGGATGTTACTTTTGTTGAAAATCAACCATTTTTTACTGACATTCATCTTCAGGGGGGAAATTTTAAGGAAGATTCATCTTTTACGTTTGAAAACATCATTACTTTAAGTGATATAGTGTCGTCACAAAATTCTGAGACTTATATAGATGCACCAAAAGAAAATGCCCAAGAATCCATATTGAAACTCAATCCACTTATGAGTGAGGTTTCGACAGATTCGGGGGCGACAATTTCAAATCAAAATCACAATGATCAA
Organism: Cicer chorassanicum; assembly: GCA_037974735.1. Classification (NCBI taxonomy): domain Eukaryota; kingdom Viridiplantae; phylum Streptophyta; class Magnoliopsida; order Fabales; family Fabaceae; genus Cicer; species Cicer chorassanicum. The sequence continues at coordinate 17,601,189 of JBBPBP010000004.1, forward strand.
AATCACAATAATGAAGGACCACCTGAAATGCCACAACATAATGACTCAGATAAAGAGACACAAAGCAGGTTTACTACAATTGACCCTACTTGGAAGGGAAATGTCTTTGAAAGAAGAAACCATAAACAGAGAAATGAAGGACCCATTCTCCGACCCTTCCAAGATTCTGAACCAATAGATAATCCAACACATCATCTTGATACAGGTAAGTCTTCTTCTGTTCTTAAAAGTCATGTTGAGTATCCTGATATAGATCTTCCTATTGCAATTAGAAAACCTGTTAGATCATGCACTAAATATCCTTTGTCTAATTATGTGTCATACTCAAAATTGTCTTCTTCATTTGCTGCATTTACCTCTAAGTTGTCTGCTGTAGAAATTCCAAAAAATATACAGGAGGCTCTAAAAATTCCAAAGTGGAAGGAAGCTGTTCTTGAGGAGATGAGAGCTCTTGAGAAGAATCAAACTTGGAGAGTCATGACGTTACCTACAAGAAAGAATACTGTTGGTTGTAAATGGGTATTTACTGTAAAATATAATTCTGACAACACAGTTGAAAGATACAAGGCACGCTTGGTTGCTAAAGGGTTTACTCAGACATATGGCATTGATTACTCAGAGACTTTTGCTCCCGTTGCCAAATTAAACACTATTAGAGTTCTCTTGTCCTTGGCAGTGAATTTAGATTGGTCTCTTAACCAACTTGATGTAAATAATGCTTTTCTGAATGGTGATTTGGAGGAGGAAGTATACATGGATAGTCCACCTGGCTTTGAAGATAAATTTGGTTCAAATGTGTGCAAACTACAAAAATCCCTTTATGGTCTCAAGCAATCCCCAAGGGCTTGGTTTGAAAAATTCACTCGGTCGGTCAAAAAGCAAGGATATATGCAGGGACAATCAGACCATACTCTGTTCATGAAGTTCTCTAATGTTGGTAAAATTGCAATTCTAATTGTATATGTAGATGATATTATTCTCACAGGAGATGACATTGTCGAGATGGAAAGGTTGAAGAAAAATTTGACACAAGAATTTGAGATCAAAGATTTAGGTGCGCTTAAATATTTTCTTGGTATGGAAGTTGCTCGCTCAAAGAAGGGAATTGTTGTTTCTCAAAGAAAATACATCCTAGATCTCTTGGAAGAAACTGGGATGAGTGGGTGTAAACCAGCAGATACTCCTATGGAATTAAATGCTAAACTTTGGGAGAAAGGCAGTGTTCCTATTGAGATTGGAAGATACCAGAGGTTAGTCGGCAAACTTATTTATCTAGCCCACACTAGACCTGACATCGCTTTCTCTGTGAGTGTTGTAAGCCAATTCATGCATTCTCCCTATGAAGAACACTTGGAGGCAGTTTATCGGATCTTAAGGTACTTGAAATCCAATCCTGGAAAGGGTTTGTACTTCAAGAAAACTAATGACAGAGAAGTCTCTATATTTACAGATGCTGATTGGGCAGGATCAATTACTGATAGAAAATCCACCACTGGATATTGTGCCTATGTTTGGGGAAATTTAGTTACTTGGAGAAGTAAGAAACAAGGGGTTGTTGCTCGAAGTAGTGCAGAAGCTGAATTCAGAGCAATGGCTCAAGGAATCTGTGAACTTTTATGGATTCGTAAACTCTTGGACGAATTGAAAATGAAAGTTGACTCACCCTTAAAATTGTTCTGTGATAGCAAAGCAGCAATAAGTATAGCTCACAACCCTGTACAACATGATAGAACCAAGCACATTGAGATTGACCACCATTTCATAAAAGAAAAAATTGATGCTGGAATTATATGCCTACCATTTGTGACTTCCAATCAGCAAACTGCTGATATCTTGACAAAAAGTTTGGCAAGACCCAATTTTGAGCGACTTATAGCCAAGTTGGACATGACAGATATCTATGCACCAACTTGAGGGGGGGTGTTGAAAAATCAAGAGAAATCATATTTGATTCTCTTTTATTTTATATTATTATATTTATTTTTATTTTATGATTTTGTCATTATTACTCAGTATTACTATTGTAATTTCTTTTCCTATATAAACAGCTTAAGGCTGTAGTAATAAAACATGAAAGTATTATATTATTTTGTCTTTTACTTTCTTCATGTACATAGATTGATTATTTGGGAATGACATGGACCAGGTCAGGGCCAGGCATGGCCATAAGGTTGTCAAGTCCATCGCTAGGATTTGAGTTATAAAGCCCATCTACCCAAAAGTTAGGCCAAGACCTAGGCTTATTGGATGGAGTAATGGACAAAGTAAGCATGAACCGAGTAAAAGCGCTAAAATGGATAGGCAAGCTGGAGATAATTTTTATTGACAGAAATCAACAAAGTATACTGAGGGAACTGCAGTAATGGATAAGCAGAGTAACAATACTACCTCGCCAGCTGCATCGGCGTTATCCAAAGAAAACCCCATAGTTTCCTTTATCTGACTCCTCTCTAAAGTTAAAGCACGCAGCATATCCTCAAACTCATCCCTCTGTGCATCAGTCAGCGTTCTTTCGGGTTCTACACGCTGCAATATTCAATCAAAACAAGGAAAGTTAAAAAAAATTGTGTTGGTCAAGAGAGACATTATTGAGTGTAAGAGGTATAAGAGATATACGCTAAATTCTGTTTTTAGTTATGCTTTACTGTAGGCATTGTACAACATTGTTATTGTAGCACTGCACCTTAGGCAGTTATATTCAGTTTTCAGTTCAGTTAGAGTGAGGTGACAGGTGTCACACTCAATTGGTCAGAATGAATCTTGCACTGCAAGATATACAGTTGTACATACAGTGACTCAGGCTATATAAGCCTTGAGTCACTATCTCTGTAACAAACTGATTCATTTCAATAAAATCAGATTTATATCAATGTTTTCTTTCATCACCATGAACTCTAACATAGAGTAACTGTATAGATCCTGATTTAAAATACAACAATAGAGAGTACCCTGCTCCTTCCAGCAGCATGTGTGGAGCCAGATTCTTTGTCATGTTCTGGACTTCTGGCTATTGGTAATGCTGGAGGAATCCATCTGTGAGAAGAAAATATATTTGTTTAGTATACACTTATTCCAATTGACCCTATCCAGAGACAACAACAAAAATCCACTACTACTCTTTTTCTTCCCCTTTTCTATTCTAACTTTTGGTGAAAAGCACTAACAAGCCAAGCCAAATACTCACTGAAAGGACAAGAATAATTAGAGTACCTTCCACTACCCGTTATCATGATAAAAGGTTCAGTTCGCCATCTCTGAAGAGTATCACCCTGCATTCCCAGCAAAATAAAACATTTTCAATTTACAAATAACTACGTTACACCATTACATCAAAATATGAGCTTTTCCTTTCTTGGATTCCTTAGTACTCTTAAAATATATGGCAAATATTATTCACATCAATATAATTTTATTCTGACTTCATTTTCTGCTCTCTGCCTAAAAAGGCTAACCTTATAATTTCAATATATAATTTCCAACGGTACTCAAGCAATTTGTTTTAATCAATATATTCCCAGAAAGTTGCATCTTCACAAAATAAAAAATGATGTACCTGAGCAAATGAATAGAGTCTCCAAACATAGTAGGTATGCTCCTTCGAGCCAAGAACAAACAAGAAATTGAAAAGAGGGTTGCCACGGCCCCGCTCCATGATAGCTTGTTCAAACGCACATCCTCCATCCAAGACATACAAAGCCATTGTATCAATTACATGTTTTAGATGTTCATCCTCAGGAGGCGTAACCGTTATATCAGGAACATTAGGAGTAAGAACCTAGCAAAAATTACAGCAGGTAGATTAGGGTTAAGAATCATTATATCGGGAACACTGAATCAAGTGCACCCTTCAAGTATTTTTACCATCTGGTATTTTATGTATTTTTATTAAAAATTCTGCCATGTGGAATTTAGAGGATAGTTATCCATAAACAAACAAAAATGAAAAATATGATAGTTTATATGAAAGATAAAAAGATGCAAATGTCAGTGTTTCCGAAAAAAGTAATTCATTGAATACATATCAAATTTTTGTTTCACATAAAATTACCAGTTTAATGATTTCTGGATTTATGATGATACAAGAAGGTAATGATTTAAAAAAATTATGAGAAGCAAAAGCAGAGAATTTACCAGTTCAGAGTTCTGATTAGGCACTGATGTTACTGGTGGACCTGATGGGCCAGACAAGATAACAGTGTTACCCTGCAAATAAAATGAGTAAAACATTTTTTATATTCAAATCAGAAAGGTAGTCTTTATATTATTTATGTTGAAAAATACAACATAGAGATCCAGTCTAGTTAATCCTCATACTTGGGGGGGAAATGTAGATACACTCAGTATAGATAGGATGGGCCAGTTTTTATCTGTTGTGGTTTTTTCTTTGGAAGGGGGTTATTTTTATTTCAGGAATATGAAAAATTACAATGAGGGAAAAATAACCACTGAGGGGTAATTGTTCCCAAATTGTAACTATAATGGTGAAAAGTTTTTCAAATTAACACTTTTTAAAAAAATTAATAATAAATAACAATACCTCCTTACTCCTGATGGCCATATGCCCTGGTGGAGGTGCAGGTAATGCTTGCGATGGGAGGGCAACGGACTTTCCCCATCCAATTTTCAATTCATACTCATAAACCACAACTCCTGCATAAACATTTGTCCAAACTTATATTTACGTTTTTTTTTTTCATGCATAAACTCAGATTATGCAGGCATCTAGAATTAGCTTAATGTTCCATTTCTTTGTATAGAAATAGAGTAGATTCAATGCACCTTAAGGAATAGAGTTAGCACTAATTGTTCCTTTTGCAAATTGTATCTAGAATTTATTAGCCTTGTAAACTTAATGTGTAAAATATAACAGCTGAGTGATCAATCACTTAAGCATATTCAGAGTCATTTCATCTTATACTGCTCAAATATCTCATCTGATATCATTTGAGGAAAAGAAAAAATATTCATTTAAAATCAAGTTTGAAGAAGTTTAGCATAGAATTTCTGGTATCAGATGAAAAAAAAACAGACCTTGCATTTCATCTTTAGCAGCCTGTCCATCAACTCTGTTCATGAAAGCAACAAAACCACAATTTCTTTGCCGCCTTCGCTCCTCCTCTGTCCTAGGCCACATTATCTTCACACTAGCAATAGGTCCGAATCTTCCAAAAGTGCGGAGAAGAAAGTTTTCATCAACCTAAAATCATAAAATTGCCAACATGAGCCTACACAACTCTAATTCACAAAAGAACAACAAAGTTCATTCATTGAGGAGACACTCAAACCTTGGGTGAAAGATTTCCAACATAAAGATTCGTGGTTTGTGGATCACCATCATCAAATGATCCTGGAAGTTTTCCACTTGGATCAAAATCGTCAGGCAGTTCATCAAAACGACTGGACTGTTGGTAAGAGGGAAAACTATGAGCAGAACTACTTCATAAATTTATTGAATACGAAAGGGGAATAAAATGAAATTGACAATATGAATATACTGGTAACTATTTTCGTAATGTAGATTATGAAGTACACCAAGTTATATTTGTAATGCACAAAATCAAAACAGGTAAAGTAAACCAAAATAAGAAAGAAAATTAAAAAGTGACTCTATGATACATATACCATATAACTAATAATATTTAGTCTTGTCCAATAGCATTTAGAAGAGAAATGTACAAGCAATAAACAAGTTGTGTGCATTTAAAGATAGAGGGACCAAAATACAAACCAAACACCTATATGCAGTATGCAAACAAGTAAGAAAAGGTATCACTAACAATAGAATGTTCTACAAGTCGCCCATCACGCCATTGTTCACGGTCTTGATTTCGTCTCTCCCTCAACTCTTGCTCATGCTTTAGCTCCTCCATAAAATGATCGATGTTCCTTGACTTTCCTTTCTCTTTCTCCTTTGGCTTTTCTTCCTCTTTCTGAAATGTACAACACACAAGCATTAGATCTGGATACATCTCAACATTGAAAATAAATCAGAGGTCAAAGCTTCAATTGTAATACTGACTTTCCTTTCAGATTCTTTCCCCTTGGTTGCCAATGGAGGTGGTATAAAAGATGGTACATACCTGCAAATGAACATAAATATTGAACTTCCTTACCAATTTACTAAAAAATACATTTGACTAACTAAAGTACAAGAGTTATTTGTAGTATTTTCAAAGCAATCCCTTGAAGTTTGTTCTTCATAGCTAATGTGTTACTTCAGGAATTGCTACTTCATAATGCCAGAAAACTCCTTGACAATATTCCAGCTAGGTAGTCAATCCCAGATAGCGGCGCGTCGCAACCAACCTCAAAAATTGGGATAGCGGGATAGTGGGTTGCGGGATACCGGGATGGCCACTATTTTTTTGGACAAATTACATAAATAATACTATATAAACATATATTTTTATGCAAAATTAACAATGACTCAAACTCTGAAATATTCATAAATACCAATAAAAAGCCACAAGTCTTAATCAAAAGATACATTTAAATACTAACAAAAGTTAAGGAAATAAAGATAAATATAAAAACAGAGGCAAAAAAAACTTATAATCACGGTACATAAAGTTCAATTACTTCATAAATTCACACTACTGACACTGAACATGAAAGGAACCAGAATTAAGAGAGAAGAGAAAATAATATTATTGATTGAAAAAATAAACTATTACAGAAGATGAACCTCTGTAATCCCAGACACAAGTTCCTCGGAGAAACTGTTTCCTCTGCCTAATAAGAAAATAATAACTCATTTCCTACCCTTCACTCCTCCTTCCCACTATTTATGCTGTGTGGCCTAACAACCTGCCAAGTCAGCAAGTGTAACCAATTTCCTCTCTCTAAACAAACCTGTTTCAAGCATATAATCCTCCCCAAGTCCTGGGTTTCACATGCTTTGAGCCCTATAACTGTCCTATCCATGTCGAGGGTTCTATCAGGACATATATATGACATGTGCTGAAGTTGTGAGATTTTAAATAAAAGGAAGAGAGGAAATAACAAGAACTGTAAATATTATTGATAATGACTTGATACAAAAAACTCAATACTAATCCTATTTATAGGGATACAAAGACTCAATCCTAAAGAAATAGAAAATCAATAACAAATCACAACAACAACAACAACAACAACAATAATAATAATAAGTAATATAAAATCTAATCCTAAGAGATGCTATAATATTATAAGAAAATAATTAAAGTTACATTGAAAATTGAGAATGAATTTCATTTTGAAACAATTTTTTTTTGCTAAAGTGACACTCATTGTGAAATGGAGGGAGTACCAAAGAAATCAATAACACTTACACATGCATTCATCGATTTGAAAAATCCATATGATAAGGCATTCAAAAAGGTACAATGGAAGGATTTCGAGAAGAAAGAAGCTCATATTGCCAAGATTCAAGCAATCAAGAATACATAAGATGGGTACCAAACCTAGTGTGAAAATACAAGGTGGGGCTACAAAAGATTTTACTATAACTATAAGGAATTAAGTATGCATCAAGGTCACCTTTGAGTACCTAACTCTTTAACTTGTATCATATGTGCTTACTGGACATGTCCAAGAACTATCGACGCAATGCATGCTTTTTGTAGAATTTATAGTCCTAGTTGGGGAGTCGAGAAGAAATATATGAGATTGGGAAGAGCTAGAGATGGTGAAACAAGCTTAGGAATCACATATGGCTTTCATAATGTAGAATCAGGATGTAGTATTTGAAATGCAAGTTTAGCAATTATCGTACAACACAAAGGTAAAAATTCGACACCGCATACCATATGTTAAGTATTGATTTTGGGCGTTGTATAAATGAGACTTAAGATGTGAGTACCTGTCATTTTAACCTGGTATCATATGTGCTTAGTGAAGATGTCCAAGAAGAACTAATGATACAATGCGTGTTTTTTTATAGAATATATAGTCCTAGAGAAAACAAATTGAAGGAAGGCTAGAGATGGAGAAACAAGCTTTGCAATCACATGGCTTTCATTTAAGTAGAATTAAGATTGAGTATTTGAAATGTAAGTTTAGCAATTATCGTACAACACAACACAAAGGCTTTGTGTTGTACGATAATTGCTAAACTTACGTCAAGTATTATTTTGGACACTGTATAATGTGTTGTACGATAATTGCTAAACTTATGTCAAGTATTGATTTTGGACACTGTATAAATGAGACTTAAGAGACTAACATAATTTTTATCTTTTATTTCAGTTATGCATTTCCTCTCCTAATATATTGACAACAAAAAAAGGACTCACGATTTAAGCATCTTGGGACCATCATACAAAATGACAGATATAGACGAAAATGTAAATGACAAAGATGTAAACAGTAGAATTCAAGCAAGGTGAATGAAAAAGAGGAAACCACTTTGAATGTTATTTCTGACAGAGAACAAAGAAGTACCACTTAAATAAGCTTAAGAGAATTTGACTGCACGACTATAGGATTGGTAACGTTGAAAGTGACTAAATATCAGGCAATATAGAGCTAACAAGAAAATAAGCTCAAAATTGCAGAATATGCGAATGTTACAGTGGAAATTTAACACTAAAAAAGATATGATTAGGAGTAATGTATTAAATAGAAAATTGAGGTGCTACTGCTACATATTGTGGAAATGATGGTAAAATATTTTCTGAATTATTTGAGCATGTATGGAGAAGAACTACATAAATCCAAACAAGAGAAATAGATCATACGGAGTGCAGTGACTCTTATAGTTTAAGGTAAAGGAAACCTAGAAAAAGCATACATCAAACCATTAACAAAAATGCATATTCAAACGGTTTTTCATCAGATATGATTTACGATAGGACATATGGTGCCATTGTATCCATGTAGCTGAGAGGGACGTGGGTATTATGGAGTACTTAAATCCCACATCAAGTAGTATCAGAGGGACGATTGATGGAGTACTTAATTGGCTTGATCCTTCCCCTATACAACTAGCTCAAACAGTCCCATCTTCAGAACCTCAAACCCATTCCACTAAATTGACTTCACATAACCAAAACTCAAAAGTTCGTTAACAAACTACAGAAAGTCACTTGTATAGTTTTCAGGCATAACTATTTTTCTATTAAGCCAATTTCATCAGATGTTCATGAACAGATACAATGCAAGAATGTTGATTTGTTAAGAGCAGTATACCTTCTACAATTACAAATATGCCTTAACTATTTGAAGATTTACTCGAGCAATATAAAATGTTTACAGCAAAAATAACTATACTTCTCAGTTCTGACAATAAAATCAAGCTTTTATAATACCATCATCAGACAACCATCCACAATAAGCCTTTTGTTTTGGACTTATAAAAATGAGATGATCTAAAACAGCATATTGATAAAGGAATTTCATTTGATCTCTCTAAACCAAGGACTTCCTCTAAAGTCTAAATAACAGAACATGCTACATATTAGTAGTTGAGAAACTACAGCTTATCCCTGAAAAAATCCTAGTGCACAATTACAGAAAAATATTTTTTCAGTGATGTTAATCACACTTCAACATTAAATATTCTTATAGAAAAATTTACCATTAAATTATCATATTTCATAAAAACTAAATTAAATTCCATTTATTAAGACTATAAGTACAAACCTACTGAAAATAAAGCTATACCTGAAAAGGAATGTGAATTTTCTACTTAACATGCCTGATTTAAAGAGTACATAAACATGGTCAATCAAAAATATTTATTTACCTACTTCCCTTCTTTGGACCAGATACCCCATCTTTGGACTTTTCACCTGTCATCCGCGAATGAATAAAAAAGGTCCATACTTTTATTAAAGGCATTATACAAAATAATAGAAGAAAACTACATATTTATCCACAGCATGAAAAGCATATATAATCAAGACTTCCAAGATATGAGACAGAAACAACAGAAGTAAAAGGTTGAGAAATACAGAATCTATCACTCATACTAACCCTCAGAGTCGTCTTTCAATTTATCATTGGGATTAATTGTTCCTCCTCGAACAAAAGTCTTCGAGCCAGGAGCGTTATCCCCTTGAAACGACTCTACAAATTCAGCATACAAGCGAGCAGTCTCATCTTCCGCTCTCTGCAGGAGACAAAAATCAATCATGATAGCCAGTAAATGCCTTTTCTAACTTCTACCACAAACCAAATAAATCGAATACATCAACCCTACCTTCTTCTTTGCCTCCTCCTCTTCTCTATGCTTTTGAAATGGCGTCTTTTTCCGCGTAATGGAAAACGAACTCATCTTTGCATTAGTAAAGAAACCCTGCCACAATAAATTAAATTTAACATAACTGTTGACTTCTATTAGAGAATATATACAGCACATGAATATAAAACCCACATGTGTAAAAAGGCTAATAGCTTTACTCTCTAACTAACTGAAGCTTCTAGAATATTCTGGTAGAGTTTGTTAGATTCAATTTAGATTAGTTAGGAAGGTAGTTTAAATTTTTTTAGCTTTAGAGAGTTAGTTACAGTGATCTTTACATATAAATAAAGATCACATCATTGTAATAATTGATCAATTCAGATTCAATAAAATCAGTTTGGGATTTCACCAACTATTCTCTCTTTTATTCATTGTTACACTCTGCAATTCATATTTTAACATGGTATCAGAGCATGATCAGATCCAGGGAGGGAAATTGCATCTCCCAAGTTGGAGGCATCAGGTATGGAGCGGATGAAGGTGCTCCCCAAGGAGAAAAGGCAGATTGACCAGTTCCTGAATGACGATAATATCAGATGGAGGCATTATGGCCAGATTTGTGACAGATCTGGCATTGTACACGATTAGGAGGATCAGTTTCTGTCTCAACCCCTTGAAGACCACTGGAGGCAGTCAAAAGGATTCTGCGTTGCATAAGTGGCACTCTGCATCATGGTCTTCTTCATCAGGCAGCACCTATGCATCAGCCTCTCTCTCTAACAGGCTTCTGTGATGCAGACAGAGCATCAGATCCTGATGATCGTAGGTCCACCTCAGGGACTTGTGTGTATCTTGGTCCTAACCTTATCTCTTGGTGGTCCAAGAAACAACCTCTAGTAGCACGTTCAACAGCAGAGGCAGAAGCTTGGCACAGCTTGCAGCAGAAATCCTTTGGATACAGTCACTGTTGACTGAGCTTCATTGCAAGTTCAAAACTCCTCAACTCCTATGTGATAACTTAAGCACAGTCTCTCTTGCACATAATCCAACTCTCCACAACCAAACCAAACACATGGAACATTGGAACTTGACATCTTCTTTGTTAGAGAAAAGGTGCTGAATAAAAGCCCCATTGTCTCTCATGTTCCAGCCCAAGACCAATGGGCAGATGCATTAACAAAACCTATTCCTGCCACCAAGTTTGTAAATCTTTGTGACAAGCTCAGAGTGTTTGATAAACACACCTTAGTAAAACCACCCTCAAATTCTAAGGGGGAATATTAGAGAATATATACAGCACATGAATATAAAATCCACATGTGTAAAAAGGCTAACAGCTTTACTCTCTAACTAACTAAAGCTTCTAGAATATTCTGTTAGAGTTTGTTAGATTCAGTTTAGATTAATTATGAAGGTGGTTTAAATTCTGTTAGCTTTAGAGAGTTAGCTACGATGATCATTACATATAAATAAAGGTCACACCATTGTAATAATTGATTAATTCAGATTCAATAAAATCAGTTTGGGATTTTCACCAACTATTCTCTCAATTCTCTCTTTTATTCATTTTAAACTCTGCAATTCATATTTTAACAGCCTCAAATCAGAAAAATTCCAAGAAATTTACACCTTTCAAATTGTCCCCTAAATTTCACATGTCACCACTCCTCATTCTTTATAATGGTCTCTATTTTCATTTCTACATCATCTACAAACTCCACTCACTCCCCAAAAATTAAATCCCTAGCACAACACGATTGTGGAGAAACCACGTCATCAAGGCGTATCTACCGTATCCAATAATTAAACACGGCTTAATGATTAGATCTGGCCAAAAACAACGACAAATCGTATCTTTCTTCAACTTTTCCATTCTCACCTCCTTTGCGGCAGGTCTAGTGCGCGCGACGGACGCAAACTTTATCACACCATTCCTACCGCGAAGCCCAGCGTAGCACCCGCACCCTTAATGCACGACGCACTTGGCCTCATCGTTCACCGTTCCGTGCAGCTATTTGGCGTTATTGACTACCTAGATTAAATCCATCCTCAAAACAAAGACACACAAAAATCTACATTCAACAAATGTCGGAAAAACCCTAAAATGCAGTATCCACGTTCTCAATCTCAAGTCAGCCACAAAATCAAACAGTAACCTAACAGATTATCATCTAACCTAATATTGTAAAATAAATCCAATAACAATCTATAAAACCCTACTTTGAAAAATCCAATGAACACAAAATTTATAGCAACATAGGCATAGCAATCTAATAGTACTTAGAAACAAAAAAAAA
>JBBPBP010000004.1:17633779-17646959 GCA_037974735.1 Cicer chorassanicum
AGAATATAATAATCTATACTTTACACTTCTAGGTTTTCTGATTAGACAATTTTTTTCTAAAGTAAAGAAGTAGAAAGTAAGTTGATATTGTATCAATAAATGTGATATTTCATGAATACGTTCATATCTACACATGTATTAAAATAAATTTTTAATTTTCTTCCGTTACTGTATATGTTTATACTATTGAATATACTATTATATATTGTTCTTTTAATCTTAGTTTTAAACTATACTATTAAATTTTTAATATATTTTTGCTTATTCATTATTTTAAAATTTATTTATTTAGTATGTCCTGCAATTAATTTTACAATTTGTTGATTTCAAATTTCATCTGTTGATTCTATATTAAAACAAATATTTTCATTTCCACAATATCAACACTAAAACCAAAAAAATAAATAAAATATCACTTTCAATTGCACATAGCCAGCATCTAAAACTTTAAATATAGTTAAACTAATTTGTTTGATTGAAAAAATGTGAAAACTTGGTTTAAGCAGTGACACCACACATGACTAAAATCATAACACAAGACAAAAGTAAGAGCCGATTAAATGTGATAGAGTCTAAACCAAACATTGAAAAAAAATGTTGATCTCTTTTGCCAACATGCATCATTTGTCTATATTATAAAAATGAATGACAATTTTTCTTCTTCTTTCTATTTGGTCTAAAACTAAGCATGTGTTTATTTTGACGGTGAAAAACTCACATCTTGATAACAACAAAGCTACAAATTATAACTTTTGAAATTTAAATATTCACACTGAATTGATATTTTACCATGCAATGGAGGTGACTTACTATATCTCAAATAAGACTTAAGTTACCTTGTCCTACAATCTCAAATAAATGCAATCAAGAGTTTATTTATTTTTATTTAAAAATCATATTATTAATACAAAGTATCATTAGTTTTGTCGATGATTAATTTCCACTGAAAAATTTGGTTAGTAGAATCATCTTTTCCAACTATGTTTTTTCTACCACAATACTCATACTCGAAACTTTACTTACGATATAGTCCAAATTTGACTGGAATAAATAACTTCGGTTTTATTTTATTTTCTTGAGCACTAGAAAATGGAAAATTCGGATAAATAAATTATGGATATAAAAGGATAATACACGTTTCCTTAGCCTCCTAAGAAATAGATTTTTACTATATTAAGAGTTGAACAAAGTACAAAGTATACAGTGTCAGTGAGTTGTTGTATTTATTATGTGAACCTTGAACGTTATCCTTTATGTCTGTCTAAAGCCTCTAACACTGAAATCAATGAAACCCAAACAACATAATCCTAAAAAGCTTACCTATCCAACTCAAGCCAAACAAACACATGACTACTCTTTGCTTCAACTTCAATGAATTTCACCTAGTTTCATTGTGTGAGATTATTATACTTTTCACTCTTGATCATTATTCTTATTTTCTTCATACTTTAATTAACTTTGATTGATTCTACTTTTTCATGAAACTTCATGCCATGCTAACATGTGATTTATTTCATAGTTTATATTATAGTAATAATTAAATACATGCACATAGCTATTTTTATCTACATTCATCTTTTGCATTTAATTGTCTTCTAACTTGTGACTTGTCATGTTCAATGATCAACTCTCATCAATTAACATAATATTTTTTAATAGGTCTTAGGTGATAGATATACCCTAAAGGTTCATACATGGAGAAAGGGGAAACATCAGCTAATTATGATCCAAGTATATTCAAATTGGATGAGGGTTCTGTGACAGTTTCCACTAATTCTGGAAACAGTAAAGAATCTGTGAACAAATGGATGGCTTTTGCTAACAAAACTGATGAAAATGGTACAAAAAAAGGTCCTTCTGTGTCAAATAATTTGAATTTAAAGAATTCATCATCTTGTGATGATGGACAAATTTTAACTGAAGCAACAATAGCTGAGAGGACTGCTGAATGGGGACTTGGTGTGAATTCAGGTAATTTCAAAGCAGCAATTGAGACAACAACAAATTCTTTAGTTGATTCTGATAGGAACAAAAGCATGTCAGATAGGTATGTTGATTCAACAAGGACTTCTGGTGAGTCAAATTATGGTTCTGAGCATAAATTGTCAGGGGTGTTTCCAAGAGTTTCACAAGAGTTGAAGGAAGCTTTGGCTACACTTCAACAAACATTTGTTGTCTCAGATGCTACTAAACCTGATTGCCCTATCTTGTATGCAAGCAGTGGTTTTTTTAGTATGACTGGTTACACTTCAAAAGAGGTTATTGGAAGGAATTGGTGAGTATTTTTTTTATCTTCATTTATACATAGAAAACAATGTTTTGAATTCTGGTCGTAACGAAAAAGTTACTACGGAAAAATTTAGCTGATGCGGTCGAAACTGTTACGTTAGAGTCCTTGATATTGTGAAAAATTATGGACAAATTTAGCTGATGCAGTTGATCATGATAGCTAGATATATGTTGCATTTTTTCCCTTCATTTATACATAGAAAGAAATGTTTTAAGGGTCTATTTGGATTGGTTGATTTGAGCTTCTCTACTTGCATAAGCATTTGTGACATTGTTTGGGGGAGTTTATAGAAATAGCTTATGTTCATAAATTGTTTTCATCTTATTTCCATAAACTTTCCATGATAATTTATGCAAACAGTTTATAACTTATATGAAAACAATTCGGTTTGAGTTTATCTTTTTTTTATACATAAAAGCACTTATATAATAAGTATTTATGCTATAAACGCTTGATCAAGTTGTTTATCTAAACACGACCTAAATTGCGATTGCAACTGTAGTATGTGAGAGTCATTGATATTGTGAAAAATTACAGACAAATTTAGCCGATGCTATGAAAATTGCAGTTAACTATGATAACAAGATATATGTTTCTTTAGAAATTGTAGTTATTTTTTAATGAAAAGAAGCTGATTTTTTGTTGCAGTCGGTTTCTTCAAGGACCTGAAACTGACATGAATGAAGTAGCGAAAATTCGGGATGCAACTAAGAATGGTAAAAGTTACTGCGGAAGACTTTTAAACTACAAAAAAAATGGAACACCATTTTGGAATCTTCTCACTGTCACTCCAATCAAGGATGACCATGGCAATACTATCAAATTCATTGGGTTAGTTCTGCTTTTCCTACCTGGTTTTTCTTACCTTGACTTGTGTACAATGACTCTTGAACAAAACATTATGTCTATGGTGAATTTGAAGTTTAGAACTCCAATCATAATAACATTTTATCAAGAGAATAGCAAATTCGAGAAAGGATATACCTTGAACATTAGTTATGTATCAATGTATAAAAAGATCTTAGCAAACTATTATAAATAGCTGAAATTGAATGTGGTTAACACAGCTATTATATTACATATTACTACAGAATGCAGGTTGAGGTGAGCAAGTACACAGAAGGTGTGAATGAGAAGGAACTAAGACCAAATGGATTGCCAAAGTCATTAATTCGCTATGATGGTAATACAAATAATTGATCCATTTTTTTTGTAGCAATGTGTGTGATGATTCCGCTTTCACATGTAATCATCTAATTTCTCATTTGGCAGCTCGTCAAAAGGAGAAGGCTATGGGTTCAATCACTGAGGTTGTTCAAACTGTTAAGGATCCAAAATCCACTATTCGCGGTATGAATGAAGACACTGCCGCCACAAAGCATGAAGAGCTAGAGCAACTCAATTATGATTTTGCTTTGCCAAAGTCTGTTGAATCTGAGATTGCTAGTACACCACCACCTGTTAGAAAATCTTCAATGAACTTCAAAGATGATAATAATTTGTCACGCTTTAGTTCTTATGAGGAAAGGAACAACAAGTCATCAAGAAAATCTGGAATGACTTCTTTCAAAGGGTATTTTGTTTATCACTTACTACAATTTAAGTCCGATCAATAATTCAGCTCTTGTTTGTATAAAAAAAGATAACTATTTTGAAAACTTTCAATAATGCTTACTTTGAAAGATTTGCTTAGTTTTGATTCATTAACTAAATCTCCTATATATTGAGTTATTATTGATGAATGTACTTTAGCTAATGCTTGTGAACTTTTTCTTTTGTTGGATTTAGAATATGTGGCTAATATGTTTTCTAATGTTTGTTTCAGTGTAAAAGGGAAATCAATGAGTTCTGCAGTGAGAGATAAGGAGGTTATTGTTGAACCTGAAGTTTTGATGACAAAGGAAATAGAGTGGTCCAATTGGGAGCAAAGAGAGAGGGATATAAGGCAGGGAATTGATCTAGCAACCACATTGGAGAGGATAGAAAAGAATTTTGTGATTTCTGATCCTAGACTTCCAGATTGCCCAATTGTAAGTGTGGTGAATAGCGTATACTGTAATTATGTGTAATACTTGTGTTCGACCCATTAATCAGGTATGTTAGGTTTAGAATAGTCTATATAAACTTATCAGTGTTTGTACTCTTACACAACTTTGAAATATATCAGAAATATTTTTCCACGATAAGATTAATGTTTTTTTATTGGGAGCAATTGGTGCTTTCTTTCCTTGAAATGAAAATTGATTGTCTTAGAAGCATACTTTATCATTTGCTTATATTCACCTAATACATATTAAACTTCTAAGTTTGATTATCATGTGTATATAGAGTATAAACTTGTCACGTGTGCTGATAATACGTAATGAGTGACTATTGTTGATTCCTTTGCAGATATTTGCATCTGATAGCTTTCTTGAGCTTACAGAATATAGCCGAGAAGAAATTTTGGGCCGAAACTGTCGGTATAAATTTTACTATACCTTCGTACACATTTTCTTTTTCATGTAATATTTTTTGATTGTGTAGTCATCCATCACTTGCAAGTAGTTTCTTCTATCATTCACAAGGTCTAGTTAATATAAACTAAATGGATGACATGGAATTTTATATATAGGGGAAGAAATAAGAAATGAATGTGAATGCTTTCCAATGTTTGAGATTTTGCTAATCACTTCTCATTTGGTGAAATGAGTCTATCAGATTCTTCATTTAGGGATTAAATTGATGATAATTTGCAATGGTTTAAGAGCAATGCAAGGAACACAATCTTTTTAGTTGGTCCATTTTTTAAAAGATCAATACACTTGACTTGTAAATTGACCAAATCATAAAAAGTGTGTTAACTTTTTTTTAAAAATTGAGCAATCATTGAGTGTGTTGTTAGTACTTCTAGTATTTTAAATTAACATTGAAATTCTTTGGAGGATTGAAGTTATGAAACTACAAAATTGACAAACTAAAGGGATGACTAGAATCTTTTGAGGTCTAGAGTAATGATGCTTGTATCTTAAGAGGACAAACACAGTGGTTTTCTCTGATTTCCACTCTTTCTGTGGCTTTCTATTGTATGATGGATAGTCTCTAAAGTTAAGCATTTTCATTTATATATGGTAACAAATGTTCAACATTGGTAATTTTTTTATGGTTAGGATATAGTGTCCTAAAAGTCCTGTCTCTTGTATATTTAGATTTACATCTACTTTAACCATTGTATAGGTTTCTTCAAGGACCAGAAACAGACCAAGCAACTGTCTCTAGGATTAGAGATGCTATCAAAGATCAGAGGGAAATCACAGTTCAGTTGATCAACTATACTAAGAGTGGTAAATAATTACTATAAAGTATCTACACTTCCAAGATTTTAAATTGTTGTCACAAAAATAATGCGCCGCAATCCTTGATATTGAGGAGAATTACAGTCAAATGTGGCTGATGCAGATTCAATTGCAATCAATGTTGCAGTCGAGAAGATATTAAAAACCACGTCGCCGTGGCCTAAATTGTGGTCGCTGTCCTTTTTCTTAAACCTTGCTCCCTTCTAGTTTTTCTTCTTTTTCTCCATTGTATTTTTTTTTTATCAAAGTGAAGAAAAAATGTTAGACTCTTCAAAGTTGACTAAAAGCAATTGGCTCTATCTTGATATTGTGTTTTTTTAATTTTTATTTTCAAATCTAGCATCCTTTTGTTATTGACAAGATGAACACTTTTGATTTTATTATTTGTAGGAAAGAAATTCTGGAATTTGTTTCACTTGCAACCTATGCGTGACCAAAAGGTAATTAAAATACTAATATTCTCCTAGAAAACAATTAATTTTCACCATGAAAAGTTAATATATCTATTTATTAATATTTTTGTCTTCCTCCCTTTTTTTTAGTTTTAATGTTAATTTTAATGTTTTTGTGTTTAGGGTGAACTTCAATACTTCATTGGTGTTCAATTAGATGGAAGTGATCATCTAGAACCTTTAAGAAACCGCCTCTCTGAGGGTTCTGAGCAACAAAGTGCTAAGTTGGTGAGTGTTGGGTAATTTCTTTCTTCTTATTATTTTTCTTTGCATTTTCCTTGAGTTAGTTATGTACTTATTGGTCCAAGATAATGTGATGCTTTCATATTGTTAAGGGAAGAGAAAAAAACAGAAACATGTCATCAAATCTATGTGCCTTAAATATGAATTCTGTGTGCTTTTTCTGTTGGTGAGCTAACCAGAGTTTTATGTTTTGTTTTAATCTTCCGGTTTCTATGAGAATGATGTCCTAGTAATCCGTAGTTCGGCCGGGAGGTAAGTAAAGTCTGGCCAATAATTGTTCCAACTAGGATTTGAACTCGGGTTCTTTCGAGCAATTCGTCCTTAACTGAAAGCTCGTTAACCACTTGAGGTCAATCACTTAATTAGGACGTCGAAAGAGTTTTAAACAAGAAATCAGAGTTCAAACTTTGAAAATTAATATAATCACCGACTTCCTAACATTTGTCAATAAAAAAATAACTGTGCACTGACAACCAAGTGTCTAATCATATCTTACTATATACATATTTGTGTAGATACTGTAGAAAATAATAATATGACAAGGTATTTAAATGTGATAAAACCTTTGTGTAAAAATATTTACACTGTGAATGCATAGTCACTAAATTCCTTAAAAATACAGGAGAGGTAAATTATATAAACACAAATATCAGATACCATAGTTACATGACTTGAATACAATGTATCATGTCACTATTCACATGCTTTCAAATATTCTACTTTTACATGTGTTACTTATCCAATGTTTTCTCAAATACATAAAGGAAAATATTTGCAAGATGGTCATTTGAAATTAAAAAAAATGAATGATGCATAATGTTTACAATAAGGAATTGTTTAGTTAGCGGAATATGTTGATATAATTATATACATGTTACCAGGTAAAAGCCACCGCAGAAAATGTTGATGAAGCTGTTCGAGAACTTCCTGATGCAAATTTGGTAAGGTATTTCTTTTGGGTTATAAACTAGTAACAACTTTCATATTTCTATAAAAAAAAAATCGATTATGATTTATTTTCTACTTTTTTGGTTATAGAGACCAGAAGATTTGTGGTCAGTTCATTCTCAACCTGTTTTTCCAAGACCACACAAAAAGGACAATCCTTGTTGGGTAGCTATTCAAAAGGTACCATTTTATTTGTTTCACTTCCTTTTTTCCTCCTGATATTTATACAAATAATAGACCACATGATATGAATATGCATGATGTGTTTGTACATTTGTCTGTGTGTGTAAATATGTCTTTTTGTAATCAATTTAATTTGTTTGACTTTTTTAGATAACTGCAAGAGGCGAGAAAATTGGCTTAGATCATTTTGTGCCTATAAGGCCGTTGGGTTGTGGAGATACTGGCAGGTAATACATTTTAGTTAACATGGTTACATGATTATATAGATGTATACTTCAAACTTTTTCTCCAAAAAATTTCTTAGACTACTTTTAATATATTGTTGTTGATAATCTTTTCTTTTTATTGAACATGTTTAATCTTGAAGCACAAATGATTAAGTAACATAGTGATAGGAGACAGATTCTAAGGTGAACCACCTTGATATGTTGATAGGAATAATAACAATGTAAATAGGAATAAACCTTTACTGGTTTATTACAGAAAAAACAATAGGAAATAATGATGTTTCTGTTTTATGGTTAGGTTGTTAGTAGTTACTGTTTTATAGTTAGGTGGTTAGTTGTTAGTTGTTAGGTAGTACTCTTGGATCCTATCCCTTGTATAATCAGCCTATAAATAAAGGCCCCCACCCCTTGAAAAGGATCTTTTGGCAAAAATAGAAATTGAGTGGTTTATACCATTGTAGGAGCGTATCCGCTCTTGTGTATCATTTTCTTTCAATCAATAAAAATCTGGACGAATAATTCCCTTTCGCTATTACGTTCTATCAAGGATCCTAACAATTGGTCCGACCTGCCGGATCGTCAACAACCATGGGAAGCACCATGGAATCACGTATGACAGCAATGGAAAAATGGACCAGGGAGCATGAAACAGCCTTTCTTGGAATGCGAACAGATATGGAACAATTGAAGGAGGGCGTGGCAGAATTGAAAAGTGCAATGCAAGAATTGATCATAGTAACAAAAAGAAAGACCCAAGAATCGTCCGAGATGTCAGAATCGGAGAAGAGTGTGAAGAATTCCGAGCAAGATTCGATGAGGGGGGAATCAGAAGAGGAAGAAAAGCCAGCCTCACGTTTGTGGTTAAAGAAGGTGGAATTACCCACTTTTGAAGGAATCGATCCTTTTGGTTGGTTGAACAGAGCTGGAAAGTTCTTTACGATTCAGAAAATAAAAACTGAAGAAAGATTAAATCTTGCGCATATTAGCATGGAGGGCGACGCCTTGCATTGGTTCCAATTCTGGCTAGACAAGAACAAGAATGCGACTTGGGAGGGATTCTCTGAGGCACTTTTGCGTCGTTTTGGAGGGGAAATGCGCGGATCTGTTTTTGAACATCTTGCGGGTTTAAAACAACGTGGAAGTGTGGATGAATTCATTCGCGAGTTCGAGTTACTCACGGCGCAAGCGAAATCGGTTCCCGAAGAACAACTATTGGGTTATTTCATGAATGGGTTACGCAAAGGGCTTCGCAGCCTTATTCGACCCCATGACCCAAGAACGCTGGTTCGGGCGATGGAGGTGGCAAGAGACGTGGAAGAATCGCACAGGGAATTGCGCCCTATGGAGTACGACATGAATCGCAGCAAGAAAATTGGGTCGCGCTACCAAGGAACCGGGTCGAGTGTGGTTCGGGCCAACCCGGCTGCTGGTAAAAGCGTTGCAGTCACGGAATCTGGACGGAATGGTTATGGGGCATCGCGCAGTGGCTCAAATCAGGCTGGAGGTACCAGGGAGAGTCGGAATAGAGGCGTTAAACACCTTCCTTATCCAGAATATTTGAAAAAACTTGAGGAACGAAAGTGTTTTCGCTGCAATCAATCGTTTGGGCCTGGTCATCGCTGCACAGAGCGTAGTTTGCGTGTAATTCTGCTAACAGAAGATGAGGAAATCAATGAAGAGGGGGAGTTGGTACATGTTGAGATGGAGGAGGACTCTGAAGAAGAGGAGGAATTAAAGGAGGGACCAGAATGCAAAGTTATGGACCTGTCTAGATGCTCTGCAGGGGGTATGACGCAACCTCACACTATGAAGTTGCAAGGGGTTGTTCAAGGTACGACGGTGCTGATATTGATAGACAGCGGGGCAAGTCACAACTTCATATCAACTAAATTGGTGAAAGGTTTGGGATTGTCTGTCGAACCGACGGTCGCATACACCGTCAGATTGGGGGATGGACAAGGAAAGGATACCAGGGGGTGTTGCAAAGGAATTCAGATTCAGATGGGAAGCTACACAGCTACTGAAGATTTTTTTTTGTTCGAATTAGGAGGAGTGGATTTAATATTGGGTGTAGCATGGTTGGCAACCTTGGGTGAGGTCAAGGTAAATTGGAGAACCCTCACAATGAAATTTATGGCACAAGGAGCTGCTGTAGAAATTAAAGGTGATCCTACGTTATCCAAGACGCTGGTTTCACCTCAAGCCCTCATGAAAATGACCGAAATTGAAGCAGTTTCATTATTGTGGGGTTTGGAAACAAAAGAGACATGTCAGGAGGTTAAAGTGCAACTTCCAGAATCACAGAGGAAGGAGTTACAACAGATTCTGGATGACTTTCAGGGTGTTTGTGCTGAACCTACAGGACTGCCCCCTAACCGTGACGCAGATCATAAAATACCCATCAGAACGGGTGTTGATCCAATTAATGTTAGGCCTTACCGGTACCCTCATTTACAGAAGAACGAAATCGAAAAACAGGTTAGTGATATGCTTAAATCTGGAATAATCAGACCAAGTAACAGTCCTTATTCAAGCCCAGTTATCTTGGTTAAAAAGAAAGACGGCAATTGGAGATTTTGTATAGATTATCGCGCTTTGAACAAGGCTACTGTGCCGGATAAATTTCCCATTCCGGTTATCGAAGAGCTGTTGGATGAATTGAATGGGGCAAGGTATTTTTCAAAAATAGATTTGAGGTCGGGATATCATCAAATAAGGATGCACGAAGCAGACATCCACAAAACAGCCTTCCGAACCCACCAAGGTCACTATGAATTTTTAGTGATGCCGTTTGGTTTAACCAACGCACCAGCCACCTTTCAATGCGCCATGAACGATACTTTTCAGCCTTATCTCCGAAAGTTTGTATTAGTTTTCTTTGACGACATCCTCATTTACAGTAAGTCGTGGAAGGATCATTTGAGCCACCTGAAGCGCATATTACACATTCTGCAGCAACAACAGTTCTATGTCAATTTAAAGAAGTGTGAATTTGGGCAGACCACAGTAGGATACTTGGGGCACCTCATTTCTGAAAAAGGAGTTTCTATGGATCCCAAAAAGGTGGAAGCAGTTTTAGATTGGCCTATTCCCAAGACAATCAAAGCTTTGCGAGGGTTTTTGGGATTGACTGGGTATTATCGGAGATTCATATGCAACTATGGGAAGATAGCGCGTCCCTTGACGGATTTGTTGAAAAAAGGGAATTTTTAGTGGAATTCAGATAGTACGGCAGCCTTCACAAAGCTTAAAGAGGCGGTCACAACAGCTCCGGTGTTGGCTATGCCAGATTTTGATCAAACTTTCAGCATTGAGTGCGATGCGTCCGGGCGAGGGATTGGCGCTGTGCTTACTCAAAACAAGAGGCCAATTGCTTTTTTCAGCAAAGCACTGGCAGATTCTTCCCTTAACAAATCTGTCTATGAAAAGGAGTTGATGGCATTGGTCTTATCGATTCACCATTGGAGGCCATACCTGATTGGAAAGAAGTTTATAGTCTACTCAGACCAGAAAAGTCTACGGTACCTCCTTGAACAAAGAATCACCACACAAAATCAGCAAAATTGGCTAGCCAAATTACTGGGTTATGAGTTTGATATTATCTACAAAAAGGGAAGTGCCAATAAAGTTGCCGATGCCTTGTCAAGAAAACCTGAAGAGTTAGAGTTAAAAGTGGTGACTAGACCCCTTTGGCAGGATATAAACCTCATAGATGAAGAGATTAAGCAGGATCCAATGCTAAATAAAATATGTGAAGAATTGAAGGAGAGGCCAGAGTCACATGGCAACTATACTTTGGAAAATGGAAGGTTGTATTACAAGGGAAGATTGGTTCTGTCACCAAAGTCTAGTTGGATACCCAAGTTGCTGCATGAGTTTCATACCTCTCCAATAGGAGGTCATTCCGGGGTCTTTCGCACATACAGACGACTAGCTCAATCGTTATTCTGGGTTGGCATGAAAACCACAGTCAACGACTACGTTTCTGCATGCCACATTTGCCAACGAAGCAAGTATCAAGCATCATCTCCGGAGGGGCTGCTTCAACCATTACCAATTCCGAATGCAATTTGGGAAGACATTAGTATGGACTTCATTGTGAGCTTGCCTAAGGCCAAGGGATTTGACGCAATATTAGTAGTGGTGGATCGACTCAGCAAATACGGTCATTTTATTCTCATCAAGCATCCTTACTCAGCTCGCTCTATTGCTGAAATATTTGTGAAAGAAGTGGTGAGGCTTCATGGTATACCAGCTTCTATAGTAAGCGATAGAGATCCGACCTTCTTGAGTCAATTCTGGAAGGAGATCTTCAGGTTGCAAGGAACTACGCTGAAAATGAGTACATCTTATCATCCTGAATCAGACGGACAAACGGAGGTGCTTAACCGAACCTTAGAAACATACTTGCGTTGCTTTAGTTCGGAACAACCAAAAAATTGGGTGGATATGGTACCATGGGCAGAATATTGGTATAATACTAGTTTTCAAGGGGCTGCCAAGTGCACTCCTTTTGAAACAGTTTATGGCAGACCGCCACCATCGTTAGCAAGATTTGTACCCGGGGAAACTATAGTGGAAGCAGTGGCACAAGACCTGATGACCAGAGACGAAGCGTTGAGACAACTGAAATATCATTTGGGAAGAGCACAACAACAAATGATCAAATTTGCAAACCGTCACCGAAAACCCACCAAAATTAAAGAAGGAGATTGGGCTTACTTAAAAATCAGACCTCACATGCAGGTTACTATGCCAACACGACTTCATCCTAAACTAGCAGCTAAGTATTATGGTCCTTATTTGGTGTTAAAACAAATTGGGACAGCAGCCTTTAAACTCCAACTTCCAACAGAGGCTCGCATTCATCCGGTTTTCCACGCTTCACAATTAAAGTTGGCTGTTGGAAAACATGAGGTGGAAACAGCCCTACCTACAGAATTACAAGGGCAGGACCCTACATATACGCCTTCACAGATACTGGACAGAAGAATCATACAACAACAGGGAAAACAAGTGCAACAAGTGCTAATTCAATGGCAGCAACAGTCTGCAGAGGAGGCCACCTGGGAAGATGTTAATACAATCCAAAATCAATTTCCAGAATTCAACCTTGAGGACAAGGTTGAGCTTGAAGGGGAAGGAAATGATAGGAATAATAACAATGTAAATAGGAATAAACCTTTACTGGTTTATTACAGGAAAAACAATAGGAAATAATGATGTTTCTGTTTTATGGTTAGGTTGTTAGTAGTTACTGTTTTATAGTTAGGTGGTTAGTTGTTAGTTGTTAGGTAGTACTCTTGGATCCTATCCCTTGTATAATCAGCCTATAAATAAAGGCCCCCACCCCTTGAAAAGGATCTTTTGGCAAAAATAGAAATTGAGTGGTTTATACCATTGTAGGAGCGTATCCGCTCTTGTGTATCATTTTCTTTCAATCAATAAAAATCTGGACGAATAATTCCCTTTCGCTATTACGTTCTATCAAGGATCCTAACA
>JBBPBP010000004.1:17646969-17664127 GCA_037974735.1 Cicer chorassanicum
CAGGGGGTATGACGCAACCTCACACTATGAAGTTGCAAGGGGTTGTTCAAGGTACGACGGTGCTGATATTGATAGACAGCGGGGCAAGTCACAACTTCATATCAACTAAATTGGTGAAAGGTTTGGGATTGTCTGTCGAACCGACGGTCGCATACACCGTCAGATTGGGGGATGGACAAGGAAAGGATACCAGGGGGTGTTGCAAAGGAATTCAGATTCAGATGGGAAGCTACACAGCTACTGAAGATTTTTTTTTGTTCGAATTAGGAGGAGTGGATTTAATATTGGGTGTAGCATGGTTGGCAACCTTGGGTGAGGTCAAGGTAAATTGGAGAACCCTCACAATGAAATTTATGGCACAAGGAGCTGCTGTAGAAATTAAAGGTGATCCTACGTTATCCAAGACGCTGGTTTCACCTCAAGCCCTCATGAAAATGACCGAAATTGAAGCAGTTTCATTATTGTGGGGTTTGGAAACAAAAGAGACATGTCAGGAGGTTAAAGTGCAACTTCCAGAATCACAGAGGAAGGAGTTACAACAGATTCTGGATGACTTTCAGGGTGTCTGTGCTGAACCTACAGGACTGCCCCCTAACCGTGACGCAGATCATAAAATACCCATCAGAACGGGTGTTGATCCAATTAATGTTAGGCCTTACCGGTACCCTCATTTACAGAAAAACGAAATCGAAAAACAGGTTAGTGATATGCTTAAATCTGGAATAATCAGACCAAGTAACAGTCCTTATTCAAGCCCAGTTATCTTGGTTAAAAAGAAAGACGGCAGTTGGAGATTTTGTATAGATTATCGCGCTTTGAACAAGGCTACTGTGCCGGATAAATTTCCCATTCCGGTTATCGAAGAGCTGTTGGATGAATTGAATGGGGCAAGGTATTTTTCAAAAATAGATTTGAGGTCGGGATATCATCAGATAAGGATGCACGAAGCAGACATCCACAAAACAGCCTTCCGAACCCACCAAGGTCACTATGAATTTTTAGTGATGCCGTTTGGTTTAACCAACGCACCAGCCACCTTTCAATGCGCCATGAACGATACTTTTCAGCCGTATCTCCGAAAGTTTGTATTAGTTTTCTTTGACGACATCCTCATTTACAGTAAGTCGTGGAAGGATCATTTGAGCCACCTGAAGCGCATATTACACATTCTGCAGCAACAACAGTTCTATGCCAATTTAAAGAAGTGTGAATTTGGGCAGACCATAGTAGGATACTTGGGGCACCTCATTTCTGAAAAAGGAGTGTCTATGGATCCCAAAAAGGTGGAAGCAGTTTTAGATTGGCCTATTCCCAAGACAATCAAAGCTTTGCGAGGGTTTTTGGGATTGACTGGGTATTATCGGAGATTCATATGCAACTATGGGAAGATAGCGCATCCCTTGACGGATTTGTTGAAAAAAGGGAATTTTCAGTGGAATTCAGATAGTACGGCAGCCTTCACACAGCTTAAAGAGGCGGTCACAACAGCTCCGGTGTTGGCTATGCCAGATTTTGATCAAACTTTCAGCATTGAGTGCGATGCGTCCGGGCAAGGGATTGGCGCTGTGCTTACTCAAAACAGGAGGCCAATTGCTTTTTTCAGCAAAGCACTGGCAGATTCTTCCCTTAACAAATCTGTCTATGAAAAGGAGTTGATGGCATTGGTCTTAGCGATTCACCATTGGAGGCCATACCTGATTGGAAAGAAGTTTATAGTCTACTCAGATCAGAAAAGTCTACGGTACCTCCTTGAACAAAGAATCACCACACAAAATCAGCAAAATTGGCTAGCCAAATTACTGGGTTATGAGTTTGATATTATCTACAAAAAGGGAAGTGCCAATAAAGTTGCCGATGCCTTGTCAAGAAAACCTGAAGAGTTAGAGTTAAAAGTGGTGACTAGACCCCTTTGGCAGGATATAAACCTCATAGATGAAGAGATTAAGCAGGATCCAATGCTAAATAAAATATGTGAAGAATTGAAGGAGAGGCCAGAGTCACATGGCAACTATACTTTGGAAAATGGAAGGTTGTATTACAAGGGAAGATTGGTTCTGTCACCAAAGTCTAGTTGGATACCCAAGTTGCTGCATGAGTTTCATACCTCTCCAATAGGAGGTCATTCCGGGGTCTTTCGCACATACAGACGACTAGCTCAATCGTTATTCTGGGTTGGCATGAAAACCACAGTCAACGACTACGTTTCTGCATGCCACATTTGCCAACGAAGCAAGTATCAAGCATCATCTCCGGAGGGGCTGCTTCAACCATTACCAATTCCGAATGCAATTTGGGAAGACATTAGTATGGACTTCATTGTGAGCTTGCCTAAGGCCAAGGGATTTGACGCAATATTAGTAGTGGTGGATCGACTCAGCAAATACGGTCATTTTATTCTCATCAAGCATCCTTACTCAGCTCGCTCTATTGCTGAAATATTTGTGAAAGAAGTGGTGAGGCTTCATGGTATACCAGCTTCTATAGTAAGCGATAGAGATCCGACCTTCTTGAGTCAATTCTGGAAGGAGATCTTCAGGTTGCAAGGAACTACGCTGAAAATGAGTACATCTTATCATCCTGAATCAGACGGACAAACGGAGGTGCTTAACCGAACCTTAGAAACATACTTGCGTTGCTTTAGTTCGGAACAACCAAAAAATTGGGTGGATATGGTACCATGGGCAGAATATTGGTATAATACTAGTTTTCAAGGGGCTGCCAAGTGCACTCCTTTTGAAACAGTTTATGGCAGACCGCCACCATCGTTAGCAAGATTTGTACCCGGGGAAACTATAGTAGAAGCAGTGGCGCAAGACCTGATGACCAGAGATGAAGCGTTGAGACAGCTGAAATATCATTTGGGAAGAGCACAACAACAAATGATCAAATTTGCGAACCGTCACCGGAAACCCACCAAAATTAAAGAAGGAGATTGGGCTTACTTAAAAATCAGACCTCACAGGCAGGTTACTATGCCAACACGACTTCATCCTAAACTAGCAGCTAAGTATTATGGTCCTTATTTAGTGTTAAAACAAATTGGGACAGCAGCCTTTAAACTCCAACTTCCAACAGAGGCTCGCATTCATCCGGTTTTCCACGCTTCACAATTAAAGTTGGCTGTTGGAAAACATGGGGTGGAAACAGCCCTACCTACAGAATTACAAGGGCAGGACCCTACATATACGCCTTCACAGATACTGGACAGAAGAATCATACAACAACAGGGAGAACAAGTGCAACAAGTGCTAATTCAATGGCAGCAACAGCCTGCAGAGGAGGCCACCTGGGAAGATGTTAATACAATCCAACATCAATTTCCAGAATTCAACCTTGAGGACAAGGTTGAGCTTGAAGGGGAAGGAAATGATAGGAATAATAACAATGTAAATAGGAATAAACCTTTACTGGTTTATTACAGAAAAAACAATAGGAAATAATAATGTTTCTGTTTTATGGTTAGGTTGTTAGTAGTTACTGTTTTATAGTTAGGTGGTTAGTTGTTAGTTGTTAGGTAGTACTCTTGGATCCTATCCCTTGTATAATCAGCCTATAAATAAAGGCCCCCACCCCTTGAAAAGGATCTTTTGGCAAAAATAGAAATTGAGTGGTTTATACCATTGTAGGAGCGTATCCGCTCTTGTGTATCATTTTCTTTCAATCAATAAAAATCTGGACGAATAATTCCCTTTCGCTATTACGTTCTATCAAGGATCCTAACATATGTGGTTTATGGTGGACCGGTATTTGAAAACTGTCTGAAACTCTAATGATCACTAACGCTATGCCCTCGGAAGTAGAAGTTTACTGTGCTGCTCTTTGTCCTCACACTAAGAAGGTGATTTCATTAGTGTTAGTTCGACAAAAACAAGAGAAATGAACATGAGTTGAGTTTTAAGGTACACATATTCATTTTTCACTGTTAAGTACCATGAACTTCCACTCCTTAGAGGGTGGGTGACGTGGATTACCGTTGGAGTTTCAAACAATTTTTGAGTATATGTTTCACAGTGAACCACCTTTCAAATAGGTCCACTATAGAACTTACAGGTGATAGAAAGTATTGTGTTGTTTTTTATATAATATTGAATTGAATAAAATAGAGATAACAGTGATGTTAAATTCCCATTGCATCAAGAAGTCCATCAATACCCCCTCACCCCCAAAAATGTTGCACCTAGTATTCTCCTTAATTTTTTTGTTGTGGTTTATGATTAAAAGTTTTCAGCTTCCTGGATACAAAAATGCTCTTCATTATTATCATGGTGTTGTTCTGTTTTGTACTACAGTGTTCATTTGGTGGAACTCCGAGGTACTGGTGAACTATATGCAATGAAGGCAATGGAAAAGTCTGTAATGCTAAATCGTAATAAGGTCTGAATAAGGATTTATGAATGTTGAAAATCAATTGATTATGTACATTCATTTATCTATAAATACTATACAACGTGCTTTTCCTTTCCCGCTTTCATCTGTGCCAAGTAACAACACTATTATTATAATTCCTCCCTGAAGGAGTTTGTAGTAAGAGTTGAGACACAGAAGAAATATAATTATCTGGTTTTTATAACAGGTTCATCGAGCGTGCGTTGAAAGAGAGATTATATCATTACTGGATCATCCTTTTCTTCCAGCACTATACACCTCATTTCAGGTAACTCTAGCTGACACCCAAGAGTCCCTGAAGTAGTAAATCTTAATTCCACATGAAAAGAGTTTTATCATCTTTTTGTTGTATAGTTATTGAAAAGCTTGAAACACAAGTTAAAACCCTTATTCAACTCTTAATACTCTCACTTGTATAGTATCTTATCTTATTAAGACTATATTGTCTTCCAATGTTCACTCAAAGCAATTTTTGAAGAAAATAAAAGTCAAAATACTTTCATATTTTATTACTACAGCCCTTATCAGAATAATATAAAATAAAAGAGAATGATATACTTAGCAGTAATATTGAAGTCTAGGAGTAGTTCCTTTTGAGTATTGGTTGTTATCCAACTGATGTGATATTTCCTTGGTTTTGACAGACTTCTACACATGTATGTTTGATTACTGACTTCTGCCCTGGAGGTGAGTTGTTTGCATTACTTGACAGGCAGCCGATGAAGATTTTAAAAGAAGATTCAGCAAGGTATTTATTTTTGGTTTCCCTTTTTTGTTGGCTTCTTAGGCCTTATGATCGCTTGAAATTTTCTGTACTGATGATGTAGACGATTCCTGTCTGCAATCTTATGCTAGATGTTCAATAAGATATACACCAATTTATTACTTAATTACTGTTATTGGAATCCATGTTCTGATTTCCTTCATTGTAAATCTTGCATCCGGACAATAGAATTGGAATTGGATTTAAAGTTCTAATAAAATTCTTTAATTGATGTCTGTATTATTTATTTTACTGTAGGCCTTGTATTTTTTATTAACTTTTATATGCATCCAGATTCTATGCAGCTGAAGTTGTTCTTGGTTTGGAATATCTCCATTGTTTGGGTAAGCTGCTCATGATATCATCATTGTATTTGTTCATATTACCTTAGGCAGTTTGGTATTTATTGAGAGAGAGACATATGTTGAATACATTGTGTTTCAACTACACATCAGAGTTGTTGAGATATTGATAGTATGTTAAGTTCTGTTAGTATCTTTTAGTATTAATGGTAAGATAACATTCCTATTTAGTTTACATCTCACACGTATATAAACATTGGTTCAATCCTTTTTAAAGTTAATGACAAATATTCATATTCAAGTAAGTCAGTTTTATATAGTCTCAAGACAATGAATACAAAATAAGGAGATATTATTCTTATTTACATAATATGATATGCCTAGCCTACACAATAATCCTAAACAATAAATACAAATATCAGAATATATTTTCAACAGTATTTAATATATATTCACTCTATATAGATGCAATTGCAATGGGTTCAGTTCATATTATCTTCTATGGTATCTCGGTGATCACTTGTTTGAACTACATTGGAGAAGTGATACTGATAGTGTTGGATATGACTCATAGTTTACTAATAAATGGACAAATTTGTTTAGGGCAATTCTTGTAAACTGGATAGTAGAATTTAAACACAAGGTGTACTTTGTAACCCTAAGCTTGAATCATAAAAGAAAGGAACTGCAACTGTTCTGCATCAAAGACGTAGGCACAAATGGGCTTACTCCGTGATCAAATCTCGCGTGTTTTTTGTTTGCGTTTTTCATATCTGTTTTCTTTTAAATCGGAGTTGCTGTTCTAACAGACAATGACACTCTTGCATTGGTTATTTTGTTTTGCCTCAAGGATTAGCTTTAGTATCACTTGCTAATGTTCTTTGAGGATGATGATTAATAACATTAGTTGACCAATTTGTGTCTCTATAACCTTTAGCATTGGCACATAGCGTTGAAGCATTGCATCGTTCTTTACTATGTAATCTGAATATTGTTGTATATTATTGAATCTGTCTAGGTATAATTTATCGTGACTTAAAGCCTGAAAATCTCTTACTTCAGAAGGATGGCCATATTGTATTAACTGATTTTGATCTATCATTTATTACATCTTGTAAACCTCAGGTACGTACCCTTGTTCCAGATAAGCATGCCTTATATATGTATAAATTATTGGAAATTCTCATGATACTTCAGGGTATTTTTGGATGTTCTTCTTTTGTTTTATACCTTTTAGTCTTTTGCATGAAATATCTGATTCAGAAGTGATTTAATTCTGATTTCTTAGATTGTATGAAAAACACTTTTCTTTACATTCGGTACATGAAAAAAAAATGTATTGGCATGTATGTTCCTCATGGCTTGAGAAAATTTATTCTATTTGCATTTCTATATGATGATTGTATGATGCTTAAACTAGAAGTTATTGCTGCAGATTGTGAAGCAGTCATTACCTAGTAATAGAAGAAGATCTCGAAGTCAGCCACCGCCAATATTTGTCGCAGAGCCAGTTACACAATCCAACTCATTTGTTGGAACCGAAGAATATATTGCCCCGGTATGCTGAATATCTATTCTCCCCTGATTATGAAGTTATGTTGATATCCTTCTGTTTTATTTTATATTAAAAATAGGTTTATCATGTTAAAATTGAAAATAAGAAAAGAAAATGGTAAAAATGGAAATATAAATGTATCAGTCCCTTGAGTTTATTTCTTATCTTTCACTGCATGGGACTTATGCAGCTTGTAGTACAATATTTCAGCTATATACTGATAAATGAAGTATATAACTAGTGCACAAAGCTTATCACAAAGATGTAAGTAAGTTTGGAGAAAATTGGGGGTTGATTTCATATTATATTTTTCAAAATGAGATATGTCACTATAATTTCATCAAACCTAAGGATGCTTAATGTGATGGACTGAAAGTCATGATGAGCATAAATCATTTTATTATTTGTGTTATTATTATTATCATTATCATCTTTTGAGGTTTTTAAGGTACTTGATATCAGGAAATCATAACCGGAGCTAGGCATACAAGTGCTATAGATTGGTGGACCCTTGGTGAGCATGCCACTTTACCTATGTAACTAAATGAATTTGTTTGCATAAAAAATATTCACAAATTTTTTTTTTCTGATGTCTTTGTATATAGGTATCTTGTTGTATGAAATGCTATATGGTCGTACACCATTTAGAGGAAAGAATAGACAGAAGACATTTTCCAACATCTTACACAAGGATCTTACCTTTCCAAGCAGCATCCCGGTATATTAAGAATCTTACCCATAGATATGTAAATGTATCACCTAAAAAGATACATAAATGCATTGTTTTGATCATGTATCAACAACTGCAGCAAATTACCTCATACATGAATTATATGTGTATACTTCTTCTGTTCCAAAATAATCGTCGTTCTAGATTTTTTCACACAAATTAAAAAAAAAAAACTATAAATGAATGGAAGAATGTTGCAATTTTACAAAATTATCATAATTAATTATTGGTTATTAACAATTGTAATAAATGTATAGTGGAATATAATGGTCTGAAAGTGGTGCAGAGTGCAAACAATATTAATTTAGGGCTAAACTTGAGAAAAATTTATAAATGTCACATTGAAAAAACAAAATGACACTTATTTTAGAACAAATTTTATATGTTATAGCGGCACTTGTTTTGGAACGGATAGAGTATATTGTTACAATCCTGGAGCTATAGTCCTAATAATGCATGAACTGATACAGTTTCACATATTTTTTTAGGCTAGTCTTGCAGCCAGGCAGATAATTAATGCATTATTGCAAAGAGACCCAGGCAGTCGTCTAGGTTCAACTACAGGATCCACTGAAATCAAACAACATCCTTTTTTCCGTGGAATCAATTGGCCTTTAATCCGCAACATGGTACTGTCCTTGTGATTTCTTTTAAAGTTAGTCATAAGAAACATCATCATCATCATAGCAAGTATTCAAATTAGTCCTTAAAAAATATTTTGCTCATAATGGTCCCTAAATATGCATTTATGAAGTCAAATTAATTCTTTAATGTACATTATTTCAGTCAAATTAATCTCCATGTTTAGGAGACTCACATAATTTATTTTCTATTACTAATTTAATCTCTAAAATCGTAGGAGCCAGACAATTTAGTTCCTTAAATTAACTGAATACTGTCTAAAATGATCCTTGAAATTATAAATCCTCAATTATACCGGTTATTTTAAGTCGGTTGATTTAGCCTCTGAAATTATCTAGAAAAAAGTAATGCAATAGCAGATTTTAAATTTTAGGGACCATTTTAGAATTTTTTTAATTTCAAGCACTAAATTCTTAACTCCTATAATTTCAACGGAAAAAAAATTAGTTAGTCAATCATTTTCAGTGACAGTTTCAGCCAATTTAGGGCTGGTTCAACTGGTGTTTAACAGTAATTGCATCACGTGACAATGTTAAACTTTGAATATGATGGCCATTAGTCACCCTCCAAAAATTTTGTGCCAGCAAAGAAAAACCTCTCAAACAATTTTGATATTTGAATATTTAGAGATGTTAGAAGCTGGTTTTTATTGCAGTAACCCCTTGGAATGATCTGTTTCATGCAGAGTCCACCCCCTTTAGATATTCCTCTTCAACTGATAGGAAAAGATCCAACAACAAAGGACAAGAAGTGGGAAGATGATGGTGTGCTAGTTAGCTCCATTGATATGGATATTTTTTGAAGTTCAACACAAATTCCTCAGTATGTGATGTTTTGTTAGCATCATGCTTGACTCAAGCTTCAAAACACTCACTATAACTGAGACATTCAAATGCAAGATCTTTGTCTGCTGACTTGGTTATAATCCATTGCAATAGACAACAACTTGGAAACAAATCTATATTGTACATTGAATAAAACCAGATCTGTTTTTAGTGTTTGAGACATGCTTCCTAGTTTATTATGCTTATGGTCGATACATCGATACTGTATTTTTGTAAATGGCTTAAAATCGTAATTGAGTGTAGCATGAGGAGAACTAATTATAGCATGTAAAAGCATATGTTGCAGCATTGTCAAAGGTTGTTTGAGCATTTGTCAACCTACACCAATGCATATGGAAAAAAACTCAGTCGTTGATTCAAGTTTTTGTTTATATTGTATCTTTGTTGTTTCTTTTGTAGTTTGGATTGTTTTAGGTATTTTGCTTCCTTCACACGCTAATATTTAGTTAGGAACTTTCTCAACCTTCCAACATGACTTTGGATGCGCACATATGGAAAAACACAAATTTTATAACATTCAAACCGCATGTAAATTTTTAGAAATGTGGGGGTGAAAAATAGACCCCTACATTTATACGTTTGCAAATTATGATTGAGGTCTTATATTGAGGTTTGTGTGCTGCCTAGGAGGAGAGGAGTGTTAACAATATGAATCAACAAGAACAAGAGTAACAAAAAAGAAGGTTAGGGTTCTATTTCAAAATAGCAAGGTTACATAAGTAAAAGATCAATACCATAACTTTAAAAGACTAAATTACACTTAATATCTTAAATAAGTCCAATAGACAATAAACTGTTATTTAACAAGGAATTGTTCGTGAAAACCATTTTTACATCTACTTAATCATTAGATATCAAAAAAATCTCATATAATGTATTTTTTTAATCGCATTTCACATTTAGTTGTTCATCTAGTATTTGACTCCTCTAAAATGAGCAATTCACTTTAGAGAACAAAGTGAATAATATAACAATATCAACCATTGATGTATAAATTAATAGTTGATACTATATGCACATGCATGGCCAATCATTAGTAGTTATAATATCAATAATTGATTTGTTCACTTTACCAATTTTTACCGAGCCAAATTGGTTTGGCTTCGTGAATAATGAAAGATACTTTAGCTCTACAAACCAAAAGGTGAGTGATCTATACTCTTAGAACATGTATTTTAGAAATGTTAAACTTGGGGAAAGTTGTTCCCAAAATTCAATGTATAGAACATTACAAGCCAACCCATGATGGAGTGGACTTAATCAGCCTGTTGGGCCAAAATTATTTTTATATATATATTTGAATTTTAATTGTGTTTATTTCATATTCCTAAATCGTTTTTCATATCAAGGATTCTGTTCTTGGACTACAGCTTGATTAGATGTTCTATGAATTGATTATACATTAATACACAGGAGAAACTTTCCTTATGCAGAGTAGGCTTACTAAAAAATCACATATTGAAGGGCTAATGCGGAGTAGGCTTATGCAGACCAAGTTGGCATGCAATGAATGCATCCCAACTTCTATAGACAAAATCAATACTTTACAATGAACATAGAAAAGAAAATGAAAGGAGCACTATAATACTATTGCACAAAATTCTCTATTAGACAGAATCATATCTTTGCAAAACACAAAGGGAGTACTATAATACTACTATTTCAGTAAAACATGAAGAGTTCCAAACTCAGAAAGCATTATAATAGTAAAAACTTAGTTAAAAGAGCTAGCCCCATTAAAAAGACCGGGATCAAGCTTCATCTCTGTATCCATCCTTCTTAAAACTCTATACCTACCAAAGTTTTTCAAATTTCACTGTACAAACAACTTCTCTTAACAACTCAAACCCTTCAAACATATATTTTAACCAATTAACCTGATGAAAATCTCTAAAACATGAACCAAAGTCTAGTAGCAATAATAGTAACACTTAGTAATGCAATCCATTTCCATTTCCATTGACATTTCCATTGCCAAATACATATTCTGCAGGCCTATAAGCTTGTCTTGTTCCATTTTGATGTTTTTTGACTGATGAGATGTCACTGCCTACTCCTCTTGAAGATTTCTGTAAGACTGCATCAAGTTGTCCACATGCTGCTGCTATAAACCCTGTGTTTTGAAGCGTCATTAGTAACATGAACACAATAAAAAAATGCATGTTTGATAAATGAAAGTCAACATGGAATTAAAATGTGGACATGTATCTTAGAAATACCTAAGAACACAGGAGAAGGTCTTCCTGGTCTTGATTTAAATTCAGGATGGAATTGAACACCAATAAAATAAGGATGATTATGTAGCTCAACAATCTGTAACATGAAACAACAAAAAATTCAGTTGTATTGTTACATCTTATCTTTATACTAATTTCAAAAAGTTACATGAGAATGTCTATAGTATACCTCCATGCGTTGACCAGTTTCGTCCTTTCCGGTAAAAGAAAGACCAGCATTTTCAAGGCGAGTTACCAAATCAGGATTCACCTGGAAATATGATTAGATCATTTTTCTGTTCTATTAAAACTTGCAAGATAATTTTATGCATGAAAATGCAATAATACCTCGTATCTATGCCGATGTCTCTCATCGATGAAGCTTTTGCAGCCATATCTAAGAGGCAGAATCTATGTTAGAAGCCTAATAAACCTCATTCATTGAAAGTATATATATATCTCTTTCATGCCAAATAATATATCAAGTCAATTATAGTGTTTATGTAACTTTCATATTTCTCTGCATAAGCATAAATAAATGTGTCTTCAAAAAAAGTTCAATTGACTAATGACACTCACAATTTTGCAGATTTGCAATCCTTGATTTGAAAATATGTCCTCCTCGATCCAAGTCGCATCGTACCTCCCATATGTGTTTTTGATCCCTACACAAAAACAATTCAAATAAATCACAAATGGGGAATGAAAAATGTTTATATAAAACTATTTTCTTGGCAGCATTAGAATGAAAATAAACCAATTTAAACACCTCAGGCATAAATATGACGCATGGACTTTTGGTATTCGGATCAAATTCAGTACTATTAGCATCTTTTACACCCAGCACAGATCGCGCAAACTCTATAACAGCAACTTGCATTCCAAGACAAATGCCGAGGAAAGGGATTCTGTTTTCGCGCGCGTATTTAACTGCGATAATTTTTCCTTGCACTCCTCTATCACCAAAGCCTCCAGGAACAAGAATACCATCAGCAACCTGAAGGAAAATACTAGTTAGACAATAAACTTAAAAAGTTCTTTGCAACTAAATGGCAAAAATCGATTATTAAAACTTGTTTATTTCAAGACTGTGTAAGTGAAACCTTTAATAACTTCCACGCTGCCTTATAAGCATCAGGATTCTGCAACATTAAATAAGAACATATATAAGAAAAATAATAAATAATTAAAAAAAATTGCTTGTTAATATATAATATTTGAAAACTAATGTAACCTCTTTTGAAGTTGCCTCTTCAAGGTTGGTAGCTGAAATCCAGTCCACAGTAAGTTTCTTTTCGCAACTAACAGAAGCATGAACTAATGCCTGAATTCAATATTAATGGTATTAAGGTTATTCTTATGTTGTTATGCTTAAGCAATATAATATTCAAACATAGTGAAAATTAATTCTCCACATGACACAAAGTGAAAGGCTACCAAAAAAACACAGGCACATGTACTTCATGAAGGAGACCGACATATGCAAATGCAAGTAAACATGTTAGGAAGTTAGGCAGAGAAAAGCCAAAAATAAAGGTATGTTTGATTAGCTTTTTAAAAACAGTTTTCTGTTTAAAAAAAATCAGAAAGAACAAATTTGGTTCTTTGTTAACTTTTAAAAACAGAAAACTATTCTTAAAAAGTGTAATCAAACACGAAATTATAAGAGTAATTTGCAGCGATAAAGTTATAGGTAACTCTACCTTTAGAACTGATAGGTAGGAATCTGATAGACATGTATATTTTCCGACTAAGGCAATACGAACCTGCAATTTTCAAGAAATAAAAATATAACTATTTCCAATAAACAAAGATGATAATAATATAATTAAGATTGGCTTTTGACTACTCACTGGTTCATGAAGCAGATCACAAGATTCAGCTCTAATAGTCCATTCCTCTAAATTAGGCTCTTGAGCCATACTGTATATACAAAAAAAACCACCATTTAAGCCTTCCATAAAATAAAAAGATAAAAAATTATCTATATCGATCAAGTCCAGGAAATAGAACAAATAAAGAGTGAGTTGGTGAGACTAACTCTTTAAGGTTGAGCACTTCAAATATTGCTTCATGAGCCTTCTGATCCTATTAGACCAGAAGAAGATAATTTTTGTAAGAAAAGGTACCTACAAATAAGATGATTTTGTAGTTCAGCAGTTTGGGACGAAAAAACTTACTCTTAAAAGCAAAGGAATGTGCCATATGTTGGGAACATCATAAAGAGTAATTATGTTTTCCCCCTGAAAACATGAAAATTCAGTAGAGAAAAAACTCTTACAAAGTAGAAATCATTTCAAGTCATATACACCAAAATATACTTATCGCTA
This sequence comes from Cicer chorassanicum, assembly GCA_037974735.1. Lineage (NCBI taxonomy): Eukaryota > Viridiplantae > Streptophyta > Magnoliopsida > Fabales > Fabaceae > Cicer > Cicer chorassanicum. The sequence continues at coordinate 17,660,739 of JBBPBP010000004.1, forward strand.
CGAAAACGTACCGGAATCAGGCAAAATTGAGAGAGTTTTGCCTTTGCATTCTCGTCCAGTACCTGAGAAACAACTTAATATTAGAATCCTAAATTGAAAAGTTCAAAGTCAAGAATAGTACCATGATTTCATTGCAGATATTCATTTGTGCATATACTAACCAGTGTGCTTCGGCATGCCAAGATTTGTGGAGTTAGTCCTTGGCTTCTAAGTCCTCTTACACTATGCTGAGTTGGTTTTGTTTTCTGAATATGATAAAAAGGTTATTTTTCTATGTTAGATTTAAGTAAAATCATATTTTCTACATAGACCTCAAAGTCATTTAGAGTTTTAAGACATTACTTGTTCGCCAACAACATTTAAAACAGGAACAAGGCTAACATGAACCAAGCAGAAGTTGCTAGCACCTGAAAATGAACCATACCATGTGACAACTAAAAAAAATACACACATGCAACAAAGATAAATTATAGTTTGAGACACAAAAAGTAGTTGGTTAACAGGTGTTGAAACCGATTAACTAAGAACGTAATTAACCCCAAATTTGAATGTGATTAACAGTGATTTCCACGTGCTTAAATCTACATGTAATTGAACACTTGGAAATCGTACTTAATTACATTCAAATTTGAGGTTAATTTATATTTGCTGAATGGCTAATTTGTTTTGCCTGTCATATTGATTAACCATCCACAGAACACATTTAACCACCACGTATTTGAACTCTGTTAACCAACCAATTTATTGTCGATTTTTGAGTCAAGATTATAACTCATGAACCAAAACCAACTTTGTGGATTAATCAAGTATTCTCACTCACCTACTCTATATGAAAAATGTCCTAATGCTTGAATAAATGGCATGGACTCAATATCACCTGTGCATCAAAATCAAGAGATGTTGTTTTTGTTATGAATTTATATTAAAACAATGGAAACAAACAATCTAATTCTAACCATGAAGAAGAAGGAAGAATGTTTTTAACAAACAGTGTATGTACCTATGGTTCCACCCAATTCTATGACACATACATCAGCTGGACCTTCTTTTCCATCCACTGGTATGTGGGCCACCCTTTCTATCCAATCTTGAATAGCATCAGTGATATGAGGAACAACCTAAATGAGAAAATAGCATCATAATATCACAACCAAATATCATGAAAGAAAAAAAAACTTTGTTTATCAACATAACAAAAACAAAAATGAAAAACTAAGTGAAATTGATTATGCAGTCAGTACCTGAACAGTTTTTCCTAAATAGTCTCCTCTTCTCTCCTTATCAATTACAGACTGTCATAAAAAAAACAGTAAAAAAAATTATGAAACAAAAAAGTAAAATTAGAGTCTTTAAAAGATGAAGGAGATTGTTGTAAATTTCTAATAATAATCTTCAGAATATGAAGGACTATGATTCCATTAAACATGGCAAGAAAATTTAACATAAAATGTAGGAAAATAAAATTAAAAAAACTTGCCTGGTAAATCTTTCCTGTAGTTATGTTATTATCACGGGTCAACTTTATATCCATAAAGCGCTCATAGTTTCCAAGATCCAGGTCCACCTTTCAACAAAAAAAAATGTCAAATTCTTCATTTTTATTTTCTTACAAGACACTCTTGTTTTTAACAATTTTCTTATAGGAAAAAAAATTCATAAAGTTGGCACCATATTTTTCTTCCTTGACATAAGGTTCTTTTGTTATTTATTATTTATATTTATTTTTTGGTCTTTTATTAGGCATGTCCTTGAAATCAGAAAAAGCTTCAAGTGTTGTGTTTGTTTGTTTGTGTGTACCTCACCACCATCATCCAACACAAAAACTTCACCATGTTCAATAGGTGACATTGTTCCAGCATCTGTGTTCAAGTAAGGATCTGAAAAGAACATAACAAAACAAAAAAATGAGAAAATGCAAACCAACCCATGAAAGGATTTGAAGTCAAAATCAATAGTACCCTTAAAAGTTTCAAACTTTGAACAAAAACAAAAAATGGGTAGGTGCTACTTTTGTTAAAAAAACAAGAAGAAGAAAAATGCATGTTTTATTTAATTTTTATGCAAAAGGTGGTGATGAAATTGAAAATACCAATTTTGATGGCAGTGACACGAAGTCCACAAGCTTTGAGAAGCAAACCAATACTACTTGCTGTAACACCTTTTCCAAGTCCACTAACAACTCCACCAGTTACAAGAACATACTTCATTTTTCTATTTTTCCTTCAAAATTGTGAAGTTTTTCAATGGCTTTGTCTTTTGTTGTTGTTTTTATGACTCTATGCAATGAGAAAAAGAACACTAAATAGTGTTTGAAGGATATAGTAGCTAGCTTTGAACAGAACAGAGGAAAAGAGAAGAGAAAGTGAATCTCTGTGTGTTTGTGTTTGAATGAGAAATGAGAAATGAAGAATAGTGAGAATGAAGTGTGAAGTATGAAGAAGGATATGGCATTGGGTGGTTTATTTATACAGACCATTCTACAGAATGAGACATCTAGAGAGAGAGATATGAATTTATTATTTTATTTTATTTAATAATAACATTTATTATTATAAATAAATGGGACCTAATATCGCATTTATTTATTGTAATTTAATTTAATAATAACATTTCCTTACAATTTTTTTTTTAAAAAAAAAGAAGATATAGACCAAACATTAAACCGGGGTAAACATCGAATTCAATGGTCTGGCTGAGTTGGAACCGGTAATGATAAAATAATACTTTTTTTTTTAATATAATACATAAACAAATGAGAAAATAACATAATATTCTTAACATTAAAATTAAACTCTACTTAAAATGTTATAATTCATAATTTAATATACAACATAAAAAAATTTATTTTTTTATTCTTGTTCTAGTTTCTTTTATGTTTAGGAGTCTGGGTCATTAAAAAAAAATTTCTTTGAAAATACAAACATGCTTATTGTAGGTTGAAAACAGAGCACACAAACTTGCTTTTCTTAATTAATGAAATTGTCTTACTTTTTTTCACCCTCAAGATTTAACATCCATCTAAAGAATTTTTTTCTGCAGTAGAATGTCGCATTCCGGATATGCGACTATAACCTTGAGTTTGATCTTAACTTCTTAGGATGTTAAAATTAAAATATTATAGATGGTCTAATTCTAGGAATGCGACTTCCTACTGCACAAAAAAAATCATCATTCAGGTGGTCGCAGAGTGGGAATACAACCTGTTGAAGTTCATAAAAATTAAGGCATTTTGTATATAAATTTTAATATATGGTATAACTGAGAGTTTTTTGAAAAAAAGGATATACATAAAGAAAAAAAAACTCAAACTTCTCCCAAATTAACAATAATCAACTTAACTTGAAAAAGTCTTTTCGGTTGAGTGGTAACAGTATACAATATATATATAT
>JBBPBP010000004.1:17680703-17705624 GCA_037974735.1 Cicer chorassanicum
ACAACTGAGATTAGTTATTTGTTTAATACGTAGAGGCACCATAAACGGTAAAAAATATTAAAATACAAAAGACACTATTATATAATTTTAATGAATATTACCTATGTCTTTTATTATAGGCTCTAATAGCAATTTTCAAACACACACATATATATAAGAAAAATATCTAGTGTAGGTATGTATTTAATACAATTATTGTGTACTAATAATGTTCTTAAATTATGTGTATTTAACTTTAACTCTTTTCTTAAGTTTTATATCAATATTATATATTTAAAATAAATAATAAATTTATCTAGTTTGAATGATTTTTATATTTTAGAATTATTTGTGTTATAAAATGGTGTCCATTAACACTCCAAAAATTTGATGACTTATATAAATTTAGTCTTGAAGCGTACAAGTCATGATTTGGAAAATTAACTAATGAAACATGTGAGAAATCATAGTAATGTAGATATGATTTGTCTTGTACAATAAGTTTATATTTCTAAATACTTGATAGGATAACATATAGAAAGACATGACTACGTGTCATAAATACTAATATCAGATATATTGAGATTATAAGTTACTGTATATTTACTATATATGGAAATGGAAACTATAGATTGAAGATAAGTGAGGATAATTGTGTTTAATTGAGACATAAAGACTAACGAACAAATAACTTCACAATCATGATGTGAGAGGGATAAGGTTCACGCATGATCACTACTTTCCTTAGATTAAAAGGAGTGATACATTTCTACTCCTTGTAGAGTCCTATATTGTTTAAATATATATTTGTTATGAAATGAACTAAAATAAGATCATTATAACAAATTATAACAAAATATTTTAAAGTAAAGAAAAGTATAGTATTGAGTAGGGGTGGACATCGGGCGGGTTTGGGCGGTTTCGGGCCAAAAATGTGAAACCGGCCCAATTCGCGGGTGATATTTACAGGCCCAATTTCGTCGATTTTTTAATTCGGGTTTGTCGGGTTCGGGTTGGTCGGGTGCCGGTTTAGGGTGGGTGGGTAGAAATGGGTTGAACTTTATTGGGCCTATTTTTATTTTTATTTTTATAAAAAAATCTGGTCTAATATAATTTGTTATATATAATACAATTATTGCCGATTAAAAAAAAGTTGGTCCACCTTCTAATTTTACATCACACTTTGCATAATAATCAATTTAATACATCAACCTGCCAAATCAGGGAGTGACCAAATCAGCAAACCCTAGTAGAACTTCTAACTTCGGATGCTTTTGGGCTTGCAGTGGTTTGGGCCTGACTTGTGAGTAAACTTTTTTTTTTGACAGATGAGTAGTAGTAGTAGTAATAATAATAATAATAATAATAATATGGGCGGGTTCGGTCGGCGATGAGTCCAAATAATCAACCCGAACCCGCCCGACGTAACCCTTATGAATCCTTTTTTTCTTCCACGCGGACCCGATTACCCGTCTCAACCCGACCGCGTCACCCAAATTCAACATGGGTCGGGCGGGTATGGGCGGGTCGAATTATCTTGTCCACCCCTAGTATTGAGGACTCAAGAGAAGAAGAAACTTGACATGAAATAATTTATCATTTTTGTGTTTGCCACTAATCAAATGTCTTACACCCTCTATTTATACTATCAATATTATACATAAGAGTTACAAGAATTACAAAAACAGTAATAGTATATATTAACCTTCACACCAAAATTTTACAAATAGGGTCTTTGTTTTTCTTATGACAAATTTAGACTATTACTTCAACAATTATTTCTTATTTTATGTTTAACTAAAATGTATTTTATCCCAGTGATGCAGGGTCCGAATAAACCATATATTCATAATACTTTTCATTGAACTTCCTTTAAGGAAAAATTGCATTAAAATTTAAGTAGTAAAAATATCAATGAGAAAAGGTTCGGTCAGGAAACAAGATCTTGTATGAAAAACAATCTTGATATAAACCTTATTAAGAAAATCTAATGAAACAAATCATATTATTTTTACAAATGAAACAAAATCATATTTTTGTACAAATGAAACAAAATAATAGACGGAAAAAACAAGAGCATAGTATATATATTTTTTACCTTATATAGGCAATCATCTTTAATACAATGAAGATCAATATTTTGCATTAATTATTGTTGCGTCCCGTTTGTCTGCGAAAAATAAACCGCCGCCAATTTTATTTTATTAAAGAAAAAATTGGATAAAATCTAAAACGATAATTTTGAATAAAAAATTCAGATTTGACAGTCAATTATGAATACGAAAAGTAATACCACCATACACCGTTTCGTTAAAACAATTACTTAATAATTAATGGTATACAAATTATTTATTTATTTAATTATTTATTTTAGCAAAAAAATAAATTAATTACATTAATAAAAGAAAGAAATTTTTTTTTTTTATTAATTAGGTTTGACAAGGGGAAGACTTTGCTCACACGTATCCCAAGTGCAAAAGAGAAATCAAAACATTCTTAGTTTTTGGTAGAAATATTTGTGGGGTGGTTGATTTTATTATTTATCAATTTCATTCATTTCTTATTTTTTGACGTAATAGTAGTAATAATAATAGTAAAGAAAAACGCAAGCAAGTCTTTTGTGGCGGCAACGCGATAGAGAAGAGAGTGATCGTAGGCGACGGTTTGGATTCTGAACGATACGAATTGAGGCAGAATCGATTCGTTACCGATACAATGACAACTACAAAACGAATCTAGCGGCGGATGCACTTCTTTCCCTCTTCTCTATACCCGATTTGTTTTCCCTTTTTTATTATTATTATTATTATTATTATTATTATTATTATTATTATTATTATTATTATTATTATTATTATTTGTTTAATAAAGTAAATAATATTTTTTTCAAAAGAAAAATAGCGATTTCTTCTCTCACCATCCAATATTTCCTAAAACCTGCAATATTTGTTTGGATTGACCAATTCAGATGTATAAAATACACGTTCGGATTGGTCAATCCGGTCGTATATTTAGGGACTTATGAGAATATTGAGGGAGTGAGAGAAAAAGCAACAAAAAAAAAAAGGTCCAAACTGTTCTTAATTAAGAAAAATATAAAGATTTATTTGGTCTTAAAAATTAATATAGTAATAATAATCTATAACATTATAAGTCTTTATAATAAAGTGGGTGGAGATAATCGATAAAATTTTCACAGTGTTAATATGTAAGAGACAAATATAACAAGAGTGGAAATTAAATGAAAGAAAATGCACCTATTCTTTTGTTATGGGAATAAAATATTAAAAAATGCATTAACTAAAAAAATAAATATGCTACCAATTAAAAAAATAAAACAAAATAAGTTGTGAAGACAAGAATCACGATTAGTGAATGAATGGATCGGCCTCTCCCTCGAAACCGTCCAAAATCCCCTCTAGAAATATTACAAGTTGATTAGTTTGTATAACTAGCTATCATTAGTTTATAACTAACTCTTGTTGAAAGTAATTATAACAAACATAACTATTTGTAAAAATAAAGTGTCACTAAGCTAAAAAAAGAAAGATAGAATAAGCCAACATGAGACTAGAGTGCTTTGATACGTTAGCCATACCTAGAGTCATTTCTTAATTTTCAAAAGTATTTAAGGTGATGTCGTTTAACTTGATCTAAACTTACTATCATTATCATATGAACCTACATAACTCTTCAACAAACAACATTATCTTTGTTTTTAGGGAACAAAGAATATTATCTTCCCTAAAAAACATAGAACATTATCTAAAGAAATAATAGACGACTCAAAAAAGTTAGAGGCTATATGCTTTGATATCATAAATCATTTGGTTGTTTGAGAGTACTATGGTCCACTAAAACTTGTGATTAACTTGCTCCTAATAAACAATTTTTTTAAAAGTTAATGAGTCAACAGATAAAAATTATCTCATTTTCAATTATGTTGGCACTCTTATACCTAACAATCATATGTAGTACCTAAAAAACATTATTAAAGATAAGAAAATAATTCTTTTTAGGATATTATAGATATAAAAACCGTTTCATCCTAAATGTTTATACTATTGGCTTATCCAACCATTTATCCAGCCAAAAATTAATAGAAGCACATTATCAATCTTCCAAGTACAATTTGCTATAGCAATTCAAGTTGTTCTTGATACTAGGCTAAACTGTTGAGTCTTCTTCTCAGCACAAACATTGACTTGGATGCTTGTCTTGTTTTTGCAAATTTGTGAAAAAAACCTTATATTATGATCACAATATCAAAATGTAAACAAATACAAGATTTCTCCTTCCAAAATTCCTTAAAACAAAGAGCCTGCAACAATTAATGTTGAACCTCAGTCTCTTGAGCATGCTAATCATCATTAGTACCATCCAAAACCTTAATTTGCGCTGGAATATCCTCAACTATAGCTGATGAGGACATAAAAAGCATAAATAAGGAAGGAAGCATAGAGAATATTCAAGGTCTTGGAATTCCAATGACAAGAGCAATGTCAAAGAAGGCTCTAAGTAACTTGATAGCCACTTTATTTGAAGCAAGTCCAACTTAAGAAGAATTGAAGCCCAAGATAGTATATAGTTTAATCCAAATTGAAGAAGTTAAGGAATAAAGGTTGCATCTATACGATCAAATTTTAATATTAGTTTTAATTAAAGTAGTAGACTGAATTAGTAAGCATATTTGAGTCTAATTGTAAAAACTTGAGTTGAGTCAAATTTAGAGAACTTGTAAGGTGGTGCCACTATAAAAGGCAAACCCCTAGCTCATGTAAAGGAGATTTAGACATATTGTTATTTTGTGAGACTTTGCTCTCTTGATTTCTTGAAAGAATTCACTTAGAACTTATCAAGGTTGTTAATCCTTGTGGCGTTCTTCTTTTGCCTTATCAATCCCTAGATTGTGGCGCCATTCTGTTATTGGTTCTTTTGCTGAATTATAATTGCCAGTTTCATTTACATCAAACCCTAATACATTAATTGTACCAATTTTCGTGTTTAGTAATCTGCGCTCATATCTCGCGTTTTACATACTCTTTTCGTTGATTCAATAGCCTAACTTGAGTTCCATAAAAACATGATTTTGGCTTCAATCTGTAAGTTTCCAACTTAGAACAATCGTAAAAGTTATTCATGACAAAAAGGATCATATCATTTGGTACCAGAGCTTGTCTCTAGGTTTGAAATTGAATAAAATTCTGTTTATGCATTTTTTGTGAAACATAAATTGCAAGTTTTGTTGCTTTTGTTTGAATTGTAGTCCTTACTTAATTTGTATAAAAAAATACAAAAAGAAAACTCTTAAGGTTTTCTTACGAGTACTTTCACACTAACTGTTTGACAAAGTTATTGCACACTACTTGTTTGACAAAATTCTCAAGAGTATTTTCAATCACATTAATACTATTTGTGTTACTTTACTTTCTTCTAACCAATTTCTGTTCAAAAATCCTGAGTGTTCTTGTTGATTCAATTAAGAACTTGAAGAAAACAATTAAGTGGAAAAAGGCAAGAGAGATACATTATAGAAAAGCCTAAATTGAGTGAAACACAAGCGACAGATTCAAGAGTGTAAACATGTGATTTGTTGTTTCTTTCACTTTTGTTTGTTGTTTAACATATGGCAGGAATAAGTGGTGATGATATCCCTCATCAAGGGAGAAACAAATATTATTAGTCGATGATATGACTGCTCACATGCAATGGATATTGAGGGATCATACTGAAGATTTACATGTCAGAATTGAGCAGTTAGAAAATCAAGAAAATCATGGTGATTATGGAGGTAGAAAGAGGAGAAGAAAAACTGAGGGTAATGGTAGAGGAGTTAGAATAGAGGGAGTGCAACTTAAAATACCATCATTCCAAGGAAATAGTGATATGGAGGCTTACCTTGAGTGGGAGATGAAAATTGAACAACTCTTTTCATGCAAGTTGAGGTGAATTTTTCTATAAACTGCGATCATATCTCATGTGTTGAAGTTACTGAACACCTACTAGTCAAGCTGACTGTGTTCAAGTCTTTTCAATATTCTAGCTTAGTACAGTGAAGTTGTTGAAGAAGGCAACCACTATTGGGCTAGGTTACAAAAGAATAGGTTTTGGTTTTTCTAAAATAGTTGTCCCAGGAGAATGTTTACAAATTTTTTCTTTTAGAAACTTTTTGCATCATTAAAGAAAAATGAACGATTACGAGCAATAGTGCATATGCGCTTACAGCTTGTGTGTTTCTTGTTTTTTTAGAGAGGAATGCACAATCTTTTATAGAGATCGATTAGGGTTTATGGTCGTTGTCCTGATTGCAAGAAATCAGTATGATTCATGAAGTTTCATATCATATCTTTTGAGATTGATTTTCCATTGAAACATTCCAAAACAAATCCTTGTAATTAATTTAACGTATCTTGGTAAAACAGTTGGAAAGTAGAGGACATGATGTTCATCAAAGGATGCGCAAATGCTTTGACTTTTTTGGAGAACTGGCATTCATCAAATAGTTGACTTTCATCAGAGCTTTGACTTCTTTCATAGCATACAACTTAAATCAAAGTCAGATGCTCAAATGCTTGAAGTAATGATGTGATTATTAGAGGCAGACTGTAACGCCCCAGATTTTGATCCAAGACATTACTTAAAAATATTTGTTTTCTTTCAAAAATGACATAATTTTTTTTTTAATTTTTTTTTAAACAGAAGTAGTTGATCATGTGATTAATAAAATTTCACTAGTAAATAAATTGATTTCATTTTTTTTTATGAAATAGCACAACGCAAATTTTACTGGATGTTATTATTCTTATAAAAATAATTTGCTAATTGTAGAAAATAGTCACTTACGTCCTAAAATAGAATAAATTCTCCTTAAGTGAAATAAAAACAACTGATTTAGTTTTTTCCTAGCGGAAGGACCTCACCTCCGCATTTCTACTTAAAATTGACGAAAAAATAAATAAACTTTAAAAATGTACCACATCGGGTTTATCACGACAAATATTATTATTTTTAATTAAAATACCCCTTTTTCTCACGCGCGTGCGCCAAGCAAACGTCATTCACGCAACTCTTCGAGATCCTTAGTACCTAAATGTTGGTGTAAGGGGTCAGTTCATCCCACGGCAAAAATTAAACCAAATAATAAGTTAATAATCATAAAATATAAATATAAAATCTTTTTGTGATAAAAGATTTAGACAAACTGATTTTTGTTTTTTTTTATTTTTTATCATTCACAGGGATGTATCAAAAGTCATAGAAAAACATCTAAATAAATCGAGTAGGAACTCACCTTAGAGCAAATAATTAGATCAAAATAAAAATAACAATAAAATGAATTGCAAATTGTGCATGCTCCTAAACATATATGATCCGGATATACCAGCCACACAGGCGTCCACACAGAAGTCACCCATACCAATGGGAAAAATTAAACCAGCCACACAGGCGTCCACAAAGATGCATATGATATGTCATGAAATGATAATGATGCTCTAAATTTATAAATCACTAGCCACTTAAGCAACCACAAAGAAAATGTCATACCACGAATAACCAGCCACTTAGGCAACCACAAAGAGAGAATTATTCAAACCATAAATCACCAGCCACTTAGGCAACCACAAAGGTAATAATATTTAAAACACAAATAACCAGTTACAAAAATCAATCAACTTAATCATGCTATCACAATTAAAAATTAGAACTTTTCATCAATTCTCTCAAGACTCATATAGTATTCACAAAAAATCAAAACTTTGAAATAAAATAGCACAAAAATCGAAACTTTAAATTAAAAACATTCTAACAAACATATTACTCATGAGATCATAATAAAAATCATAACTTTATAATTAAATATATCTAGACAACAGAAAAATTGTAACTTTACATCAAATATATGACAACAAGCATATTACTCATGTTATAATAATAAAAATCAAAATTTTTAAAATTAATTTTATCGAGGTAACCATATTATCATAAAAACAAAATATTATAATTAAATTATCTAAGACAAACATAGAGTCAACATTTTTCTTTTAACACATCAAGACATCATATAAATATCTTACAAATTATTAATTTAATATTCGGCCTAACCTTGCATGGAGAAAAGCCCTTACCTTGAGTGCTTTCCTTCCAGACGACACTATATAGTCCTCGAAAATCTCACCAAGATGAAGGAACGAAAATTTAGAACTTTGATCGGAATGCGATGGAATGTGAGGGTTGTTGTTTTAGTGGTTGGTAATGGCGTGTGGGTGATTATTACTTCTTTTTCTCTACTGCAAGTTTTAATCGTGTCGTACGAATGAGAGGTGTATGTGACTAATAAAGGAGGCGTAGAACTGATCCGAGAGAAGGAATAATTCTCTTCATTGAGTTTAATTGCACTCATGAATAAGGAATTCAATTGAAATAATACCATTCAATGACCAACCGTTAAGAATTAATTGACATTCATGTATTTATTCTTGCTAGTTACACATTTGAATGGACACAAGGGAAAGTGCACGGTCCTATAAACTAAATACTATTAAAAATAAAATATAGTTATCAAAGGTAGTAGTGTGGGTGATTCAATTTTGACTTAGTCAAAATTTATTTGGTCATTGTTCACTCTAAGACAGAAATTTCTACGAGTTTTAATTAGTTAATAAAAATCTCAATAATTAAATAATTAATATAAAAATACTTCATCAAATAATTGAATTTCCAATAAATAATTATCATACTGAATTAATAAAACAGAATAAACAAAACTAAGGATTTTAAATTAATTAATTAAAATAAAGGGTGTTACATAGACGATCACTTGCTAGTCAAGCTTATCATAGGAAAATGAACAGAGTATGGTTACAGTCACTAAAGGTAACTAAAACATAACATATCATGTATTTTAAAAGTCACTAAAACCAGAGGATTGGTTGCATTATCGCAGTCAGTCAAGGCAGAACGTCGCTCACGTCACTTGAGGCATGTGTTAGAGCGCTTGCATCAGAATCAAACAAATGGAGTGAAGCAAAGTCTTGTTGTTCTTTTGTCTTCATCAAATCACTAGAGGATATGACATAAGAATCTATATAATTCACTTGATTCGAGACCTGCACACTTAATCAAAATGTTAGTGCGTTAAATTGTTCCGACAAACTAATTTTGTATCATCAAAATAAGTAAGGGTCATAGTTCTTCAAACTAACTTGGTTCTATCAAAACATTTATGTTTTAAAAAAAATTCTTGTCTACGAATTGCCGAACACTATGCAATTCCAATAAAATGTTTCTTCATTCACCATGCAGTCACCATGCGGTCATGCTTCTTCATTTTTTTCTTCTTATGAGATATAGTGACTACCATAGTGAATTCATTTTCATCTTTATTGGCCTTCCTATTAGCTACGTATAATGCATATATCATTGGGCACATTTTTTGAAGAAATTGACACCCTAACCATTGAGCTATATGTAGTTTCAGAATCATTACCAAACACGTCAAAAGAACTAGTAACATCTACAACATCCTTAACCAAATCTTCACCCCACCGTCACCCTTACCACCCTTACTTGAATCTGTAACACCTCGACCATTACTGTTACCAGCAGTGCTACCTCACAAAGCCGCGCCGCCGACCAGCTTCTTGAAGCCGCGCCGCTGACCACCTTCTTCTTTTGTTCTGAAGGTGCTCATAACTGATTTTTATACGAATTAGTTATAATAAGATATTGTTAATAACTGATTTTTATTTGAAAGCTAATACAAGGTGTTCATGCGTCTAGGCTAAATACGGAATTTTTCTCGCAGTTTAGCGTTTAATTTGTTTTGGCCTTGTAATCTCGTATATGCCTACTCATAAAATTCGTATCTAATTTTTGAATTGTCTCTTTCAAAATATCAATTTAATTTTTGAGTTAAATAATATTTATTTAAATCTTGTATTTTGTTATAGTTTTACATAATAAAAGTATGAACCGAAAACTTATGCTGATAATGAATTTTGTTTAAAAATTTTCATTTGTTAAATACAATTTTTTTTTAGTTAAATACTATTCATTTGAGTTAAATACTATTTATGAGTAAAAGTGATGCTTATGCAAAAGCTTATGATGAATTTAGTTTAAATTTTTTACATTTAAATCTATTAAACAATTTTTTTTAGTATTTTATTTGAAAATAGTAAGTACTCTAACTATAAACAAATTAAGCACTACTATTAAAAAATTATGGTAGCTTAGTAAACTAAAATGGTTGGTGGGTTATGTGTATTGATAAAAGTAATGTGGTGGACCAAGTAGCAATCCTAGTTGTTTTCTAACTATATTATTGCATAGATTTGAGACAAATGGTACGAGTACAAGAAGCTCCTAATTAATTTGCTCCATAGGCACAACAAGCTTCATCACAACAAGCACAAGATTTAGGTCTCTCATCGGCATGGCATTAAATGATATTTATGACAACGAGAATAGTAACTCTCTAGTTTTAAAAGAATGTATGGCACTGATTGTATCCCATTACTAATGAAGCTATTGATTCCAGTACCTCGAATCCCAACATGCACTCACAGTCTAATATTGAAAAGAGGGATGAGGATGATTGGAAAAATTTGTTTAGATTGAACATGAAGAAAAAACAAGGTGAGTTGCAAAAAAGTGAGTTGGATAGGTATTAGAGGATGGTGTTGAAGATGACTCCCCTACATTTGACATTCTTAAATGGTGGAAAGGTAAAACAAATAAATACCATGTTCTTTCTCGCATAGCTACAGATATTTTGGCTATTACAATGTCTATTGTATCATCTGAGTAAGCATTTAGAACAGGAGGTCGAATCCTCTATTCATTTCGTAGTTCATTAAATGTCACTACTATTGAAGCTTTGATTTGTACCCAAAATTAGATCAAATCTCCTAAGAAAATTGATTTGGCAGTTGAGTTGGTTGAAGTACAAAAGATTGAGTCGGGTACAAATGTTTTATTTTAACATTCAAATTGATTTTCTTTTATTTTTGTTTATTCTTTTAATCATTTGGTGTGCTAATGAGATTGTGTATTGTATTTAAAATTTTAGAGTTGTCTGAATTAGTTTCAATTGATGTTGGGGTGATTGCTGCTTAACTTAACACAATCACTACTACATCTTAAGCTACTAGTTATTTCTTTGTTTAATGCATATTTTACTTATTTATTATCTATCCTTCTTTATCTCCTCACTTTTATTATTAATATTTGTTTTTGCAGATTTCCAATTGTTTCTTTCTATACTTTGAGGAACTTGTTAAGTGCTTGTACTTGAAGTTGACATTGCTTAGAATTGATAAATTTTCATATTCTATTGATTTACTGTTGTTGAATTTATTTATGTATTTGAAGATTGTTGGATTTATTTTTTTTGTGAGAGGTTGATGACTTTTTAAAATAATTGAATGATGTGATTGAAATTTTATAGTTTTTGAGACATTCAAGTATTAAATATATTTTCATTCAATATATTTTCCCGTAAAATAAAAAACAGGTTATTATTTATGTATAACCTGCCAACCCAACCCGTTCTTAATCGGGTCGGTTCAGTTCGGGTTAAATGAAAAAAATACAGATTTAAAAGTTAACATAACCCAAAGATAATCGATCGGGTCGAGTATTAGATTTTGTCAAAATCGGCCAAATCCAACCCACGTACACTCCTACTTGTGATGTTAAATATGAGTCCAATGAACTATAACAAGAAAATGACTAAATCAAAATGCCTATAACCACTTTCTTACATGTTTGGGATGAGGTGGGAGGTCGTTATGGAGATAGAGAGGAGGATAGTTGAAGGGCAGTTGACTGCAAAAGTATACTTTTTCCCCAACTCAGTTGCATGTGCAAGATATTAGCCGACAAAGTTTAAAACATGCATAAAAGTATATTCCCTTGATAAGAGTGTGATGAAAGTCTTGGTGGGATGTTATGGGAAGTTATCTATATTAATGTTGTTAGTCTTGATCTTATGTGATGTAATATGTGAGTTGATTGATTTTGAATTTGAAAAATATGTTGATGTAAGTTTCTTAGTTATTCTAAGTCTATAAATATTTATTATAAAGACTATATTCAATTATCACAAGTCTTCATTTATATTTATCTTTTTCCTTTAATTTTTCATACATGCAACCTTTGATAGTAATTCAACCTTTAACACTAGACGTTTTCTAGAGCCATCTATATACTCGGAGTTGAAAAATAAAATTTCTTTTTCAACATAATCCTCTAATTAAAAAAAAAATCAATGTCATAATTATAAGTTAGTCTACGTATATTTTTAAGTTGATATAATACATTGTTATATGGAGAATTGATCATCCAAATTTAGTCTTATTAATATTCCTTTATGAAAAAAATTTGACTAATTGAACGCATGACGTAATTGTGTCATTCATAGTCGACATATTTTATAGCAGTACTGTTTTATGGGTCTTTTTATATTCATTTTAATTTGACACTGAATGTCGACACAAAAAGTTGATAAGGAAAGATTATCCAAGCAAATATATTTCACCAATTTAGTTTATATCTTCTTTTTTTTCTAGTATGTTTTTTTAGATCTAACTACCTAATAACCTATTTCCTTTTAAATTAACCGCCCAACAACTTATCAATAAAATATGTACCCACTTTTTATATCAAATACAAGTGTGGTCCCTATCAATTCAAAGATGAAGTTGAATCATGATAAAATATAGGTTTAGTTACATTTTTCAATTCCAAAAATTATTTGAGATTCAAATTGGTTTCTTAATAATAACAAAAATTCGAAGATGTAAAAACAAAAAACAATTAATATGAGCACAACACTCACACTAATAGCATATAACAACAAAATATCTACAAATGTAATAAAATTAAAGTGTTTGAAATACTCATGTCTATAAATCTGTAACGTTGACGACATCAAAGTCATTTAATTGAATTTGTAATGGATCGAAGTTAATCTTTCAATCTAAATCAAATGAATATCACAAGATAGAAGTCAAACTATATTGCAACAAGACGACAATCAAAATAACATCACATTGAGACGACAAAAATGCAGACAAGATATATGGTGAGAACCATCTATTTAGATAAATGACGACATCATAAAAGAATACTAAATATATGGTGAGAACCATCTATTTAGATAAAAGTAAAAAAAAATGATTTAGAAGGGTGATTCTAGACTTTAAAATGACATCAAATCAACCCTCTTCGTGAATGAAAACAAAGAGATGTTTGACAGAGGCATTTAGCTTATGATAGATTGTTGGCAACTACTACTTGTCCCTTTCATCGTAAACTAGTAGCTAGAATGCATCGTAATAGTCCTTTTCTTCCCCAAAACTTAAGATTTATAAATTCATTCATCTTTTATAAATTCTCTCTCTGATCACTGTTATAAGCAAAACAAATATATCTCAAGTCTTGATTACAATTATAAGTAAGAGTTAACTAATTTTGAACCACTTAATGTTATTATTCATAATACACCATTCATTTTATTCAAAAAGATTAAATATATGTCGATAGTTGAGACAATTTAGTAAATTTGACTTGTGTTTATATGAAATTTAGAAAATTAATTTAGAAAATTTTGAAATTTTTTTATGAGACACTTGACTAAATATCTTAACAACCATAAAAATAATTTTTCATCTTCTTATAATAGTGACCAGTAAAATGCCTAGCAATCATCTTTCTTCTTCTAGGTCTTCTTGTTTAGAAATTTCAAAAAGTGTGGCTCAAATTAGAATTCACATGATTAACCATCATATCAAATGCCCAATCATTGGTTGTAGCATTGAAAGGTAATTGCGATGCAAAGATTAGTGACAAATATTTTTAGAGATTAGAGGTGTTATGGTCACCCCAAATTAAAGTTTGTTATAATTTACGGCGGTCTATTTCTAAAATGTTATAGCAAGGGTTAGAACTTAATACATGAGTATAAAACTTAGGCATAAATGACAACTATTAATATACATCTATTAATTATTAATGTTTAAAACTTAAGTACTCTTGTCATTAAATTCTAGTTTACCAATGTTTAAAACTTAAGTGCTCTTGTTTTTAAATTCTAGTTCAACTAATAAAATGTCGATATTATTATATTTTGAGTTCGAATTCAAGATCACTGATATGTGTGTAAATTTCTAATCGTATTTGTCATGTAAATTCTTTCATATTCAAATTCAAATTATCAATGTATAAAATTGAAGTACTCTTATATGTCAAGTGTTATACTTCAATACAAATATTTCTTACTCTACATGATCCCCGTTTCTATCTCACTTTTTTCCAATCATTTAACAAATTATATTATATTCAAACTCAATAGCTACATGTTTCTTATTTGTTTTAAATTGCAACTTTTAGTAGAGACAAATTCTTTTTTTCTTTTTCATAATTTTTATAAGTTAAAGCAATCTTATTTTACTCTTGAGTTGTTAAGATTTAATTTGAATTATTATTTGAAAGGGAAGAGAAAATATAATTACAATCTTTTAATCTAATACTTGTAATACTATTTTATAAATTTGATCCGCTGTCGCATACGGATCAAATATGATTGAAAAAAAGTGCAGAAAAGAGTAATAACTCGAGTCGTTTCACAAGGACTCCTGATATAACGATATTAACCGAGTTGAAATTCGAAATTGGGGGTTTTGATAATGATTTATCGAAATTAGAAATAGTTTGGACAGATGAGCAAAATGATTAATCCACTCATTCGAGCTTCGGACCTATCACAGATTCTATAATTTCTAATTCATGATTCTATTATTATTTGACTATAGAATTGATCAAACAAGCGTACAATCAACCCTATGTGAATTCAGTTTCATTGACTGGATTAAGCATCACAATCATCAAAATATTACAATTAACGAACAAGCGTCGCAAAATTATAATTTAATTAGAGACTTAAACCAAATTCTGTCAAATAAATTTAATCGATCCTATTGAGATTCAATTTAAGCAATCGAAATATCAATACAATCAAATAACGAAGTTAGAATCATAAATCCGAATCAACGATGTAACCTGAAACTCCAGGTGTGATGAAACTCTGAACTCGTGGATTAACCTTGTAAAATTAGCCTTCCTGGAAATTGAAAATAAAAATATGTTTATATTATGATTCTATCCGAAAATAATCTCATACAAGAAAAGAAAGAAATCCCAAATATATAGTGCTCGGGCTTTTGGGCTTTAAAACAAGTAGCCCGCTATTTAAGTTATTACAAAGGTCCAAATTACGAAATCTGTAATTTAGGCTCAGTAGAATTCGGAATTCAAATTTTTTTTCCAACACAAAAGTTGTAGCTCTGATTTTTAGCTTTCCAACGACTGCTCGCATGCCTCAATCGGATATCCAGAGCTCAAGTTATGGCCTACAAAGCGAGCAGGGGTTAAAATGCAAAAAAATAAAATTGTAATTCAATTTCAACCCAAAGTTTAGAAACAAGCTAAAAAATTATTCTAAGCTATAAAGTGATTTTAAAAATACTAAAACAAAAGGATAGAAACATGTGCCCAAGTGCTATGATCAAATTTAAACAAAAAAGTTGAGTTGAGCACCCCCACACTTATTTAAGGAAAGACTCCTTTATCCTCCAAGATTGGGTCAATTCATTGTTTTTCACTTTTAGGCTTGTAATGAGCTATGTAACAAAGAATGAGATAATTAGGCTCAAAGGGGCTTAAACAAATGGATAATTGAAGGGTAGACTTATTTGGCTAGTAGCTTAACAAGAAACAAATGCCTAGATCATTTCAATATATGCATGAGGACAAGAGTCAAGTCAAGTTCTAGCGTAACTAGCAATCATGAGTGAGATATCACACAAAAAAGGAAGATGGAAAAATGTATTCCATTCATAATAGGCTCAAAATCTCACAAGGGTTAATGACCTATCACAAATGATACGCAATTTAGCATTTAAAATCCAACTTATTTTACCAAGAATGCAAAGATAATATCCAATCATGCCAGTCCAGACAAACTCACAACATTTGCTCACAACATTTACAACCACAAAATTTGATGAAAAAGCATGCAATGCAATGCACATTTTTTATTTTTTTTTATTTTTTAATAATAATTTTTTTTATTTGTTTTTTGTTTTAAATCCTATAGCAAATAAAATCCTCGATACTACCCCCCCACACTTAAATTACACATTGTCCTCAATGAAAGT
Organism: Cicer chorassanicum; assembly: GCA_037974735.1. Lineage (NCBI taxonomy): Eukaryota > Viridiplantae > Streptophyta > Magnoliopsida > Fabales > Fabaceae > Cicer > Cicer chorassanicum. The sequence goes on from JBBPBP010000004.1 coordinate 17,696,903, forward strand.
AACAAGTATGAATTAAGAGTAAGGAAAGGGAGTTCCCTGTTCAATCTTCAGTGTAGGTGGGCTTTTCCAAGGAGAGTTCTTCTATGGTAGTATCTTCAAGCACAGAGCTCTCATGGAATAGCTTGAGGCGTTGTCCATTTACTTTGAACACTTTGTCAATGTTTTCAATTTTTATTTCCACTGCACCATGAGGAAAAGTGTTAGTAACAACAAAAGGGCCAATCCACTTGGATCGAAGTTTACCTGCCATAATTTTCAGACGGGAGTTAAAGAGTAAAACTTTTTGGCCAATGGAAAATTCCTTCCTAGAAATCATCTTATCATGATAGTACTTAGTTTTCTCTTTATAGATCCGGGAGTTCTCATAAGCTTCTAGTCTAAGCTCTTCAAGTTGTTGCAATTGAAGCTTTCTCTCCAAACCCGCTTTCTCCATCTCAAGGTTGCAGCTCTTAACAGCCCAATAAGCACGGTGCTCTATTTCCATTGGGAGGTGGCATGCCTTACCAAACACAAGTCGATAAGGGGACATTCCTATTGGTGTTTTGTAGGCTGTTCTATGAGCCCAAAGAGCATCTTCCAGCCGACGGCTCGAGTCCTTCCTGTTTGGCTGCACCATCTTTTCTAAGATCTGTTTGACTTTCCTGTTTGAGATTTCAGCTTGCCCATTAGTCTGGGAATGATAAGGTGTAGAGACTCTGTGCACAACCCCATACTTCCGAAGCAGAGCATCCATGGTGCGGTTGCAAAAACGAGTGCCTTGATCACTTATGATGGCCCGGGGTATTCCAAACCTGCAAAAAATATTTGATCTGATAAAACCTGCAACAACTTTAGAATCATTAATCCTAGTGGGTATTGCTTTCACCTACTTCGAAACATAATCAACAGCAAGTAAAATGTAGACAAAACCAAAAGATACAGGAAAAGGGCCCATAAAGTCAATGCCCCACACATCAAATACTTCACAGAAAAGCATAAGTTATTAAGGCATCTCACTCCGACGAGTGATTGTTGTTCCTACTATTTGACATTGTTCACAAGTTTTGTTAGTCTCAAAAGCATCTTTAAATAGAGTGGGCCAAAAGAAACCCGAGTCTAAGACTTTTTTGGCTGTCCGTTGAGGACCAAAATGTCCCCCAGCTTGAGAGGCATGCCAGACTTGAAGAATGGATTGAGCCTCATGGTGAGGAACAAATTGCCTAATCACCTGGTCACTACAGAATTTCCACAGATATGGATCATCCCACACATAATATTTAGCATCACTTTTAAGTTTATGAATTTGTGTTCTGGATGCATCTGCGGGAAAGACTCCAGCAACTAGATAATTAACTAAATCAGCAAACTATAGCAATTGCTCATCAGGGAAGTCATCTTGAATGGGGATGGGATCCTCATCCAGTTCTATTATGCTCAAATGGCCTGCCACCAGATTTTCAGCTCCACTCATATCTTAAATATCTAAATCAAATTCTTGGAGTAACAACATCCACCGGATCAATCTCGGTTTTGCTTCTGGTTTCTTCAGCAAGAACTTCAAAGCTGCATGGTCAGTAAAAAAAACTACCTTCGAACCTAGCAAATATGATCTAAACTTATCAAGAGCAAAAACAATAGCTAAGAGTTCCTTTTCAGTGGTAGTGTAATTAGCCTGTGCAGAATCTAAAGTCCTAGAAGCATAATAAATAACATTGGAACCCTACCGACCCTTTGTGCAAGAACCGCTCCCACTGCATAGTTAGATGCATCACACATAATTTCAAAAGGGAGGGTCCAATTGGGTGGCTGAATGATGGGAGTAGAGGTCAGTGCTGCCTTTAAGCAATCAAACGCCTTCCTGCATTTGTCATCAAATGTGAAACTGACATCTTTTTGCAGCAAATTCGACAGCGGAAGAGCTATGTTGCTGAAATCCTTGATAAAGCGCCTGTAAAAACCTGCATGGCCAAGAAAAGAACGAATCTCGCAGATGCAAGATGGGTAAGGCAAATTAGAAATCACATCAATCTTGGCAGGATCCACTTCCATCCCATTCTTAGAGATCACATGTCCCAAAACTATGCCCTGTTCAACCATAAAATGATATTTTTCATAATTCAGCACAAGGTTAGTTTCAATACATCTATGAAAAACTCTATCTAAATTGTTCAAGCATACATCAATAAGGAACCATACACAGTAAAATCATCCACGAAAACTTCTATACAACTTTCTATCAAATCAGCAAAAATACTAATCATGCAGCGTTGGAAAGTTCCAGGAGCATTGCATAGGCCAAAGGGCATCCTCCTGTAGGCAAATGTGCCGAAAGGGCAAGTGAATGTGGTTTTTTCTTGGAAAGTTCCAGGAGCATTGCATAGGCCAAAGGGCATCCTCCTGTAGGCAAATGTGCCGAAAGGGCAAGTGAATGTGGTCTTTTCTTGGTCCTCTGGTGCAATATGGATCTGAAAATAAACAGAAAAACCATCAAGAAAACAATAATGTGACATACCAGCCAACTGTTCAAGCATCTGATCAATGAATGGTAAAGGAAAATGATCCTTTCTAGTTGCCTGGTTTAGTCTCCTGTAATCGATGCATACCCTTCGGCTGTTCTGCACTTGTGTGGGGATAAGTTCATTATTTTCTTTTTTAACCACTGTGAGTCCAGTTTTCTTAGTGCACCGGACTCACCCATTGACTATCAGAGATAGGGTATATAATTCCTGCTTGCAAAAGCTTGGTCACTTCCTTTTTCACAACATCCAAAATTAATGGGTTAAGTCGCCTTTGGGGCTGCCTTACTGATTTTGCTCCATCCTCTAATAGTATCCTATGCATGCACATGGATGGGCTAATACCAGGAATATCAGCCAAGGTCCATCCGATTGCCGTCCTGTGTTTTCTCAAAATTTGCAACAACTTCTCTTCCTGTTCATCTTCAAGTTTGGCTGAAATAATCACAGGTAAATTGCCATTTCCATATAAATATGCATATTTCAAATTTTCAGGAAGTGGTTTAAGGTCTATAGTCGGTGGCTGCTCAATCGAGGGTATGATACCAGTGGTTGAAGCTAAGTCTGCAAAATCAATTATGTTAGTGGAAGTATCAACATCAGCATAATGATCAACCTGTAAAGCAGCTTCAATCTTAGCACACACAGAACACAACTGATTATCTATGCAAAGTTCACAAATAAAAGTATCATCAAAATCAGACAGTGAAGGAAAATCAGCAGTAAACATATCAGGGTAAGTGTCATCAACCTAATCAGCAAGTAATTCAATTTGAAAAACAGAATGCTCTTCCATGGGGTGTTTCATAGCATCAAAGATATTAAATTTTACAATGTTATCACCAAATTCCATGGATAGAGTTCCAGCATGTACATCAATTTTAGTTCGAGCAGTTTTCAAAAATGGTCTGCCTAAAATGATAGGCACCCTGTTGGAGTTATTCTCTCCCTCCATGTCCAGAATGTAAAAATCTGCAGGAAATATTAATTCATTATCTCGAACAAGTACATCCTCCACAAGTCCAGCAGGGCGAGCATTGCTTTTGTTCGCCAGTTGAATGGTAACACTTGTACTCTGTAAAGGTCCAAGAGCAAGAGAGTTAAAAATAGATGTGGGCATAACATTAATAGAAGCTCCTAAATCTAACATGGCATTTTCAAATTGACTACTGCCTATGGTACATGGAATGGAAAAAGTTCCTGGATCTTTGCATTTTTGGGGCATGGGCTGAATGACGGCTGAAACATTACGCCCCATGTTTACTCTTTCATTACCTTTTAACCACCTCTTGTGTGTGCACAATTCTTTTAGAAATTTGGCATATCTCGGAATCTGTTTAATTGCTTCAAGGAGGGGAATGTTCACTTCCACCTTCCTAAATGTATCCAAGATCTCTCTGTCCCTATCTGCCTCGTCCATTTTCTTAGTCTTCACCGCCCTTTGAGGAAAAGGAAGTGGTATATTTTGGTCATCACCAACAATTTCAGATATCAAAGTTTCTTCAGCAACCTTGTTATTTTTCACAACAGTTTCAGATACCTTTGGTGTTTCAACAGCTTTCCCAGACCTCAATGTAATTGCACTAACATTAGGGGCATTTGGATTTACTACCGACTAGGCAGGTAATTGGTTTGATCCCTGAGTCTGCATCTGATTAATTGAAGTGGCCAGTTGACCGATCTTTGTCTCTAAATTCTGGATTGTGGAATATGTTCTTTGTTGAAATTGAAGATTTTGGACAGCCATTTGCTTGACAAGGTCTTCTAATGAAGGTGTACTGTTTTGCTGCTGAGGAATGTTTTGTTGTTGATGCAGAATGTTTTGTTGCCTAGGTTGTTGTTGTTGTTGTGCAGATGAATTCCCCCATCTCAAGTTGGGATGGTTTCTCCAACCGGGATTGTACCTGTTAGACGACAAATCATAGTTGGCTTGAGGGGTGAATATGTTTGCTGCATATGCTTGAGGAGCATCAGCAACTGGATCGTCTTGCAAGGTAGGACATGAATCTGTAGGATGTTCTAGAGAAGTGCAAATACCACATACCACTGCTTGGGCTTTACCTACTGCCAATTTCTTCACTAAAGATGTAAGTTCATCAAGTCTGCTTTCTAGATTCTCATGGGAAGAAGCTTGAATCTCATTCACTCCCTTTGTCAAAACAGCTAAATTGCTTCTAGTTGTAAACTGTTGGGAATTAATGGACATGTTCTCAATCAAAGCTTTTGCCGCTTCTGGGGTCTTATCGACAAGTGCTCCCCCACTAGCAGCATCCAAAATACTTCTATCCATAGGTAGCAACCCTTCATAAAAATACTGGATGAGCAATTGATCAGAAATCTGGTGGTAAGGACAGCTAGACACCAATTTCTTGAATCTCTCCCAATACTTATGTAGTGATTCCCTGTCAATCTGTCTAATGCCACATATTTCTTTTCTGATTGAAGCAGCTCTTGAGGCAGGGAAGAATTTTTCTAGAAACAATTTCTTCAATTCATTCCAACTTTGTAACAGAACCTGGCTGAAGGTAGTATAACCAATCCTTGGCAGCATCTTGAAGTGAGAATGGGAAGGCTCTCAGCTTGATATGATCTTCTGTGACTCCTTGAGGTTTCATGGTAGAACACACCACATGGAACTCCTTCAAGTGTTTGTGGGGATCCTCACCTGCAAGACCATTAAACTTTGGAAGCAAGTGTATTAAACCAGATTTTAAGTTCAAATGGTACAGTAACTTCAGGATATTTAATACACAATGCATTATAGGTAACATCAGGTGCAACAAGTTGTCTTAAAGTTCTATTATTCATATCAGCCATATTGTGCAGTAAAATGTCACTTTTTTCACTATCACTATCACTATCACTATCTGACTCTCTATTTGACACGTTAGCACTAGCAGCAGCTCTATTAAGTCTACGCCGTAAATGGAAGGTCCTATCTATTTCAGGGACAAATGGGGGCAGATTTACAAAACTAGCCCTAGTTGTGCATCATCATAACAATACAATGCAAAATCACAATTCTGAAAATTCCAACAATGTCCCTATTGCTAAAATTGAAATGAAAAATTGAAAACACCATCAAATAAAATCAAAAAATATCAAAATACCACCAAAAATCTCTAAAAATCAAATAAAGGTAACGCAAATTTTTTTGGATTTTTTTGAAAATATCGAAAATTAAAAAAAAAATGGTCCAGATGAAGGAATTTGGGAATTTTAGCGTGGAATCCTGTAATAAGTCCCTTATAAGGAAGTCCTGTTCCTTGATTTTTTTCTGATTTTCTTGCGAAAATTCGGAGCAATTCCCCACAGTCGCCTGAAAACCAGATTTTTTGGACTAGCACCGTGCCTACGAGCTAGCACAACCCTATCTGACTTGTAGAACAACAAAGCACAAAGAAATAATTGTTAGGATTGTTAGTAATACTCTAAAATGGTTAATATTATTATCAAAGAGTCCCCGGCAACGGCGCCAATTGGATCCGATGTCGCATACTGATCAAATATGATTGAAAATAAGTGCAGAAAAGGGTAATAACCCGAGTCGTTTCACAAGGACTCCTGATATAACGATATTAACTGAGTTGAAATTCGAAATTAGGGGTTTTGATAATGATTTATCGAAATTAGAAATAGTTTGGACAGATGAGCAAAATGATTAATCCACTCATTCGAGCTTCGGACCTATCACAGATTCTATAATTTCTAATTCATGATTCTATTATTATTTGACTGTAGAATTGATCAAACAAGCGTACAATCAATCATATGTGAATTCGGTTTCATTGACTGGATTAAGCATCACAATCATCAAAATATTACAATTAACGAACAAGCGTCGCAGAATTATAATTTAATTAGAGACTGAAACCAAATTCTGTCAAATAAATTTAATCGATCCTATTGAGATTCAATTTAAGCAATCGAAATATCAATACAATCAAATAACGAAATTAGAATCATAAATCAGAATCAACGATGTAACCTGAATCTCCAGGTGTGATGAAACTCTGAACTCGTGGATTAACCTTGTAAAATTAGCCTTCCATGGAAATTGAAAATAAAAATATGTTTATATTATGATTCTGCCCGAAAATAATCTCATACAAGAAAAGAAAGAAATCCCAAATATATAGTGCTCGGGCTTTTGGGCTTTAAAACAAGTAGCCCGTTATTTAAATTAAAGGTCCATATTACGAAATCTGTAATTTAGGCTCAGTAGAATTCGGAATTCAGATTTTTTTCCAGCACAAAAGTTGTAGCTCAGATTTTTAGCTTTCCAACGACTGCTCGCATGCCTCAATCGGATATCCAGAGCTCAAGTCATGGCCTACAAAGCGAGTAGAGGTTAAAATGCAAAAAAATAAAATTGTAATTCAATTTCAACCCAAAGTTTAGAAACAAGTTAAAAAATTATTCTAAGCTATAAAGTGATTTTTAAAATACTAAAACAAAAGAATAGAAACATGTGCCCAAGTGCTATGATCAGTGCTCTTGTTTTTAAATTCTAGTTCAACTAATAAAAATGTCGATATTATTATATTTTGAATTCGAATTCAAGATCACATATATGTGTGTAAATTTCTAATCGTATTTGTCATGTGAATTCTTTCTTATTCAAATTTAAATTATCAATGTATAAAATTGAAGTGCTCTTGTATGTCAAGTGTTATACTTCAATAAAAATATTTCTTACTCTACATGATCCCTTTTCTCTCACTTTTAGTAGAGACAATTTTATTTGTTTTAAATTGCGACTTTTAGTAGAGACAACTTTTTTTTTCTTTTTCATAATTTACATAAGTTAAAGCAATCTTATTTTACTCTTGAGTTGTTAAGATTTAATTTAAATTATTATTTGAAAGGGAAGAGAAAATATAATTACAATCTTTTAATTTAATACTTGTAATACTATTTTATAAATTTATCAGAACAATCTATCTATTAACAATGTAGTTTTGAAACAACCTATTAATAATATTTAAAACACAATCGTATTTTACTTTTTTGTTTTAATTAATATTTTAATGAGAGATAGTATAACTACATTTATTTGAATCTAATATACATACTTTTTATTTCTTAGAGCTATCTATATTTATATAGATAAATCAAGAGCATGGAAGACATGAAAATAAAGGAGCATGGGGGGCATAAACCATCAAACCCATAACAATTATCTGCAACACACTCATAGATCAAGAGTTAAGAATTTCAAATAATTTTAGAGGAGATAAACCTTTTAAATAGGGAAAATATACAAAACTATTAACAAACTAATGTACCTCATAATAATAGGAAAAATATAATTAACCCCTACTAATCTTAATTAACTCTTATTTTTTATGTTCTATTTGTGATATATGTAGGTTATCTATACCTACGATTTTAAATGTTGTCACTATAAAATTATGTAGATAGATGTCCATTTTATTTTATAATAGTAAATGAGAAAAAAAAATTAAGAAAGGACTTTTTCTCTAGTGGTTTGAACAAAAACACGATGGATAAAAAACAAAAATATAAAGACAAAAATAATCTCGGATTGAGGTAAAGGGAAAGTGATGCTCTCTCTTATGTGGCAAGTGTAAGCAAATGGGATTAAAAAAAAAAGAGGTGTGATTCATTTGGCTTCTTTTTTTCGAAAGTCCCACAAGCCATTTAAAATTAAGAAAAAGGATTATTTATTAGGCATGATGAATCGTGTAAAGTTTGGTCAAAACCTTAGAAAAGAAAAGGACCTTAGATTAGATATCGTTATAAGTCAAGCAACCGACGAAACAAAGAATCCTTCAACCGAAAGCAAACCACCTAACGACCAACCAACTGCCTACAACATAAAATAATGATGTTTTTGTATTTTTTTAATGCTTCATATCAAAATCATTTCAAAGATTATCCGCGTCCCGTGTTATTTATAAATTAATTATCGTACCAATATAAAAATTATCATGTCTTTTTCAATAAAAAAATCACTTGCATAAACTATTTTTATATTCAAACACTCTTAATAACTTGTTTTTTACCCAAACACTCTTAATAATATCATAATTAATTTCTTAAATTTAAAAAAGACTTTATCATCTCATCTAAGCAATTTTGAATTATTGATATTTTACAATTTTATTACATTTATTGAAAAAGTATGTATTTCATTATTTGATATGTCTATTTCAAATTCTTTTTCTCTTTAGCTACTTCTTTTTTTTTTTTTTATAGTCAAA
>JBBPBP010000004.1:17720107-17748060 GCA_037974735.1 Cicer chorassanicum
TGAGATTACGAGTGCTATTTAGCTTATTTATATTTTAATATTTATTGTAGATGTAGAAAAAGATGTAACATATTAAGATATGTTAGTAAAGAAATAATTAATGTTATAAAAAAAATTAAAAGAAAAATTATGAAAAGAGACAAACACAAAATCGCAAAAGAGTCTATTTTTGAAGATGGAGATAATATATAATAATTAGTCGACATATTTACAGTAAAAAAATACTAGTCGACATATAAAACAAATAATTTTGGGAGAGAGAAAAAGTATAGAAATGACAAAAGACTCAAAGACTATATATATAGCGAAGATAAAGAAAAAACTTGGACAATTTTTCCACCTTTTGACTATGTGCATTGGAAAAATATCGCATGATTTACTATGGATAAGCAAATTTGAATTATCTTATCTCACTATAATTTCGAAAATAAAATATAAAATGTATGTATTTCACAAATCAAAACATCCTAATGTATGAATCTTGTATATTTGTACTACCTTTGTATCACTTCCTTTTCACTACATTTTAAGTAACATTTTTTCTTAAAACATTTCCACCAACAAAACCTTGATTAGGATCATTTTTTGTTGTTGACAAAATTAGGACCATTTGTTAATCTCGAGAAGAGCTATATGTTAATTGTTTGTAGAGGATTCTAAGAATCCCCATGTGATTTGAAATGTGAAATATTTTACATATTATACCAAACAAAAGAAACATTTGGCATATAGTGTGCCACGGGTTATCCTATTGTTTAGCTTTAAATTAAAATTTTCCTAGATAAGGAGAGAGAAGTAATTAAGGGAACTAGAAAATGAAAAAGTGTGTTGAAAAGAAGTTGCAAAAGTGGTCTTGCTTTTTTAATCACTCCATTTTATCCGGATATAAAAAAAGGAAAAAAGAGTTAAAGAAAGACCTAGCATATATATAAATATAGAAGAAAAAAATTAAGTTATTTTTTATATGATTCTTAATTTGAAATATGTTTTGTAAAGTTATATCAAATTTTGAAAAACTATAAATTTAAAAAAAATCATAACTAAATTAAGAACTATAAAAAAACACATTAGAAAATGCATGTTGATAAATATATTGTCTATGATATGGTCCCATTGAGGGACAAGAGCGTGATATTGGACTTTCTAACTACCATACCTAACCCTAATATCACAGTTGAAGATTTTATGCCTTGTTATACACTATTGCAAAACCATGTGGGATTGTGGTCTTATGTTACCCCACCTCGTGATTTCTGGTCATATTCATCATATCTCTTTCTCTCTCTTTGTTAATCTTTGTCATCCACACGTAGGCATGGGGAGAGAACAAAGGAACATGTATTGAATATTTTGAGACTAGAATTGATTTGTTCTTTTGTTGTTTTTTCATTAGAACCTACCTACTATTACCTATATGCTATGGTATGGCCTACCAACATTGTATTGGTCCCAAATCAAATTCAACTTGAATCTTTTAAATTACCCAAAATTACCTTTAAGATTAATTAGTCTAATTTCTGAATTAGATTTTTTTAAGTTTTTATTTTTAATTGGTTTTTTAAATTATACTATGTTTGTATCATTAATTTTTTGTTTTATTTTTAATAATGAATAATACAGTTGAAAATATTTGATCACTATAAACTCTATCAAATACGACAATAATATGTCTCTCATATTACACTTTATAACTTGTCTATATTTCTTAATAGAGTTTAATAGTAAATGTAATTTAAAGACCAAATAAAAAAAAATTAAAGGATTTAAAGGAGAATTGATTTAAACTTATTAAACTATAAGCGTATTTTTTTCTTTTAAATTTTTGTTTTATTATAATATTGGAGATGAAAACAATGTGATTACGATGGGATCATCAAATTTGAATTAAAAACAATCATACAAGCAATTACCGAAAATCTTAATAACGTCTAATTCTTCATGTAACTAAATCTTGGATTCATACGATGCATGGAAAATATAAAGTAACGGTTAAAGTTTTTGAACAAAATTACGTTAAAGACATGTAAAATTGATATTTTAAGACGTTGTACGCCAGAATACAAAATATTGCGGAACGCATGATCGTCCAACTACACTTGTTGAAACTTAAAATAAACTCTAAATGAAGACTTTACTAAAAAAAAATAAAGACATTTTAATGCTAATTAATGATAATATTTTATGATAAGTTTTTTTAAATTTTACCTGTTTCTTAGATGTAAGTTTTCTAATTAAGTATGTGAATAAGTGTATCTTTTTACTCCTATGATTCCTTTTAGTTGATGTACTTAAATATTTTTTTTATGTCTAAAATTCTTAAAAATTAGACAACTAAAAATGACATTACCAAAAGAAAAAATAAAAACAAAGAAACCGCACACTGTCTTAGTATTAACTACTAACAAAAAAACAGAAACAAAATACAGCTTCACATGTGTGAAATAAATAAAAACATAAATAATATAAAGCGGAAAAAAATTCCATATACAAAAATTCTATAAGTTCAAATCGACATAAGAGCATGTTAGCACTTGTCTTTTCCTCGTTGGTATTTAAAACAAAAATTATTTTTTTTGGTATACATCAAGTATTTGTAATAGTTTTTATAAAGACTAATCTTTCAAGTTAAGTAGGATTACAATTAATAATAAAAATTAATTTAGTAAAGAGTTTTAAAAAATTCATATTCTCGTGACAAGATTTGAATCCAATACTTCTAATATTAAACCGGAAAAGAGTCCAATGGAGTCATCATGTTGTTTGGACAAATGAAAATAGTTTGGTATAGGCCTATGGTTTTGCTACATTAATATTGAAAATCCTTTGGGTAGCACATGGAGATGCAGATGGAAATATACCAAACAAAGTTCCAATAAATGCCACTTTTTGTCTGCACTATTAAGCACACCCCTCATGGTCAAACTCATTGTAATAAATTTTATGTACTGAGTGTAACAAACTATACATAATGTCACATTTCTTTTTTTTGCAATATGTTGGTCTTTGTGTGTCCAAATTTTAATTTGTGTGCAGTTTTTTTGTCACTCCAATGAAAGGAAAGAGTTTAGGCACAAAAAAAAAAAAATAGAAAAGAATAAATCATATCATGGTGGGGAGGGAGGAGAAGCTTTGGTCAGGTCGTTCACGTGATGGCAGTGATGTTTATTCAGAACACACACATGGAAGCATATCTTCAAAGGACAAAACCAAATCTTTATTGTTTTATCAATTTTCTTTAAAGTAATGAAAACATAACAAGATTTAGAATTAGTTTTTTTTTTTTTTTTAATGTTTTTTATTAAATATAAAAATAATTTTTTATTAATTTTTAATAAATTGATAATTTATCATTTTTTTTTAAATTTGTTTCGTATTAAATTGCATCGCTCTTTTCTTTATTACTTGCTTCTTATTACAAATTTAATTAACCTTAGTTCAATCTTCATTCGTACAACTAATTATAACTGCTATATATATATTGATAAGTTTGTATGTTTTGACATTATGGTGTTTGTGGAATATTATTCTCATTTCTCCCGGGCTCTGTTTCCTCCCATCAAAAACTTACTTGTTACATCTCTCTACTTTATGGGTTTAATTTAAAATTAGAGTGGGTCTAACTTAATCTTTACACAAAATTATTTTTTTTAAATATATGTTGGTTTTACGTGGGAATAGAAAAATTCTATTGAATCACATAAATTTTATCGATTTCACTAAAAAAAAATAATGTATCTTATAAATTATGTTTAGCTATTATCTCTACACAATACGATATTTGAATTTTTTTCAAATATACTCCTTTAAACGCAACACTAATGAATTTGGTTAGTCAATATAAGGTGGATTGTCCAAATCAATACACTTTAATATCATATAATATTTTTTATATCGATCATCATTTGTCATTATAAAATTGGAAATACCTCATATTCATGAACTTATTTTTATATCATATCCCATCTAATGTCTCTCTCACATTTAATACTGGATATTTAGTACGTGACCGGATAGTAGGTGACCTAAGAAATTATAGGTACACTTTGATATCATCTTAATATTTGAGATAGGCTTAATTCAACCCTTACAAAATCAACTTTTAAGATAATGCACCTCTTAATTATTATTTTTTCAATACTATGCAATAGAAATACCAAAATTGGATTAAAAAAAATTAATAATAATAATAGAACATTATCATCTTTAGTTATCATGTTTAAATTTGATAATTGTATTTCTTGATGGGGAATAAACACAGAAACACAGTAACAAGTAACACGCAGCGGATATAAAATTCCCCCAACTTGCAAGAACCCGTGAGGAGCAACAACAAATATATGGCAGCAAATTAATCAAAATAAAAGAGCGTAAAGAACACCGATATTTTAATGTGGAAAACCTCTCATTGTAAGGGTAAAAACCACGGGTCGTCAAGACTAAAGAAATAGCTCCACTATAATCAAAAAGATGCACCAAGTGTGCCTACAACCAGCCAAAATAACAAAGCACTAAAGCTTACAAATGAAAAGCAAGAAGAAGTCAAACATCTAAAAACCTGCTACTGTGCGAGCCTGATTTCTCCTTCTCCAGACGTCTATTCGCCGATCCGACCGTTGAAAACGAAGCCCTGAATGTTGCGAACCTACTGTCCAAATTTCAGCCCGATCAAACGGTTAACGAATGCGCAATCGATATTTTTCTGAGATTGATTTAACAAAATCGGGAATAGAGTTTACTCTTCTCTTTTCTCTTTTGGTGGTTGCCTTTTCTCTCAAAATAGTCTCTATATTCCAACCCTAATTAGACCACTCTCCACTTAAATAAGTGAGACACATGGACTACAATATTTGGACATTTCTCCACATAGGAAGGGAGCCCAATATCCAACATTTCTTTTATGAATACTTTTAATTTTCTAAATTAGACCTCTATGAATTCGAGTATGAATTAGACAGACACGTTTATTAAGGAAAAAAAGAAATACATTCTTATTTTCAGATCAATTATTACATGATGAGAACTTTCCAAGTACTACTATACATGTGCTTGGTAAGAGTTAAGAGAAGTTAGAATGGACAAAACAATATTTAAAAGTTGCACAATTCTTCATCAATTTTTTTACTTTTTCTATAGGTTTTTCATTTCACTATCTTACTATATAAATAAAGAACATAATATTAATTAATAGTATGAGCATGCACATTTTTATAAAAAACTTCCAACCACAAGAGACGCATTCGTTTCCTGTTTTTCCATTTTTGAACAGACAGAAGCACGTTGCTCTTACAATATTCATATGGCTTCAAAGGTACCAAAATATCATCAAAATTTATCACAGCAAATTGGAATTTCTATTTTCTACAAGGATTCAACTTTCAACCATTTTTATAACCATATGCATAGCATAATATAACTACTCATTGTGTCAGCAGTGGTGGGCCCAGCACAAATATATCATCCTTTATTACACATACCCTTTAATAGATGAAAGTAGTACCTTAATAAATTTTGTAAAACATGTTCTTATACGAGTTTGTGAGTAAGAATTGATTCCTATGTATTGCATTATGACATTTTGTAACACGTGTATGAATTGATTTTTATTCATTAACTTATATTTAGCATATTATGTTAGATAGGTTTAGCTTAATTTGTTTTTTTTCAAATGGAGCTCTAATTTGATTTCTAATTATAACTAATAAGAGCTTTTCAGTTGAAATAAATATTTGAGTTTTACATTTTAGTCAATTGGAGACTTTTCTAATTATAACTAGTGTCAGTGTAAGAATAAAAAATGTGTACTTTTCTTAAGAGAGTATAAATTATTTTATAGCAGATTTATTCGAGAGATTAGACGTCAATTCTATTAAATACTTATACATCATATGTTGTGATCACCAATTATTGTCTTATCTTAATCAAACGGTGGTGACTAATCAAACATGAGAGATATGTGCTTTTAATTGAATTTACATTCATTAATTCGATTTTGTTATTGAATCTATGATAAAAGAGTCTTAACTTAATTCAGAACACAACATAAAATTAAATTTAACGTAGATTATTTCTATTTTTAGTGTTTGTTAAAATGTCTATTCAATCTTTAATCCTATTACTAAAAAATATTATCCATACTGATTTTATTTTTATAGTTAGACATGTGCTAGTGACTTTGACTACTTGAATTCAAACTTTGAATATTTGATCTTACAATTTGTTGTTGTAAATATTCTACATCGATACGTGATGGCACATCTTGAAAAGTACTCTAGTCTATAGAGAGAATCACATGATGCAAAATATAGTCCCACAAAATGCATACCATACAAGTTGAATATAAGCCCCACACAACATGTGTAGTCCTCTCCATGCTTTTAGTAACGACAAGACATAGATTGAATGGTCAAACATTTATATCATACCCGTCAAGATATATTATTTAATTTTGAAGTAATACTCTTAATGTAATAAAACCATAATACATACTACGTGTAATTATAGAAAATTATAAGTGTATGAAATTTATCACTCTAGTCAAGTCTTTTTAACGATGGAACATGTAGCATATACGGTTCCACAGTATGAAACATCTAGCAGCTATTATAGCCAAGTGGATGATTTATCATTTACGTCAAAAAAAAAAAATGGATGATTCATCACCCATCACTAGGACATAGTGCACTGTTACACATGCTTTGCTACCCGTGATTTTCAAAAATAAATTATTTTTGTCAAAAAATTAATTATTTCCAAAATAATTAAATCAATACACGTAGAGATCCAAAGACTAGTAAAAAAACACAGCATAAAATATTTAAAGCGGTGCCAAAAGCTAAAACATGCATAATATATATATTGTTGCATTAAAATTAAAATAGCGTAGAAGTCAAAACAATGGATCTTATTTTAGTCACACAAAAAAACAATGGACCTTACAGACAAATACCAAGTATAATAATATAAAAATTGAATTTATATAAGCACTAGGAATCCCACTATTCCATAAACTATAGTATATATATTAACATTTTATATTTTGTAAGTTCTTTCATCCAAATGGCTGTAATTGTTTTCTTTTTTTGGTCTAATCCAATTGAACACCGACTAATCCAAATCAAATCAGATACTTTTATTTTATTCACAAAACTTAAATTCAAAGTTATACTAAAGAAAACTCAATTTTTTGTGAAATTGAACCAACCAACGTTAGAGTCCCCCACATATAGCTAACTCTTGTTTCATTGCATTGCATATTTATTCCAATTAACCTACCCAACAACTGTTGGGCTCTCTATGGTTAGGATTGATTTGCTTAACTTGAAGATATGAGAGGAAAAAAACTGAAACAACCGAATTTCATTAAATATAAAACAAATAAAATCCAATCGAATATATTTGATAATATATTTTATTTAGATTGGATAGTTTTATTTAATTATGAGCACCTTAACAATATCTCAACCGAGCACATGACCACATATGCAAATTTAATGAATGTTAAGACTTGTCAAATATTAAGATGCATGCCCCCCTTACCAAAGAAATATAAAAAACAAATTTGCTTTTTTGCCTCTTGATGAATTCTGAATTTTTTTATAAGTGATAACTAAGTTTAGAAATATTATATTAACGATATTACTATTGAAGCAAGTAATTTATTTTATGTATAATAATAATAATAATAATAATAATAATAATAATAATAATAATAATAATAATACAAATTAAGTACATTCTATTGATATAAATAAATTAAACTAATCAAAATGAGCACTAGCAAAGGAATGGATGCTATTAAGACAGCACGATAAAATGGTTAACGATGTCTGAGTCATAAGAATGGTTTGTTATTAAAAAAAAAGGAGGAAGTTGAAGTCATTTTCATATCATGAATAGGCGAAACCATCCAATAATGGGCCTAAGAAACTGACTTTACTGTGGATGTTAATCATTATGATAATCTATAGAGGAGGATGTTTCTTCTCCACCATCTGATATTCTCAAATACACAAAATTATATGTTAAGATTAGTCGGTCTACATGTGTAAAATATACCTCCAGATTAACTAATCCGGACAAAATTTGGGGACTTTTGAGAATATTTGTGGTGAGAAAAGCATCTTTCTATAACGGGAAATGAAGAAAAGTTGATATGATATTGCATAGCCATACACAACAATTTCCTGTTCAAAACAAAATCAATGTATTTTTCCTTCTTAATCTCAATATGCAAGAAAAGGTTAGAGGATATACTGGCAATTGTTTGCAGCAACAGAATAAAAATGTTCAGAGATATAGAAGCCATATACTAGGTTACATTGTCTATATCAAAACTCAATGGTCTAATGACAGTGCTACCCACCCCCCATGTTTTTGCTACCCACACTCTCCCGCTTAAAACTTTTTACTTCTCAAAATACTCCTTCCCCACACAATTAGGCATGGCAACGGGGCGGAGCAGAGGCGGATTTTGCCTCCTCCACCCCGCACCTGACTAATCAGAGAAAATCCGCACCCGCTCCTGTTTCATAGCGGATGTAGAATTTAAGCCGCATCCTCGCCCACAACGGGGTTCGGGTTTACTCGCTCACACCCGCACCCATTCATATATATATAAAATTATAAATTTAAAAATCATATCTATTGTAATTAATATAATAAAATAATTTTTATTAGACAATTATAAAACAAAAAATATTTTCTATAAAGATTATAATTTTTAATATTTAAAAAAATACTAAGTATATTCAATATGTATATGTATATAAAATTTAAAAATTACATTAATATTATTGCGGGGCGGATTCGTGTGGGGCGTAGATATCACCACCCAAAGCGGGTTTTGGTAGGTACCCGCGGGTGCGGGTTATATTGTCATTCCTACACACAATATACACACACCTTCTCATTCATTTCCTCCATCATAAATTCAGACACTACCATCCCTCCCCTTTCAACTGTCTTATTCTGCAAGTTACCCTCTATACAAAGACCATCTCTATCCATGGGAGGTCAGATCAACAAGAGTTTGACTTCGTAACCTTAAGGGATGAAATTCAAATCCACTCAAAAATAGTTGTAAAATGGTCATTAATATTACTTAATAATAATTTTTTCTTCCCCATTTTTTTTTTATTTAAAAAGGACCACCAATCCACTCCTTCAATGTTTTATATGGCTTACAGAAACTTAGTTAAACGATATGATAGGCTTTCAGATATTAAAAAATCTCAACATATCCAAAAAAATTGAGTTTCCATAAGCTAAATAAACAAAACAAATTTACGTGAGCACGTGCACCGGAGAAAGTTGTCGCATTGATGTGGTGTCTCGCCATAATACAAAGAAAAATGGAGTTGTGAGTTAGGGTTCTATTCACAAAGGAAATTGAGGAGGTGTGTATACTATGAGGAAAAGTATAAAAGGGTAAAAGTCAAGGGAGGGAGATTGGTAGCAAAAACTGGAGGTGTAGGAAGCGCCTTGGTCTTTTCATTAACAAACTTGTTATGCCCACTTTGAATGGGTCTCAAAAATTAGGAGAGTTTATTCCAACAGTTACTTTTAACCTCTCATATGTTTCTAAAAAATCACAGCTCCATCCACAAATATACTTCAGGAGGGCCAAAAAAAATTGTCCAAAAGTACACATAGAAGGCAAAAAAAAAAACCATGTTTTTATGTGTACTTCTAAAGAGTGTGTGGAGGTGGGAAAAGAAGCTCCCATTTTATCCTCCCACCTAAAGACTGAATATTCGGCAGACTATGTGCAATGGTTGAATTTCTAAGATCATTTAAAAAAAGAATCTGAATTAACTTATTTTAAACTAAAAAAAGGGACAATGCGTTGTGCAATTTTGGTAATTAGACAAGATTTATAATAAGACATCATTTGATTTGTGTAACTCATCCTACAGAAATATTTTGATGGTCATAGTACTAATTAATTTAACATGATAATTAATAGTGCAAACATTAGATCAATAAAAATCATATTCTATTGAAAGTTACCTGAATTTCACTCTGTGTAGTTGATTCCTTTTGGAACTGAAAATTTGAACATTAAGGTTTCGCCCAAGGAGTTGATTTATTCTCATACACTCATTTCAAAAATACCAAAACAGAAATGGCGATATCAAAAAATAACTAAAGGAGTAACCGAAAAAGGCCAAAAATAGAAACAAGTAACCCACCAAGGAGACATAATCTAAGAACCTTCTTCCTCTTCCTTGGACTTAATGAAGTAAAGTGGGATAAAGTTGCATCTAAAATAGATTCACCATCCAGAAAATACACCTGATAATAGCATCACAATCAGATGAAATTTAACAATAGAAACAAAAAGCATCTTCTGCTCTTAGAAAGTTAGAAGTAATGCATCAAAAGGCTTGCACACACATTATGCATCTCTTTCAATCTTTTTACTCCATCAACAAAGTTTTCTTTCTAAAACACCCAACCTCTTTGCCTCAACCTTAGAAATAGCAACAAAAAAAAACATATATTTAATATTTTATTATTTTCCTGGCATTATTGTAACTAACTTTCATTGAAGGCCTACTGTTTTCCTTAACTAGAATCTAATTTATAACTATTTACTTTAGAAACTCGAAATCCTTCATAATTCCACCCAGTTTAAAACCCACCTTGCAGCAGGCTAACTGTATTCTCATAATTTATTGAACATCAATTAAGATCTGAAGTGATAAGGAAGGAGAGGGTTCTATCTCTACCCCTAGCATAATAAACAATTAGCGTAATAAACAATTAGTGACAAGTGTTTTCAAGTGATTACTCCATTTTTATGTTTCTATTCTAACTTTTGTTCTCTTCATTGAACAGATTGCTGTCTGCTGTGAAGCTATCTACTAACCATTATGATGTCAGTAAAGGAAAATAAATCATTCAAAGAAATATTAAATAAGGTTGCATATATCTACGGATAATTTTCACTTATAACTGACATATGCAGAACCGATGTTTGAGATAAGGCATTGTCTAACATAAGCAAGAAGAAGTTCATCACTTACTGGTAAACCATTGAGAAGAGCCAGAGCTAGAGAGACATGGAATGTCCATATTAATATCCTTTCTATAAAATTTGGAAAATATGCAACGATCTTTGGTCCCCAGCGAGGCTGATACGACGTTAGCTGAATTGAATGTGCCATTGAGATAACATCACCAACAAATATAAAAGTGGCACCACAATTAGTTTCCTTAGGGCCAGAAGTTTTGAAAACTGGAAACGTGTTTTCTTCATGCAAGCATTCATGAGAAGGACTTGAATATGTGATCTCAACCCATACCATTCCAGGCTCCTGAATTGGAGCCAAACAAAACTCATCCTGTAAAAAATATCAAGCAAATATTCAGTCTGCATTATATCTTAGTGTCTGAGTACAATTTAAGAGCAAGAGAGTAGAAAGAAACTAGAAAGGTTATTCCAATTCAGATAATTATCTACCTGCGAGCAAGAACAGCTACTTCTCTTTGATGTAGCTAGCCCCCAGCCATCACCACACTTATCAAGTTTGACAACGTCTTTAGCATTTAAGCAGTACATATTCCATCTCCCATTGGATAGATCAGTTTCACTCTGACCATCATCCAGTGTAATATTGTCAGAACATAAAATTTTTACAAAGGCGGAAAGTTCACTGGGACAAACATGTTGATTTTCCGGAAAATTAGTAATTTTGCTTGCTTCCATCACAATACTAGGGACACAGTAACCCTTCCTTTTATTGAGAACACCCAAGTCTCCAGTGTGCTGGGAAATATTTACATTTCTAAGCTGGATGTCATATGTCAAAGTATTAAGCTTCAACCACTCTTGCGTATTTCTGATGGGTACATTATCCACTGATTGAATAACATCACCAGGAACCAAATAACCAAACAAAGATGAAGTTGGGGGTACATCCAAAACCTGTCTCACATATAGCCACCACACATGCAGTAAGAAAGATGATGTTTACACAAAGAAAATGATAAATGTAAAATGATCTAAAAGTTGTACCATTGGACCATGACCACTGCTGTAAAAGGGAAACAAGAGCAAGGGCAGGAGGAACAATGCCAATCCACAGACTGCACAACACTAGAAAAAGGTTGAAGTTGTAGAAATGCAATAAGCAATCTGAATCATGTAGAAGACTAAAACAAAATATACAAGCATTCATATACATATCAAGGTTGTTAAACTCGAGTGTTAACTTGTGGAATCGTACTATTCCAGGTGGCCATAACGAGCTGAAATGAATGTGGAAACGTTTATGCACAGACTCGGGTGCAATAATGTTCGCAACTCACATGAGATCGCGATTTAACGAGTTTGATTTTGTTTTTTAATCTGGCCCAAACTCGCAAGAAACCCTTTCTTTATCCTTCACGTTGTTTGTTCTTTCTTCACATTCGAAACAGAGGCAGCACTGGAACACATCTCTGAAACACGACGTGCACGTCTCCAAAAGAGAGACAAAAATACAGAAAGGGTTGGGGAACAAGAGCGAAACAGCCTTAAAAAAGAGAGACAAGAAATATGGCGTGGATGGAAGTATTTGTAAATAATAATTGAAAGGCCGTCTTTACAATTTGCTTGAGAATTTGGTAGGGCCCACAAAACATGGGAATCAGCTTCCATTTCATCTTCTTGACCAGAGACTTTGGCCAATAAGGCTGTATATCGAGAAGAAACCAATCAATTTGGTAATGCACCTTTTTCTGCATTTACCCAATTGTGCGTTGCGTCACGCCCATGTTCAATTTTGTGCTTTATGTAGATTAACACTAACTCAATCAGGATAGCAACCCTTTCAACAATCATCTGATTAACATCCTTTACTGCAGAAAGAATAGTTTCTCCTCTTGATTAAAGAGGGGGATCTCTTCCGTAGAGTGCCTTAAACGGAGGTAAGCTTTGTAGAACAATCGTATTTAGGATTCAACCAAAATTCTTCCCAAGCAAGCCATTTAGGCCATTTTTTTGTTGGAATTACAGGATCAGTATTTTGGGTACAAAGCGAGGAAAAGGAATACGCAAAATAATTATTATATTGATATTAATGTGAATAATCTGTTTGATGTTATTACAGTATATATTCTATGCTAATGTGAAATATAAAATAGTGTGAATATGAGAGTTAAATTATGACAAAACTGTTCAGCAACTATTCTTTTGTTATAAATGGTTATACATCTCAATATAATTCCAATTAACACTTGCATATTCTCATTCATTGAGTTCCCTCTCTTTCTTCCCCTTGTATAAGATGGATACATTGGTGTCATTTTTTCCCATAAAATATAATATGTCAGCAGAAATGGAAGATCAAATGATAGCTAGTTGCGTAGTTCAAAGACAAGATTATTGAAAATCACTGTGTGCGCATGTGTAAAGATTATTGAGTAACATTAGTGTATATATTCACTGCAGTGTCAACGGATTCTATTGTATATTTAACTTACCACTGCATTGTGCCAAATGCCAGCAGAGTATACACGGAGGGCAGTCAAATGTTGTGAAGCTTGCAGCAACTCATAATTGAAAGCGACAAGAGCACCGGGAAATAGGACTGCGATGAAGACGGCAATGTACTCTATTTGTATTCCCTCACTGCTTTCCATTGAAAAGGTGCAATAGCATAAGGCATGAGAATCTAGTTTTTGACATTTCAAACAAAAACTAAATTTGATATTCTTGGTATCTGCATAATCAAAAAGTAAATAAAAGAACAATAAAGGAAGCATGACTTCTCACCAAGAACAATAAAACATCAAGATTTTCAACATTTTAGAAGCAAGCAACAGATGAGTGTGGTCCAATTCATCCGAAAGGTTCTTCAAACAATAGTTTGTGATATTTTGAATAAGGGCAACAAAGAAAAAACAACTAACCTAGTGGCGGCTACTGCATGACCAAGCTCATGCACAAAAACAGATATGATGGTAGAAATACATATATATCCAGCATCGGCAAGTGATAAGCTCAAACCAGACAGCTGCATAAAGGCAGTTAGTTAGTTAGTTCATAAGAACATGATAAAAGAAAGATTATTCAAATTTTTCATTTGTTGTCATTTTGGTATTGACGTGTCGTATTTTCCTTGGAGTAAATTATTCAACTAGCCTCTAAAAGATACAACACCAGTCATATAAGTCTTTAAATAATTAAAATTACGCTCTAAGAAGTGAGGAGATGGATTTTAATGGAAGGGGCATAAACTCCTCCCCTCCCAAATTAAGGTCTTAAAGAGAGTAGGGAAAATGGCTTAAATTAGTGGACCATGCTAAATAAAATATCCTAATTTTTTGGACCGTGCTAATTAAAATGTCCTTAATTTATTCTTTTTAATGTCCTTAATAATTCTTTTTTGGACCTTGCCAGTGTTTCTTCACCTCTCCGAGCTTCATTGCTTTCGCATCATCAGTTCAAGCTATAAAAGTTAATGTTTCTGCTGCTTCATTTGAAATTTCTTTCGACGTTACAAGAGTATAATAACGACAGTAAATTTGTTAGGTTCCTTGATAGAACTCAATAGCGAAAGGGATTTATTCGTCCCTGATTTTTATTGATTGAAAGAAAATGATACACAAGAACGGATACGCTCCTACAATGGTATAAACCACTCAATTTCTAATTTTGCCAAAGATCCTTTCAAAGGGGTGGGAGCCTTTATTTATAGGCTGATTATACAATTACAAGCGATAGGATCCAAAACAGTAACTACTAACCTAACCATAAAACAGAAACATCATTATCTCCTATTGTTTTTCCTGTGATAAACCAGTAAAGGTTTATTCCTATTTACATCTTCATTATTCCTATCAATACCTTCCCCTTCAAGCTCAACCTTGTCCTCAAGGTTGAATTCTGGAAATTGATTTTGGATTGTAGTAACATCTTCCCAGGTGGCCTCCTCTGCAATCTTTTGCTGCCATTGAATTAGCACTTATTGCACTTGTTCTCCCTATTGTTGCATGGTTCTTCTGCCCAGCACCTGTGAAGGCGTATACGTAGGGTCCTGCTCCTGTAATTCTGTAGGTAGGATTGTTTCCACCTCATGTTTTCCAACAGCCAACTTTAATTGCGAAGCATGGAAAGCCGGATGAATGCGAGCCTCTATTGGAAGTTGGAGTTTAAAGGCTGCTGTCCCAATTTGTTTTAACACCAAATAAGGACATACTACTTAGGTGCTAGTTTAGAATGAAGTCGTGTTGGCATAGTAACATGCCTGTGAGGTCTGATTTTTAAGTAAACCCAATCTCCTTCTTTAATCTTGGTGGGTTTCTGGTGACGGTTCGCAAATTTAATCATTTGTTGTTGTGCTCTTCCCAAATGATATTTTAGTTGTCTCAACGCTTCATCTCTGGTCATCAGGTCTTGTGCCACTACTTCCACTATAGTTTCCCCAGGTACAAATCGTGCTAACGATGGTGGTGATTTGTCGTAAACTGTTTCAAAAGGAGTGCACTTGGCAGCCCCTTGAAAACTAGTATTATACCAATATTCTGCCCATGGTACCATATCTGCCCAATTTTTTGGTTGTTCCGAACTAAAGCAACGCAAGTATGTTTCCAAGGTTCGGTTAAGTACCTCCGTTTGTCCGTCTGATTCAGGATGATAAGATGTCCTCATTTTCAGCGTAGTTCCTTGCAACTTGAAGAGTTCCCTCCAAAATTGACTCAAGAAGGTCGGATCTCTATCGCTTACTACAAAAGCTGGTATACCATGAAGCCTCACCACTTCCTTCACAAATATTTCAGCAATGGAGCGAGCCGAGTAAGGATGCTTGATGAGAATAAAATGATCGTATTTGCTAAGTCGATCCACCACCACTAATAGCGTGTCAAATCCCTTGGCCTTAGGCAAGTTCACAGTGAAGTCCATATTAATGTCTTCCCAAATTGCATTCGGAATCGGTAATTGTTGGAGCAGCCCCTCCAAAGATGATGCTTGATACTTACTTCGTTGGCAAATGTAGCGTGCAGAAATGTAGTCGTTGACTGTTGTTTTCGTGCCAATCCAAAGTAACGATTGAGCTAGTCGTTTGTACGTGCAAAAGGCCCCAGAATGACCTCCTATTGGAGAGGTATGAAACTCATGCAGCAACTTGGGTATCCAACTAGACTTTGGTGGCAGAACCAATCTTCCCTTGTAACACAACCTTACATTTTCCAATAGTTGCCATGTGACTTTGGCCTCTCCTTCAAATCTTTGCATATTTTATTTAGCACAGGAACCGGCTTAACCTCGTCATCTATGAGGTTTATATCCTACCAAACGGGTCTAGTCACCACTTTTAACTCTAACTCTTCATATTTTCTCGATAAGGCACCGGCAACTCTATTGGCGGCTCCATTTTGTAGATAATATCAAACTCATAACCCAATAATTTGGCTAACCAATTTTGTTGATTTTGTGTGGTGATTCTTTGTTCAAGGAGGTACCACAGACTTTTCTGATCTGAGTAGACTATAAACTTCCTCCCAATCAGGTATGGCCTCCAACAATGAATCGATTAGACCAATGCCATCAACTCCTTTACTTAGACAGATTTGTTAAGGGAAGAATATGTCAGTGCTTTGCAGAAGAAAGCAATTGGCCTCTTGTTTTGAGTAAGCACAGCGCCAATCCCTCGCCCAGATGCATCGCACTCAATGCTGAAAGTTTGATCAAAATCTGGCATAGCCAACACCGGAGCTGTTGTGACCGCCTCTTTAAGCTTCTTGAAGGCTTCCGTACTATCTGAATTCAACTAGAAATTCCCTTTTCTCAACAAATCAGTCAAGAGACGCGCTATCTTCCCATAGTTGCATATGAATCTCCGATAATACCCAGTCAATCCCAAAAACCCTCGCAAAGCTTTGATTGTCTTAGGAATAGGCCAATCTAAAACTACTTCCACCTTTTTGGGATCCATAGACACTTTTTTTTCTGAAATGAGGTGCCCCAAGTATCCTATCTTGGTCTGCCCAAATTCATACTTCTTTAAATTGGCATAGAACTGTTGTTGCTGCAAAATGTGTAATATGCGCTTCAGGTGGCTCAAATGATGCTTCCAGAACCTACTGTAATTGAGGATGTCGTTAAAGAAAACTAACACAAACTTTTGGCGATACGGCTGAAAAGTATGGTTCATGGCTCATTGAAAGGTGGTTGGGGCGTTGGTTAAACAAACGGCATCACTAAAAATTCATAGCGATCTTGGTGGGTTCGGAAGGCTATTTTGTGGACATCTGGTTCGTGCATCCTTATCTGATGATATCCCGACCTCAAATCTATTTTTGAAAAATACCTTGCCCCATTCAATTCATCCAACAGCTCTTCGATAACCGGAATGGGAAATTTATCCGGCACAGTAGCCTTGTTTAAAGCGTGATAATCTATACAAAATCTCCAACTGCCGTCTTTCTTTTTAACCAAGATAATTGGGTTTGAGTAAGGACTGTTACTTGGTCTGATTAATCCAAACTTAAGCATATTACCAACCTGTTTTTTCAATCTCGTTCATCTGTAAATGAAGGTACCAGTAAGGCCTAACATTAACTGGATCAACACCCGTTCTGATGGGTATTTTATGATCAGCGGTTAGGGGGCAGCCCTGTAGATTCAGCAAAGACACCCTGAAAATCATCAAGAATCTGTTATTCCTACAAACTCCCCCTCTTCATTGATTCCCTCATCTTCTGTTAGCAGAATTACACGCAAACTATGCCCTGTGCAGCAATGACCAGGTCCAAACGATTGATTGCAGCAAAAACACTTTCATTCCTCAAGTCTCTTCAAATATTCTGGATAAGGAAAGTGTTTAACGCCTCTATTCCGACTCTCCATGGTACCTCCAACCTGATTTGAGCAACTACGTGATGCCATACCCATTCTGACCAGATTCCATGAATGCAACGTTTTTTCCAGCCGGGTTGGCCCGAACCACACTCGACCTGGTTCCTTGGTAGCGCGACCCCATTTTCTTGTTGTGATTCTTCCACGTCTCTTGCCACCTCCATCGCTCGAATCAGAGTTCTTGGGCCATGGGGTCGAACAAGACCGCGAAGCCCTTTGCACAACCCATTCATGAAATAACCCAACAGTTGTTCTTCGGGAACCGATTTCTCTTGCGCTGTGAGTAACTCGAACTCGCGAATGAATTCATCCACTCTTCCACGTTGTTTCAAACCCGCAAGATGTTCGAAAACAGACCCTCAAGATGTTCCCCTCCAAAACAACGAAAAAGTGCCTCAGAGAATCACTCCTAAGTCGCGTTCTTGTTCTTGTCTAACCAGAACTAGAACCAATGCAAGGCGTCGCCCTCCATGCTAATATGCGCAAGATTTAATCTTTCTTCAGTTTTTATTTTCTGAAGCGTAAAGAACTTTCCAGCTTTGTTCAACCAACCAAAGGGATCGATTCCTTCAAAAGTGGGTAATTCCACCTTCTTTAACCACAAACATGAGGCTGGCTTCTCTTCCTCTTTTGATTCCCCCCTCATCGAATCTTGCTCGGAATTCTTCACACTCTTCTCCGATTCTGATATCTCGGACGATTCTTGGGTTTTTCTTTTTGGTGCTATGATCAATTCCTGCAATGCACTTCTCAATTCTACCGTGCCCTCCTTCAATTGATCCATATCTGTCCGCATTTCAAGAAAGGTTGTTTCATGCTCCCTGGTCCATTTTTCCATTGCTTTTAATATGTGATTCCATGGTGCTTCCCATGGTTGTTGATGATCCGGTAGGTCAGACCAATTGTTAGGTTCCTTGATAGAACTCAATAGCGAAAGGGAATTATTCGTCCCTGATTTTTATTGATTGAAAGAAAATGATACACAAGAGTGGATACGCTCCTACAATGGTATAAATCACTCAATTTCTAATTTTGCCAAAGATCCTTTCAAAGGGGTGGGAGCCTTTATTTATAGGTTGATTATACAAGGGATAGGATCCAAACGCACTACCTAACAACTAACCACCTAACTATAAAACAGTAACTACTAACAAACTAGCTGTAAAACAGAAACATCATTATTTCCTATTGTTTTTCTTGTGATAAACCAGTAAAGGTTTATTCCTATTTACATCTTCCTTATTCCTATCAAAATTACTGATATTTTTCCTTTATTCCCCTTCACTTCAACCAAACCAAACAAATTAGCACTCATTTAACTATTCAGTATTCACTCAGTCTCCTTGTATTTGTTATTCTTTCCAAAAACCAAATAGTATAACAATAACAACTTAAAATTGGAATGGAAGGGGAAATAAAGTTGCCAACCAAATGAGGGAATCCAAATAGCAATGCACTTGTAAGACTTCGAAGTTGATTGCTTTCTCCACAGAGATGCAGCGCTGTTGCTAACTCCCAAAGGAGAATCTGAAACCAAAATATTAAAAAAAAAAAATCCATGGAATTCGATTGAACAAAATATATAAAATGAGTAATATTCAATTAGGTCTCTGAATTTATAGTACCATATCAACTCAGTCCCTAAAATTATTCCAAAATGAACCCTAAAATTGAACAGTATTAACCAGATTTGTTCCGTTCCTCTGGCTGCATCTTTATCAAATGCATTCTGCTCTGTTTGCATTGACTTATTTGAGTTTAACTACTGACATAAGCATTTGTGGAGAGCTTATAGAAACAACTTGATGACATGTTAATAAGTTGTTTTCAGCTAATTTTCATGAGCTCTCTAGGATAGCTTACGAAAACAGATTATAGCTTATATGAAATTTGACTTTATTATATCTTTTTTGTAGAAATAGCTTGTACAAAAACACATATGCTATAAGCACTTAATTAAGTTGTTCATCTAAATATAACCTTAATCTGAAATGCATGCTGGAATTGTTATCAACTTGATGTCATTATAATCCTTACAAACACCAACATAAGAACGAATCTGATTAACATTTTACAATTTCATATATCATTTTACAATATTGTTAATGTAGGAGATTGTGTTGCTAAAATCCACAATTTCAGAAATCAAATTTAATATTCACTCAATATTAAAAATTAGTACGAAAAAGAAGAAGAAGAAGAATGAAAAGTAGTTTACCAAAGTAACAGCAAGCATAGCAGAAAGGGCAAAACCAAGTCCAATGGAAAACCAGAGTCTAAAAAACTTGGCATGTCGACGACCGAAGTGGTAAAGGTGTTTATTGAACGACGAGAATTTGTAATCGCAATACCAAAAGGAAATGGTATTGGAAAGTTGAGAGGAAGAAGAAGAGGAAGAGGAGGAAGGAGCATGAAGTGGAAGAAGAGTGTTGGACCTAATTTGTTGACTCACAAATCTCCTTATTCGTCTCGTTTCCACTTCCATGATTCATTAACTAACTTGCTTTTTCATTTCATCGCTAACGAGAAGAGTGTGCTACAATTTCGATTGAAAATGCACAAGCAAAATCCTCACGCAACCGTCGCCACTCCGCCACCTACCGCCTACATATACTATCGCCCAAGGGCATGTCCATGAAAAAAATTTCTCTTTATTCTTTGTGAAAGAAAAAAAATTATTTTAAATAATTAATTATATTTTTAGTTTTTATAAAACTTCAATAAAATTATCTTTTGATTTTAAAATTTTGAATTAATTTTCATAAATATATTTAAAATATCTTTCATAATCTTCTTTAATTTTAAATGAGTTAAATATGAATTTTTAGATGTAAAAAATTTAAAATAAAAATAACAAAAATATAAATTTAAAAATTAAATTTATATTTTTTTTTTGTAGATAAATTTTTTATGTTACTGTAAATATGTTTGAAAAAGTTCTTTCAAAAATACATGTTCATTAGAGACTATAAATTACATTTTTATAATTTAAATATGAGTTTGATCTTCTAAATATAATATTTTTTTAGTTTTGATTTCTATAAAAAAGTTTATTTGAATTTAATCTTTACAAAATTAGAAACTGCCATTTTTTTGTCTTTGTCTAGTGACGTGCCAAAAGTAGTGACAATGAGTAATTTGTTTAATTACATGACATTAATGAGTCATTTACTGACATATTTAATTAATTAATTAAAAAATATCTGGAAATTAAATGTTATTTATCCTGGTATTCGATCTCAAATATTCTTCTACTTCCTCCTCCTCCATAAGTCCCAACAATATCAATATCAGAGAATCCAACAAAAAGATTTAAGAATTTTTCTTCTTCTCCCCTCTGAGTTGTAAGCCAAATCCACCTTTATCTCTTCCAATGCAGACTCTTGTTCTCCTCTCTGAGCTGTTCAATCACTCTATTGTGTATCTCTTCCTCAATAGTTAAATTTTCCCTCACCAATATTGTAGGCTATGTATCATTTCCAATTCAATCAAAATTGTTGTGTTTAATGGAAAGAGAGGATGGGGATGAGAGTGGGAGTGAGATGGATTGTGGTGAATGTGATCAAATTAAAGAGACAAAGACGCTAAAGAATAAGCAAAGTTAAATCTAGATGAGAGACATAAATGAGAAGCCTTAGGAGAAGGGGAAGAAGAGAAAATGTAGTAGTGGCTACTGTTTTTTTTTATTTGCCTTCATCAATTTCCATGGAGTGAGGAGATGAACAAGGTGAAGAAAATGAAAAAAAAAATACAAAAGGGAAGATGATAATTGACAACTCGTTGATGCCATGTAATAAAAAAACGCCAACTCATTGATGCCATGTAATTAAAAAACGCTAACTTATATATGCCAATGTGACTCCGTTTGCCACGTCGGTATTTTGCAAGATGACATCAAGAACAAAAATGATAGTTTTTAATTTTGTATGGATTAAATTCAGAAAAAAATGAAGGGACTAAAATTAAAAATATTATATTTATAGGGACCAAACACATTTAAATCTATTTTTATTTTATAGAGACTAATATAAAAATGTTGAAATTTTATATGGACTAAAAACATATTTAACTATTTTTCAAATATATACTAGTAATTTCATCCATCGCACAATAACAATTTCTTTGCAGTCATTTTTAATCTAAGGAAAGTTAACTAAATCTGAAATATAAATATATATTTAAATCAATACAATTTGAGATATTATTAGATTGAACGTTAAGTTCGAATCTGAGACCTTACAGTCAAGTTCGAAATCGAGACCTCGCAATTATTTGAGTTAATTAAAGTGATATTTATGGTCTCTTCTAAATTAAAAAAAAATAGATAATCTTATATGCTATAACAATTAACCTAAAAGTAAATTCATTAAAATGTAAATAAAATGACTTAATTAAAAGAATTGGAAGTATCATGCATCATGTTCGAACTCAAGACTTCGCAATTGTCTGTGTGAGTTTCTATTGGTATTTATTATCTCGTCTAAAAAATTTGCAAGTAAAAGTAAATGAAATAAAAGATTATATCTCCCTTTATTTTGTTGACCCTTTCCCTTGCCACCGAAAATAAAAGGTTTATTCTTCCTTTTTTTACGTTGCTTAGTAATCGAATCACCATGTAGCAAATCATCTTTATTTCCTCCAAGAATTCGTTTGTTTCCTTTCCACTAGCGGCATCCATTTATGGAACTTTCAGATCTGGTTGTTGTAGCTCACCACTGCCGTTTTCCACCACCATTGCATGTTGCATTGTTTTTATTCTCACAGCCATCCCCATTATGTTTTGGCATACTTTCTTTTGCAGTAACCTTGCTCATGCAATTATTTCGCATGTGCCCGTAGCATCCACACTTTGCACAGATAATATGCAGTCATTTGTATTGAATATTGTACCAGTGGCCGTTGATTCCCACCTTTCACACCACAGGTTGATGCAGGCCTATTTCTACATAAATTCTAGCAAACCTTCCTCTTACTGCGTTGAGAGTATGAGTATCCCTCTTCATCGGTTTCCTCACAGCAATCGCAAGAGCCAAAAGAAAACTTTCATCATAGTAAACAAGATTGAGACTTGGAATTTTTATCCAAACCATTGTTTTCTTGATGGTTGCACTCATAGCATTGAACTCTAGAATCCACATATGTATCGCAAGGTAGTGGTCGAAAATCATACACGGACCTCCGCTGGTCACTTTATTTTTCCCTACATTCACATTTCCAGCCCCTGTTAGCTTCCAAATGCTTTCCAGATTGGATTGCTTAGTATTGAATCTGAGACTTTTCCCTAACAGACCACCAATGCATCCTGCCAAGGGGTACTCATCTCCTCCATTATCTTAGGATCGACATGAAACATAGGTAACAATTTTGTTACCATTGACATGCTCCATTTGAACAAGTTTTTTTGCGATTAAATCTGCTTTGGCTCGAGCAACAATAGTTTGTTTGTCTAGCACCTTACCATGAAAGGAGATTGGCTCTTGTATGTTATCTTTCTTCATTTATCTTCCATGATTTGGAGGTTCTTGTTGGTTAACAATTGTTTTCGACGACGACCGATGTGCCGTAAAGGAAAAAGTCATAGAAACCCTAGCAGACATAAAAACTCTTTTTTAAAGTAAATAATAAGTTTGACTATCTTCAAAAGGTGTATGATAATTGGCTTAATTGCAGTTTTAGTCCCCATATTTATACTGATTCACGAAATTGGTCCCCTATTTTAAAAGTCGATAGTTTTGGTCCCTCCCTCTGATTTTCTAGCTAAAAAATGATGACGTGAGATGTTTTAAATAACATGACATATGATACGATGATGTAGAGTGATTAACACCTATGAAATTGAAATAAAACGTCGTAAAAACTTAACTTTCAACTTCAAATTTTATTCGTATTTTTAATTTAATTAATGACATATGAATAATTAATTGATCTAGATGGTTTTATATCATAGAATTGTATGTCACGTCATTTAAAATATATCAAATCGTCATTTTTTAGTTTAAAAATCTGAGATAGAGACCAAAACTATCGACTTTTAAAATAGGAGGACCAATTTCGTGAATCAGTATAAATAGGGGGGCTAAAACTGTAATTAAGCCATGATAATTTTAGAAAAGATACCAATAAAGAAGGAGAAAAATAACTAAGTACCTTCCACATTCAAAAAACGTGAAAGAAAAAAATATCTAGATTGAAAAATGCTACCAATAGCAACATACATGCTTTGGAGGCTATGAAGGGAACCCATAAAAATTTGGAATCAATTGACACCTATAAAGAAGGTTACACGGTTTCCTAAGTCAGAAATAAAGTGGAAAAAAAAAGTAATTCTCAACCAATAGACCCAAACATAAATCTTGCAAACCATCCCATTAAAAATATGGCAGTGCATGATCCGCTAACTTGTGATGATGAGCCTGTTGCAGTAGTGGAAATCAACACACTGGTATTAGCTAACAACTTAAAGCATAGTGTGAAGCTGCATAATGCAGAACCAACTCAATTTAACACCGGTGCAACATGTGATATACCTCACATGCAAGTAATGGATGAAGACATCAAAAATTTGGAGACGGAATCCCATATGCAAATCATTTAAGATGAATAGAATATATTTATCTTTTGCCTTTAATTTTAGTGTTTTAATGATTATATTATCTTGGAATTGCAGGGGTGTTCAAGGAAAAAATTTCAATAAAGCACTCAAAAATTATTATAGGCAGTTTAAAGTGGATATGGGTACTCTCCAAGAAACTAGATGTGGTGGTGTTAAAGCCACTAATACAATATACATATTTGGTTGGTGTGGAACAAAGCAACATACATATTACTCTAGTTCAAGAAAATCAACATTTTATCCATGTTAAAGTTAGATATGGGGATTCTCAAAACTGGTTGTTAACTCTGGTGTATGCTAGTCCTAGAGAGATATAGAGACGCGAGATCGGACATGTGTTAAAAAATTTAGCTGCTAACATCTTGTCTCCCTAGATGATGTTGGAGGACTTCAATGAAATTTCGGGTCCCGAGGAGCAAAAAGGGGCGCACGGGTCAACATGTCTAGATGTATTGAGTTTTGCAACTAGATAAATGATTGTCACTTGATGGAAGTGACCAATGTGGTTTCTAAGATCACTTGGAGAGGATCTTTGTAGAAAGGAAGATACCGTATTTTCAAAAAGCTTGATTGTGTTCTTTGTAACGCCTATTGATGACTCAATTTTCCAAAAGGGCTTGCTAGAGTTTTGCCTCATATCCAGTCTGACCATAATGCTATTATTGTTATGCTTCATAGGGAGCCTTCTACTCCCCCCAATCGTTCCTTCAGATTGAAGCGGCTTGGATTATGCATGATAATTTTAACCCTTGGATAAGAGAGAAGTGGATCTATGGGAAAGATTTAGTTCCTTTGTTGGAAGGTATGACTTCACTTATTAAAGAGTGGAACAAAGACATTTTTGGAAACATCTTTAAGCGTAATAGGTTGAATGGTATTCAAAATAACTTTTATTACGGGCACAGTAGATATGTTGATACGCTTGAATCTGATCTCTAAGATGAGTTGGCTCAAACTATTCATCACGAAGAGTGTCATTGGTTTCAAATGTCCAAAGTTAAATGGATCATTGATGGTGATAGGAACACAAAATATATCACTCAAAGACTATTGTGCGTAGAAGAAAGAATAAAATCATGGCGCTTAGAGATGAGAATAAATAGTGGGAGTTTGACGCTGTGAAGTTAAAGGATATGGATATGCGACATTTTTCTAATTTTTTTCGTGAAGATCAATAAATCAGGGAGCCCATTGTATCATTTTCCTTTTACCCAACGCATCTGGAGAATCATCAGGTAAGTTTGCGCTCTATGCCTTCTATGGTTGAGATCTAGAAAGCCCTGTTTGATATGGGTCCCCACAAAGCCCCGGGGATGATGGTTTTCCAGCTCTTTTCTACCTACATTGTTGGGACATTGTGGCTCCGTCTTTATAACAGTTTGTTAGTAGTGTCTAGAATGACCCCTCTCAGATTAGATCGGCTAACAATACTCTTCTAGTGCTCATTCTAAAGGTTGACCAATTGGAGTTTCTCACATAGTTTCGTCATATTTCTCTTTGCAATGTGATTTATAAATTGGTTACTAAAATTGTGGTGAACAAAATGAAACCTTTGCTAAATAATACCATCTATCTACATCAGTCAAGCTTTATCCCCAAGAGGAATATTCATCATAATATTATTATAGCGCGGGAGATGGTTCATGAAATTAAAAGAATGAAGAGCTAGAAGGTCTGTACTCAATGTCTCCAAGATTATACGTTTCTTGGGGAGTTAATTAATTTAATTCATCATTGTATCTACTTCGTCTTTCAAAATTTTATAGAATGGGGACAAGGTTGATAAATTTGCCTCGTCTAGAGGTATTTGACAAGGCGACCCTATTTCTCCTTATCTATTTGTTATTTGTATGAATTGTTTGTCGCATATTAACGTTGACCAGGTTGATGCGTGTTATTGGAAGTCGATGCATGCAGGGCGTGTGGGACCTAAGGTGTCTCGCCTTATTTTTGCAGATGACATTTTCTGTTTGCAGATGCCATTATAAAGCAAGCTTACTGCATCGTAACATGCTTGGATCAATCTTATCAAGCCTCGGGCCAAAAGATCAATGTTGAAAAGACTCAAATTTTTTTCTCAGCTAATGCAAATCCTCAACTTCACCAGGAGATTATGAAACATACGAGGTTTATAGACACTGAGCTTGGGGAAGTATCTTAGGGAAAACATTACACATAGTAGGAGCTCTAGAATTAGGTTTCAACATATTACTGAGCCGGTTCAAAGGCGTTTGAGTGGTTCCAAGCAACAATGTTTGAGCTTGGCAGGAAGAATTACATTAAGTCAATTTGTATTGAGTTAAATCCCTTAGTTTCATATGTAGTGTGGCAAAATCCCTACAACTATTTGTAATGAGTTAGAAAAATTACATTGAGACTTTATCTGGGGAGACGTTGAGACAACTCGTAAAGCTCATTTGATCAATTGGAAGATTTGTTGTATGCCTAACGAGAACGGTGGTCTAGACATCAAACAAACTCAGTTAATGAATGATGTTTTTCTTTTTTAAAATACTTTGGAATTTATTGACTAATCCTAATCACTTATGGTGTCAAGTTCTCTTGAATAAGTATGTCAGAAATCAAAACTTGTTGGAGAATATAATTTGCAAGTCGAATGATTCTCCATTATGGAGATCTCTAGTGAAGATTTGGGACAAATTTCAACAAAATATTACTTGGACAAATTTCAACCTCTTTTCTTCAATTTGACGCAAACTGATGTAATTTTAGATATTACTTTGATAGTTAAAGATGTTGTAAACAGGGAGGGGAAACGGAACCTTGATCTACTTCAAAATTGGTTCACTACCGATATGGTTAGTCACATTATTGTTATTCCTTCTCTTCTTCTTGAAGATGGTGAAGATAAGTTGGGTTGGAGTGATAATAGTTAATCGGTTTTTTTAGAAAAAAATTATAATTAATCGTATTTTGTATTGTCTGCTATTTTAGATGTTAGTGAAGTAATTTAAATTTATCAACATGAAATTATATTTATTATATTTCATCAAATCATTGTTAAAATCTCGTCGAAAATCTCTAACAATTTATTTTCGTGTTTTGGATCGTCGAATGATTTTTATCTTATTATCTTATGAGAAATATTCAAATAAACTCAAATTCAATTATAACTTATAATAATAATCCTAGTTAGAATTAGATGAATTTTATATTATTTTTAGAGAAAAATATTTACAAGAATATTTTCCTCGCTCGCATAAATTTTTATGTTAAAATATTTATTCGCAAAAAATTTATCAGTAGAATTTAGCGTTAGTGAGCCAAAGTAACCCTACTGAAGTACCTCGAGTCAGTATCAACAAATGAGGGATAGAAAACATAAAAAGAGTTGTGTAAGAAAATGTGAAAGAGATGTTCAGTTACTAGTATCGAAATAAGGGGTAAATGATCAATCTAGTCCCTAATCAAGGAAGGAAAATGACCAACCAAATCCTACCAAATAGTCAAATTACAAAATAACCCCAAGACCCC
>JBBPBP010000004.1:17760733-17798275 GCA_037974735.1 Cicer chorassanicum
AAGTTTAAAATTTATACTTTTCAATGTAAAATTTATAATTTTAAATTTCTTAACAGAATATAATTTTTGAGATGCTAAAGGCAGTTTTTTTTTTTTTTTTTTATTTACGTCATAGAACATTATATATGGTCTTAACCTAAACAATTTCATAGATTCTCCATAAATACAACTAGCATAAACACTACACCAAGTCATCTGCATTGACTAGAGATTTATTTCATTTCTCAAAAGTCCAACCAACTTTATCAAGTTTGGTTGGCTTTAACATCATTTTCCCCCTTAGTTAGCTAGAATTTTAAACAAAAGGTACTCTGTTAGTTTGAACATTTTAAAACCAAGTCACCAATGGCAATAATTAATAAACACTCTTGGTGGAACCATGTGTTACATTATATATTCGAGTTTGGGTTTAGGTAGGGGCACAAACTAGTGAATTTGACACCATTCATATTTGTTCCACTTTGTGAGCTGTAAATTTCTTACCTGCATTCATTCAACTATATTTTATCATAACATAATATATAATATTATTATATAATGTTATCTTTAAAATATCTAAAAGCAATTATTTGTATGAGTAAAATGTTATTGAACATTTGTGTAAAATTTTATAAATTTTCGGTACAATTCTTTATTCGTTTAGAGAGAAAAGAAGGTGCATTGTTAGTGTAAATCAATTTTACATTAATAGACTATAAGAACCATTGATTTTATTATTTTATCCCACAATTATAACTGTCATCATAAAATAATTACATAATCAACTTCTTGTACTTACTGTCAATGTAAAACAGTTTACATGTATAGTCTATGGTCATTAATTCCATTCTTTAATATATTACTTTTTTGCATCAAACTTAAATAATTATTTAGATTAAATAAGTATTTGATTCCTATAAAATTGATAAAAATTGATTTTAATCTTTAGAAAAAATTTGTAATTTTTATTCCTTAAATTGAATTTAAAGACTAAATGAACAATTTTTGCATTTAATTATATGGACTAAGATGAATAAAAATTATAGAGACTAAAATCAAATTTAAAGAACTAGAATATATTTAATCCAAATTATTTTATTTTTATGTTCTCAATTAATTAAGTGAAGTCCATGAGATCAATAACAAATGAAGCAACAAAAAATGACAATTTTAATTTTTGCAAGTGAGCTTCAAATACAATAAATGAAACAAGTAGCAACCCGTGATAGTATGCAAGTTCAAATTAAAGCAATTTATCTATCAATTTTCAAATATGAGAACCAAATTAAATTTTACCCTTTATATGTACTTTTTAGATATTCTCAAACAAAATGGTCCCACATATAATGAATGTTCCTACACTCCCTCATATTAAAATTCCAAAGATAATCAAAATAATATAATAATCCCTATACAATACAATGCCATTTGTAATGAATGGAGGGGACCCAATTAAAACTACTATTAACTTTTTAAGTAATGTCATACCAACGGTTCTAAATAAGACTTTTAAAAAAAAAGCTATTTTTTCTTTCATGAATTTTCACTTCTCACCAACCTAGTTTTGAGTGAAAAATTGAAGTTATGTGCTTGCTACTCTGAATCACTTTCCAAGCTTTCCATTCCTTTTAAGCCTCTACTACGCTTTTGCTGCATATTCAAGACAACCCCAACAACATTATTTCACTCTTCCATTATATATAACATCATCACAAATCATACATATATAGTTTCACTATGTAGATACAAAAAATTAATCAAATTTCTTCATACTATTAACAAAAATAAACAATGTAAAGGGATGAATATGCTTTTCATCACTAAAATTAACCAAAATGTCACTTTAGTCCATACTATAAATTCTTTATGTTTTGGACTTTAAAAAATGTATTAAAAATTCTGTTATTTTTGTTCAAATAAGAGATTAGTGAGGACTAAACATTTTTTTTAGATGAATCAAATTATACCGTTATAGAGATTAAAAACATATTTAATCAGATGAATAAAGTGGAATGAAAGAAAGAGGTAAAGTTACCTTCTTGACAGATTTCTTCTCCCTAACCTCATATCTGCTCTTTGTTAGATCTGATAGCCACATCCCAGGAAAACAATACTGTAAACCAATAATAATGATATTAACTATCATAAGGAACCAATTTGTATCTTTGATCTAGTTATAAATTATTAACTATGAAACACAGATACTGACACAGACACTGGATATAACACTGACACGTCGACATCAATAATAATTTGAGAAAATGAATTACTTGAATGTAATCAATGTGTCAGTGTTTCTAGACATGCGTTGATCATCAAGACAGGCATTCGATCAGAAACCTCAGTATTATAGAGATTATTAAACAAGCATAGAATAGAAGTTTGAGAGAAAAGAAGCCATATATAGTTGTTGTATATATCTTTTACTTAGCTTTGTTTTTTCTATCTAGTAATAATACCTGAAGAGTTCTGTCAATGTTCTTAGCTCTCTTCTTAGGTCTTTGAGGGATTTTTGTCCCTTTCATTGCAAGAAAGTCATCTTCTTTCTCCTTTCTTGAAAGTGCAATGTATATCTTTGGCCACTCAATTACCTCTACATTGACTTTCTCTTCATTAGTAGCAGCAGCAGCATTCGGAACTCGACCTTCGTGTTTCGATTTAATTGAAGATGAATCAACATGATGACCATTCATGAATCTCTCAGTGGCTTTTGTTGTTGATGAAGGCTTCTTACACTTTGCTGATCCAGAAGAAGGCTGCACCCTTAGTTTTTCTGCTGCAGATCTAGAAACAATTTGGTTTATTCTTGAAGGCGATCCGCTTGCTGTTCCAGCAGCTGTTGAAGGATCTTCCAAATTCCTGACCATGTTTCAAAATAACGATGTTCAAATTATTACTGGTGTTTATGTATCAGTGTTATGCTAAGTGTCAGTGGTCAGTGTCTACGTGTCAGTGTCATGTTAAGTGTCAGTGTTTGTGTTTTCATTGCATCAAGTTCTAGTAAACTTCTACAAGTCCAAAGATAAGATAAATGAAAGGACACAGCTTAATTCCATAAAACCTTGTTATCAAGTTTAAGTTAAGTCAATCAAATTGAATAGAAGAAAAGATACATGAAGCAGAAAATGAGAAGCATAAAGAATAGAAGGAACTTGCCATAAGTATTATGACAAGATAAAGGGCAAAATCAGTTAGACATAACAAGGAGATCTAGAGAAAATTGGAAAGAATTTTGGAATGACAAAAATGGGTCACTCAAATATTTAAAATGTGATATAAACAAAATGTTTTTCATTGACAACAAAACCATATAAGAATATTGAAACTAAAATAAGCACAAGCAAATCTATGTTTTTTTTTTATATAAAACTAAGCGTAATTAAGAAAGTAAGATACAAATGAAAATGTTGATTAATACCTAGGGCTATTAAGTTTTCTACCTCTGCCATTGGAGGCAGTAAGTGGAGGTGGAGGTGGCATAGATGCAGAAGAAAATTTGGCTGGAAGAAGTTTCCTTTGAACAGAAGATGATGAATCTTCAATGGAAGTTCTAGAGACTCTTGATCTCTTTCTATGACCCCATTTCAACAACACATCACCACCACCACTTGGACTAGTGCTGTTGTTGCTTGTGCTATGACTTGTCTCAGTTGTTTTTTGAGGAGAAGAATCAAAAGGGGACATGTTCTTGTTATGCTTTTCCAAAGAAAGGACCATATATCATATTATATGAACCAATCTCAAAACTTTGCTTTCAAAACCAACATAACATTCAAAGAGAGAGAGAGAGATGCAAAATGCTACTCAACTTTGTAGCATTTGTATTGTTACTAATGTTGTTATTATTATTTTTATTACATGTCATATAGTCTGTTAGACATATAAAAGTTGAATTTTCTCATTTCAACCTAACCATTAAACTCTGATTAATCATTTCCACACAAGTTAAATTCTTGTCTTTTAACTTAGTTTTCTCTGTACACAAGTCAAATATCAAATTCCTAATCACTTACTTAAAGTGTCTGAATCCCTTAATACTGTGACCAACCACGTATTGGTACTAATGTTGTTATTATTAATTATTAGGTTTTATATATTTTTTATTCCCACAATCACACTCTGCATCCATGTGCTACCCCCCATCATGTTCCCTTTGATTCCATTTTTTTTGTTCCTTAAACTCATACCATGAAAAAGTAAAAGAAAAAAGAAAAA
The DNA here is from genome assembly GCA_037974735.1 of Cicer chorassanicum. Lineage (NCBI taxonomy): Eukaryota > Viridiplantae > Streptophyta > Magnoliopsida > Fabales > Fabaceae > Cicer > Cicer chorassanicum. The sequence goes on from JBBPBP010000004.1 coordinate 17,764,928, forward strand.
TTAAATATCTATATGTATAATCAACAGCCATATCACCACTAAGAAGCCAATTCCAGATAATGATTACATCGATAGATGTCTACATAGTAACATAAACATTATATATATGTATATTTCCATATAATTGATTTAAACAAAAAAAATGTGCAGCAACAAATGTACAACAAAGGCGTGAAGCAAAAAAATAAAAAAATTGGAAAATGAAAAGGAATAAGAATAACCTCATGATTATGTTGGTTGCAGCACACAAAGCAATTGTTGTTATGATTGAAAAATCTAATTGTGGTTATAACGCAGAATTGGCTTAACACGTTGGTCAATTTTATAAAAAGGGTATAGTCATATTGTGTAGTAGTTATTGTGAGAATCGTTGAATTATTTTATTTTTAATGTAAATCCATATAGTCTTAAATAATTATCTTCAACATTAATCTTTTTATTCCTAATTTATTTTTACTTTTATCCTAAACTTTTGATTCTTTTAAGATGATATTTTTCTTTTTATATTATCGAAAACATGCATTAAATAAATTTTAATTTTACTTGATAAATAAAGGGAAAAAAATTAAACAAATCTAAAATTATTATTTCTTAATATGTGTGTCTAAGTCACACTGTGTAGTAACGCAGAATTGGCCTAACACGTCGTTTAATTTTACAAAAGGGGAACAGTCACAGTCACGTTGTGTAGTAGTAGTTATTTGTGAGAATCGTTGAGTTATTTTATTTTTAATGTAAACACATATAGTCTTAAATAATTATCTTCAACATTAATTTTTTTATTTCTAATTTATTTTTACTTTTGTCCTAAATTTTTTATTCTTTTAAGATGATATTTTTCTTTTTATATTGTTGAAAACATGCATTAAATAAATTTTATTTTTACTTAATAAATAAAAGGTAAAAAAAAGTTAAACAAATCTAAATTTATTATTTCTTAATACGTGTGTCTAAGTCACATTGTGTAGTAACGCAGAATTGGCCTAACATGCCGTTCAATTTTACAAAAGGGGTACAGTCACGTTGTGTAGTAGTAGTTATTTGTGAGAATCGTTGAATTATTTTATTTTTAATGTAAACACATATAGTCTTAAATAATTATCTTCAACATTAATTTTTTTTATTTCTAATTTATTTTTACTTTTGTCCTAAATTTTTTATTCTTTTAAGATGATATTTTTCTTTTTATATTCTTGAAAACATACATTAAATGAATTTTATTTTTACTTAATAAATAAAAGGTAAAAAAATTAAACAAATTTAAATTTATTATTTCTTAATATGCGTGTCTAAGTCTCCAAAATATAAGAACAAAAAGAATATATTTTAAGAGTTTAATTTCTATTAATTGCAAAGTAAATTTTTTTATACAATTAAATAAATTTTTTTATACAATTAAATAAACATGATTAAATGGTTGTGATTCAATGATAATTTTTAATTTTTTTTGTTTGTTTGTGATTGACAATTGTGATTTTTTTTACACCAAACTTATATATAAATTAAATCTTATTTTTAATCTATAATTTTGTGAGAAAAAAGAACACGCATTGTCATTGTAAACTAAAGAAAAAAAGAACACACATAATCGTATAAATTAGTTTTAATTAATGTCAAATTAAAATTCAGTTTTTTTTTCTTCTCTTTTTATATTATTCAATTCTTTTTCTTCTCTTTTGTTTGTAGTCAAATCTTATTGGGTTTGTTAGTTCCCATATTCTCTGTCCCTCAACTCACCAATTAAGGTACTTGATAAAAGCCACGTGTATCCTCATATTGAAGACAATGTTTTTTTTATGAACAATATTTTATTTGAACATCAAAAACTCAAACATAACACTAAGGAATACTATCTATCTACACATTCTCCCACGAAACCATTGTCATTGGATTTTAAGTAACTTACTAACTTTTGATAAACAAGAAAGCAACTTATTAATAAACTTAGTATATAAAAAAGAAAGTTATCAACAAACTTATGACATGGTATAATTCTTGAAAAAGATGATTTAATTGATATGCAATGATGTGATACAAATATTTTACAATGTTAACAAATTATAAATCTTATATATTACTTTTAAGTTGTTATAATTAAAATTAATCTTTTTTTTTTTTTTATGTATCAATTGATTGACAACGTATTTTTTTTTCTCTTTTATGGTGTATGAAAATAAACCTAAAAAATGATGTAACATAAACAGACCATTTTGTAAACGGAGCTAGAAGCGGAGCCGGAGAGACTATGACCCTCCAAACTTTTATAAATTTTTCTAATATTAGTATGTTATTATATTTTATTAATGTTATATGATTTTTTATAATAAACTTTTTCTGATTCAATATATTCAACCTTAAACATCTATACCAAATAAAATATAAAACAAACTTTTATTAGAAACTTAATTTGTTTATCTTTTTTTATATATTGTACATTTGAATTTTTTTTACTAAATTATACTTTTAAATTTAGTTCTTCTACACTTAATTCTTGACTCCATCCCTGATAATGAAAACAAGATCTAATCTAGTATTTGTGCAAGTAAACCTTACTTTTTACTAGACGGGTGATAATAGTTGAATGAGAGGTGTTGTATTTTGGTAGTGTTGTAATCCAAGTAGAAGAAAACAATATTGAGATTTTTGATTAAAATAGTTTCGAAAACTTTTAATTCATCCATACTATGATCGTTAGTATGCTACATTACCACAATGGCAATCCTTAAATGACACATATTAAAAAGGATAATGCCACAAAATACGTTTATATAATCAACAGTCACATATACAAGACATGTTTATATTCCATTTCATTTCTTATAAATATGTACCCAAAAGTATATAAAATTAAAATGATATAAATTCCCTTTCACTTGGTGTTGTGTGCACCTCCACTGGGCTACTTCTGTAAGCTTCTATGCTTCTGCAAATTTAAGGGATTGGCTTCATAAACATAGCTGCAAATATTTTACTATAGATGAAGATACACAGTGGCCCTACTGCATCAACCAACTCTGAAAGTTTTCATCAGTGCACCAACGAATCATAAAGTCGACAGTTTCCGAGTCTTTTTTAGGTTTTTGGCAAGAGAATCACAAAATTCTCGCCTCCTTTTATTGTTTTTTTTATCATCGGTATCATTAACAGGTATGGCCCCCGAAGTCTTTTCTTGAATTTCAAGAGCATCTCTCACATAAAGCTTTAACCTCCACAGTGTGTAGTCACTCTGTTTACAGTGATAAAAACATGAGCACCTAGAAACATGCTAAACAAAAACTACTTGAACAGGAAATAGGATAGGATACACAATTTGATAACGGTTGACACTGACAGTTAACGTTATCAACATTACAGACCTGAGCATCAATGTCAAGATCCACTTCATCACCAGTAGGATGGAAGCTTGAATTGTTCTCGGCAACTATCTCCAACGCCCTGTTGAGGTTTTCAGGAGACAATTTGGTGAGAGCTGTCCCAAGTATTCTCTTCTCTCCAGTAGATAGTTTCCTACAGTATCATTAGCAACAGTGAGCAGCATAAAATATGCATAATCGAAACAATAGCATAGCCATGTCCCCAAAAATAAAAGAATACCATCACAAAACAAGTCTTGCATTTATAACACCAAAGTGTGAGCGTAAAGCATTTCTAGACCAAATATTCCCATTTGCATATTTCCTTGCGACTTTAGTTTTAAGCAGTACTATACTAACACTTCCAAATGCCCCCTCCTATCAAGGAGACCCGCGGATATAACAAACTGATACATAGCACAAGGTCAATTACAATTTGAACATTAGACCGCTGTTTGAGCAACTATACACAGTATAGTAATTACTGTAGACATAACTATTGCAGTTTAATGCAGCAACATTTCTGTTAGCTTACATTTTCTTTTAGTTCTTATAACAGCAAAGTAATTAATGTTCACATGACAGCGGCAAGGTTTGTATAATCTTTTTAAGGCCTAGGATTTCATTCAAGTCATGGTCTGTAGCCTGCATCAAGACCATTTAAAGATTGCAACAGGATTAATTCAAATCCTTAACAGCAGAAGCTTCATTTCAATTTCCCTAGTTGCAGACCAGAAGATTAGCCTACCATTGACTGTGTAGTGTGTACCAGATCTCTAAGCCTCTTTACTCTAGAAAACCACGAATATTAACTATCGGCCATTTCATTCTACTTCACCAATTTTCCAATTTCAGGATGCAAGACATCTATGGATTTTAACTTATAATCTAGACTATTAGTCTATGTTGGATTCCAAATCGTGGCTGAGAATCAGTCATTTATTAACTGGTTATTTTGTAATTAATTTATAATATTATATAGGGTAGCTGTAGCAAATATCAAGAGATCTTGTATAGTAAATCCCTCCTATTTTAATTCTAATTTATTTCCTTTCTTAGACTAGGGCCTGATGTATTTAACCCAGAATTGTAACCATTATGATTCAAGAAATGAAACAATCATTTCCTCAATACATGAAACAATCATTTCCTCAATACATCACATTGTATTAGAGCAAACCTGGTCCAAATGAGAAACACCATTACTACATGGCTGAAGAAAGCAGTTCGGACACAGACCCAAACTCCAAAACGGCAGCTGGAATTTCCACAATTACCAGCCTGACCAAAAACACCATTATACCCATCACTGGCTACAAATTAAATGGCCAAAACTACACCCAATGGGCAAGTGCTGTCCGGATCTTCCTTCAAGGAAAAGGGAAGGAAGATTACATCTCTAATGATGCAAAAGGTCCAGAGAAAAAGGACCCCAATTACTCAAAGTGGAAGCTAAGAACAGCTTAGTCATGACATGGCTACTGAACTCAATGACCACTGAAACAGCGGAAAACTTCATGTATTACAGCACTGCAGCTGAGATTTGGAGCGCTGTCAAGGAGACATACTCAAATACTGATAATACTTCGGCCATATTTGAGATCAAGAGTCTCCTGCATTACCCACAACAGTCACTGATTATTACCATACCCTCATCCGTTACTGGCACTAGCCAACTGGATGTCTATGAGGATATGGTATGGAAATGTCCTTAAGACAGCAAACAGTACAAAAAACTGGTGGAGAAAGACTGAATCTACCAGTTCCTCCTTGGCCAGAACAAGAATCTAGATGATGAAGTAAGAGGAAGGATCCTCGAAACCAAACTTGTGCCTAACATAAGAGAAGTATTTTCAGAAGTGAGTCGAAAGAAAGTCATGCTTTGAAGCACAAATCAAATCTCCATTAATAAAGGTTCAACCTTGGCTGTGAAAGGAAACTACAAAAAATCCAGAGGATGGTGTGATCACTGCAAAAAACCAGGCCACACCAAGGAAACATGTTGGGTCATTCATAGAAAACCAGTAGATTGGAAACCATCTTAGGAGCAGGGCCAGTTGCGCCGATGCTGCCACATCAGAATGAGACAAAGTGTTGACAGCACTAGCACCAGAACCAAGTCCATTTAGCAAGGAACAAATGGAGATGTTGCAAAAATTGCTTCAGCAACCCCTTCAAAACACTAACACACACTCAACTGCTGCCTTGGCCCAAAAAGGTAATTCCTCATGTGTTTATTTTCGTTGACAAAGGAATATCTATATCATGGATTGTAGACTCTGGAGCCTCAGACCATATGACTGGGGATATCACTTTATTTGATGAATATTCCTCTTGCAATGACAACTCTATGGTACGGATAACAGATGGCACAAAAACAAGAGTGATTGGTAAAGGCTCAGTAATCATCTCCAAGGACATTACTCTTAACTCAGTTCTTTATGTTCCAAAGTTGAATTGCAACCTTTTATAGATGACCATGCATGAGTTACTTGGTTGTTCCTGATGAAAGAAAAATCTGAAGTGCGAGAAATTTTTGAGAACTTCAACAATATGATCCAAACCTGGTTCCAAACCAAAATCCAAGTGCTAAGAACTAACAATGACCGTGAATACTATCACCATTCCTTCAAATCTTACCTTCTCAAGCATGGAATAATTCACCAAACCACATGTGTGGACACACCACAACAAAATGGTATTGTTGAGAAGAAAAACAGGCACCTCATGGAGGTTACTAGGTCCCTCATGAAATCAACTAATGTACCAAATCATTTTTGGGGTGAAGCCGTCCTTTCAGCATCATATTTAATAAACAAAATGCCTCCTAAAGCCCTCAAGTTCCAAACCCCTTGCCAAACCCTTTTATCCATTTACCCACACATTAAAATCCTTTCATCCATTTCTCCATAAGTCTTTGGCTGCACTGCATTTGTGCAAGACAACCAGCCTAACAAAGGAAAATTAGGGCCAAAATCCCTGAAATGCATATTCTTAGGATACCCACCAAATAAGAAGTGATATAGGTGCTACTTCCCTATAAACAAAAAATTATACCATTCCATGGGTGTAACCTTTGAAAATCAATCTTACTGCCCCAAAGTTGACCTTCAGGGGGAGAGAGAACAAAACATAGCAGAATCCCAACCTTGAGAAATGGAACAGAATTTGCAGCATTTTTTGGAAACAGAACAGACCTCCATAGAGCAGCAAGTTGTAGAACCAGAAACTGACCTTGTGACCGTAGAAACAGTAGAACCTGCAACCAGATCTGAGGCAGAACCAAAAAAAGAACAACTGGTGTACACAAGGAAGAAGAAAACTCAAAGGGAGGAAGAAATCTGCACATCTCCAAGGCCAATCCAAAATTCTGAACTTAATCCAGATTTAGAAGTTATGCCAGGTAACATTTTTTGAGCCTAATGACAATTGCAGTTTTAATGAGAATGATCTTAACTTACCAATTATTGTGAGGAAAGCGGTGATATCATGCACTCAACATCCAATTGGCAATTATGTATCTCATAGAAATCTGTCACAAGAATACAGGGCCTTCATCACCACATTGGATAACATAAAACTTCCAAGAAATGTTCAAGAAGCTGTTCAACATGTTGAATGGAAGACTGTAGTGGAAGATGAAATTAAAGCATTGGATAAGAATGGAACATGGAAATTTCTAGAGCTGCCGAAAGGAAAAAACCCAGTTGTGTAAATGGATTTACTCAATAAAGCGTACAAAAGCCCGCTTGGTGGCAAAGGATATGGGTGGACTATGAAGAAAAATTTGCTCCAGTTGCAAAACTAAACTCCGTTTGTGTCATTATCTCCTTAGCTATAAATCTATAGATTGGCCCTTACACCAACTAGACATCAAGAATGCTAACCTAAATGGTGAACTCGAAGATGAAGTATACATGAAAATACCACCTCGCCTAGAAACTCCCCAAACAATTGGCAAGGTATGCATGCTCCAATACGGTCTTAAGCAATCCCCACAGGCATGGTTTGAGAGACTAGCTCGAGTTGTCAAGGAGCACGGCTTTACTCAATGCCAAACTGACCGTACAATGTTTGTCAAGCACTCTAGTGAAAGAAAGATGGCAATATTTATTGTTTATGTGGATAACATCATAATCTCAAGCGATGATGACAAAGAGATAGAAGAACTCAAGAGATTTTTGGCTAAAGAATTTGTGGTCAAGGACCTTGGACACCTAAAATATTTTCTTAGGATGAATATTCCTCGATCCAAACATGGAATCTACGTATCCCAAAGGAAATATGTGCTAGACCTGTTGGAAGAAACAAAAATGTTGGGGTGCAGGCCAGCAGATACACTGATGGAACCTAACCTTAAATTGGTTGAACGAGAAGGCAATCCCCAAGTTGATAAAAAGGGATACCAAAGATTGGTAAGAAAGCTAATTTACCTAACTCACACAAGACCAAATATTGGTAACTCAGCGAGTGTGGTAAGTCATTTCATGAATAAGACCGCTAAAGATCACATGAAAGTTGTGACTCGAATTTTGCAGTACCTAAAAAGACACTCGGGAGAAGCCTTCCCTTAAAAAAGGACTCAAATAGGAGTGTGAAAGTGTTCACGGATGCAGATTGGGTTGGTTCATTGACTAATCGCAAGTCAACGAGTGGTTAATGCACATATGTGTGGGGAAACTTGACTATTTGGAGAAGTAAAAAACAGTTTGTGGTGGCAAGAAGTGCAGAGGCTGAGTTCAAATCAATGGCTCATGGCATTTGGGAGAGAATTTGGTTGTAGAGAATGCTTAAGGAATTAGGAATACCAACAAATTACAAGATGAGCCTCTTATGCGACAACAAGGCAGCCATCAATATTGCAAAAAATTCAGTCCACCATGATAGAACAAAACATCTGGAGATAGATAGACATTTCATAAAAGTAAAGATAGATGGTGGAATTATCAAGCTGGAATACACTCCTTCCAAGAACCAAACTGCAAACATACTGACCAAGGCCCTTCACCAGTCTAATTTGAGAACTTAAGGTCCAAGCTAGGCATGATTGACATCTACTGCCTAGCTTGAGGTGGAGTGTTGGATTCCAAATTGTGGCTGAGAATCGGTCATTTATTGACTGGTTATTCTGCAATTAATTTATTATATTATATAGGACAGCTGTAGCAAATATCAAGGGATCTTGTACAGTAAATCCCTCCTATTTTAATTTTGATATATTTCCTTTCTTAGACTAGGGTCTGTTGTATTAAAACCAGAATTGTAATCACTTTGATTCAAGAAATGAAACAATCATTTCCTCAATAATTCACAGACTATATACTATCACTCTTCATCCAATCCTAGTTGCTTCGTTTCAAATTAATCTCTTCAAGTACAAACAAATAAAGAGGCATCCAACTTTATATACTAATTGTAACGATTGTAAGAAAATGCACATTCCCTCCACTAAATGACAGTATGGAAGGACATAACTGCACAATCCATGCCTCCCAAAGAACCATATCATCTATATCAATAAATCAACATAAGTCAAAGATACAAGTCACTGGACCAACATAAAACTGCCTGTTTTGGAGAAACTCAGAATGGAGAAGGTGATTTCATACATGCAACTTCCATAAGTAAATTTATTCTAAAAGGCTATGTTTGGCAAGGGATAATAGAGAGTGAGGACTAGAGGGAATAAAAATTCAGGAGACGTAATTGGCTAATCAGTAACGATGAGGCTAAAAACTTCTAGGGGTTAAATATTCCCTTATTTAAGGGTTAAACATTACGCCCAGTAGAAGCGGGTAATGTTTCAAAACTCCTACTTGTTCCCTTTCTCGCTGTGAAGAATACTTTCTCAACCACTCTGTTCTGGCCGAAGATCCCAGTCTCCAAAGAAAAGAAACTTTCACATCAATTGGAACCCAGGTAACACTTTTTAAGCCTTAAGAAAACAAATATTTGGATCTGATATTGTTCTTCATGAGCCTGAGGAAGCTCAAAAACATCGTCAAAATCTATATTTGTGGTTTGAAGTTCAAATCCCATGTCAAACCATCTGTCAAAAAGATGGTGGTCGGGCAGTGCTACACTGCTACCTTTATGTGGGCAGTGCTACACTGCTACCTTTATGTGGATTGTTACCGGTGAATAAAGGCCACCTTTAGTGGCCAAAAGAAAGAGGTTTGGGAAGGAGTTCTATGAGGGGATTTAGGCTTTCAAATGTATAATTGTACTTAGTGATGGCCTTATACTGCTTGTGGTAACGTTCCAAACTGAAATGAAATTCCGATGCACTTTTGGCATTAACTCGGAATTTCTATATTTTGAAAATTTTCCAAGTAATACCTAAAAATTGATTTTTGGCATTTTTCTTTAAATTATTATGTTCCTTTTGTCAAAATATCTGTTTTTGTTTTATTATTTAAAATATCCCTCAATGTAGGAATTCGGTTGTATAGGAGTACTGCTAGGAATTTAGCTATATATGAGTACTAATAGGGATTTGGTTGTATAGTAATCTAGACTATATATATATATATATATATAATGTATTGTCAACATATTTTAATTCAATAAAATATATTTTTACCCTAATTCTTGAGATGGTATCAGACTCTCGGTCTTTGGGAGTCTCTCTTCCACATAAACTTGTCGCCTTCATTGTGGTTTCTTTTTTTCTTGAAACCTTAGCCACCTTCATTGTGGCCCTTTGTGTTGGAACCAAGTTGGTCTTACATTTAGAATTTTGATGTTAACAAAAGTATTTTATGATAACAATATATTTGACTTCAAAGAGTATGAAAGAAGATTCATGTTTTTGAAGAAACTCTATAATAAGATTTGATTCGAATTTATAATTGAAGAAAATCTAAAATAAGATTTGATTCCAAATTATAATTGATAAAAATCTAAAATAAAATTTGATTCAAATTTATAATTGAAGAAAATCTAAAATAAGATTTAATTCAAATTTATAATTGATGAAAATCTAAAACAAGATTTAATTCATATTTATAATTGAAGAAAATCTTTGACCAAGTTGAAAAGAAGATATGGTCAAGATTTTAAGAATATTTGAAAAATATTTGATCAACATTTGAAGAGGATTTAATTAAGATTTGAAGAATATTTGATCATGATTTGAAGAAGAATTTACAAACTCAATCTACACAAAATTAGAACATAATCAATCTGAAGAATTTACAAACTCAATCTACAAAAAAATAAGAACATAATCAATTTAAAGAATTTACAAACTCAATCTGAACAAGATACAATTCAAAATGAAACAATGACTAAATTGAAGCCCAAATTTTCACTATAAATAGACACTCAAGCCTGAAGGAGAAAAGACATCAAAAAAGTAGAAAAGAGTAGAAGAACTCAAGCTCGAGATTCCAAATTCATCTTAGAGTTCAAAGAGAGAAACATTTGTTCGAATGAGAAATATTTTCTGAGTGTTCTTTTCTTAGAGTGTGAGAGTTATTATTATTATCAGCTTTGTTACAAGCAATTACTCAAGTTTCAATCTCTTGTATCCAACCCGATAGTGGTTTAGCTCATTCTTCAATCTAGGTTGTCAGGTTGTTAGGAGAAGACATGCCTTGTAGGGTCAAGGTGGTTAGTTCCTCAAAAGTCTGGGGTTGTCAAGCTGTTTGGGAAGACTGACTTAGAGGGTCAGGTGCTTTGTAATTCAAGATATTTGAATTAGGGAATTAAAACCTTCTGAATGAGAGGACTGAATGTAGCCAAGTTAATGGTGAACCAGAATAACGCTATGTGTCAAATTATTTATGTTTTCATTGTTTGCTGATTCTGAATCCGATTGCTTCTTATCTAAATAATTCATAAAAACCAATCAACCTTCATCAAATTAGCAAAAAGTTATCAACTTTGGCAAACACAGTTCAACTCTCATTCTCGTGTTTGCCAATGTTAAAGAAAGCAAAAGTGGATTGGTTGGACCCAATGAAGATGAAGTAGAGAAGATTAGATCACTTAGTAAGTTGGAGAAACCAATAGGTACTAGTTCTTTGGTATATACAAGTACACTTCCTCTTGTAAGTTTCAATTTTCTTTTGGACTTAATGCTTCAAATACAACCTATAATCAATATTGGATACTTGATTTTGGAGTCACTAACCACATGACACCTTTACCTACACACTTTTCCACTTATTCACGTTGCCCTAGCAACAAAAAAATATCCACAGCAGATGATACTCTTCTAACTGCAGCAGGTCAAGGAGATGTCCAAATAAACTCATCCATAACTCTAAGAAATGTTTTTCATATTCCTAAATTGTCCACTAGCTTAATGTCTTAATTACTTGGATAATCAAAATCTTCCTCTAAATCTACTCAGCAATACCAACTCTTTTTTTTTTCTAAATCAATAAAGACCAACAGGGACAACTGGACAAAGTCATTTTGTACCACTGCCGACTGGGTCATCCTTCATTTAGAGTCATAAAACAGTTGTTTCCTTCCCTCTTCAAAAAATTAGAGGTAGAAAGTCTTCGCTGTGAGGTGTGCGAGCTTGCTAAACACAAACATGTACCTTGTGCAGTTAGTAACCAAATGAGTACTTCTCCATTTCGTTTAGTTCATACTGATGCACGGGATCCCTCTAATGTTCCAAATATATTAGGAGCATGTTAGTTTGTAACCTTTATTGATGATTGTACTCGGGTTACTTGGGTTTACTTGCTAAAACAAAAATCTGAAGTTAGTTTTGTGTTTGTCTGGTTCTTCTCTGTGATAAAAAATCAATTTGGAGTGAGTATTAAGAGGATTAGTTTTGATGATGCCAAATATTACTCTAATCACGGACTTAATTCTTTCTGTAAAAATGAGGACATTATTCATGAGTCCTCATGTGTCAAAATCCTATTTCTATTTAATATCCCTCAAGTATAGGGATTCAGTTGAATAGGAGTAATAGTAGGAGTAATAGTAGGGATTTAGAGTTATATTGAGTACTAATAGGGATTTAGTTATATGAGTACTAATAGCATTTGGTTGTTTAGTAATCTAGTATAAATATATATCTGATATATTGCCAATTATCATCCAATAAATATAATTTTATTCTAATTCTTGAGATGGTATATTTCAATAAATATATTTTTACTCTAATTTCCAACATGGTATCAGAGCTCTCGATCTTTGAGAGTCTTGCTTCTGCGTAAACCCTAGCCGCCTTTATGGAGGTAAATTTAGCCACCTTCATTGTGGCCCTTTGCTTCCGCATAAACATGCCGCCTTCATTGCGGTTAGCCACCTTCATTGTGGCCTTTTTTGCCGCCTTCATTGCGGTTAACCACCTTCATTGTGGTCTTTTTGCCGCCTTCATTGCGGTTAGCCACCTTCATTGTGGCCCTTTTTGCCGCCTTCATTGCGGTTAGCCACCTTCATTGTGGTCCTTTTTGCCGCCTTCATTGTGGTGCCGCCTTCATTGCGGTGCCGCCTTCATTGCGGTTTCTATTTTCCTGAAGCCACCTTCATTGTGGTCCTTTTGCCGCCTTCATTGCAGCAACTTGAGATTTCTTTTTGGCCTAATTTGCACTCCATATAACTCCTCCTGACAACCTTGCAGATCTTCTAACTAAAGGGCTAAAGAGTAGCAACTTTGAAAGAATTGTATTCAAGCTGGGAATAGAGAACACCTATTCGCCAACTTGAAGGAGGGTGTCAAAATCCTGTTTCTATTTAATATCCCTCAAGTATAGGGATTCAGTTGAATAGGAGTAATAGTAGGGATTTAGAGTTATATTGAGTACTAATAGGGATTTTAGTTATATGAGTACTAATAGCATTTGGTTGTTTAGTAATCTAGTATAAATATATATCTGATATATTGACAATTATTTAATTCCAATAAATATAATTTTATTCTAATTCTTGAGATGGTATATTTCAATAAATATATTTTTACTCTAATTTTCAACAGTCCTCATGTGTTAAAACACCCCAACAAAATGGGGTGTGTGAGCTTGCTAAACACAAACATGTACCTTTTGCAGTTAGTAATCAAATGAGTACTTCTTCATTTCGTTTAGTTCATACTGATGCATGGGATCCCTCTAATGTTCCAAATATATTAGGAGCATGTTGGTTTGTAACTTTTATTGATGATTGTACTCGGGTTACTTAAGTTTACTTGCTAAAACAAAAATCTAAAGTTAGTTTTGTGTTTGTCTGGTTCTTCTCCGTGATAAAAAACCAATTTGGAGTGAGTATTAAGAGGATCAGTTTTGATGATACCAAAGATTACTTTAATCACAAACTAAATTCTTTCTGTAAAAATGAGGACATTATTCATGAGTCCTCATGTGTTAAAACACCCCAACAAAATGGGATTGTTGAGAGGAAAAATGCGCACTTGTTAGATCAAACTCGAGCGATGTTATTTCAAAATAAAGCTCCCAAGAAATTTTAGGGAGAGACTGTTTTAACTACATCGTATCTCATAAACCGATTACCTTTTAGTGTCCTTGCCTTCAAAACTCTCATGGAGGCCTTGTCCTCATTCTACCCTAATGTGCCCACCTGTAGTAATCTTACTCCTAAAATATTTAAGTGTGCGTCGTTTGTCCATATCCATCGTGATAGTATAGGGAAACTTGATCCCAGAGCCATAAAATGTATCTTTATCAAATACTCTTCCACTCAAAAGGGCTACAAATGTTATCATCCACCATTCCAAAAATCCTGTCTCCCGAGATGTCTCCTTCCATGAACAAGAAAGTTTCTTCAGTTAAATTCATCTTCAGGGGGAGAATACAAGTAAGGAAGATGAGTCTCTTCTACTTCCTGAGTTGATTCTTGAACCAGAAATTGAGACTAAAATTGATTTTGAATAAGAAAATGAAGGAAATGACAATATTGAGGTTGAAATTAATTATGAGGAAAATGGAAATGATGACACTAATGTAAGATATGGGAAGAATCTAGTATATACAATAAGAACAAAGATCATTCCTGAATCTATTTACATTCATGACTCCAATTCGACCTTAATTAAGGTAACTTCCCTTGACGCTTCAAACTCTAGTGATCCAATCTATGAATCTTCCTATGCACAAGAATTAGAATCCAACACACCACCAACTTATGATGACTTTCATATCCCAATTTTCCTTAGGAAGAATATTAGGACATGTACCAATAAACCACACTACCCTTAATCCAACTATCTATGCTTTGAACAATTTTCACCTACTCATAAAGTCTTTCTCACAAGCCTGAACACTACCGCTATACCTACCTCTCTATCTGAAGCATTGTCTGACAGGAAATGGAAACAAGCCATGGGCTTGAAAATGGAAGCATTGGACAAGAATGGTACTTGGGATTGGTCCCTCTACCAAATGGAAAGAAACCTGTAGGATGCAAGTAGGTATAGATTGTAAAGTACAAGACTGATGGGTATATTGAGAGGTACAAGGCAAGGTTGGTAGCTAAAGGATTTACTGTATAGAGTGAATTACTTGGAAACATTTGCTCGGATTGCAAAAGAATACTGTCATGGTGATATTATCTTTAGAAAATAATTACAGTTGGAACTTGCACCAATTTGATGTAAAAAATGTCTTTCTCCATGGAGATCTAGAAGAAGAGATTTATATGGATTTACCCCCCGGTTACAATGAGCATATTACTACCAACATTGTTTGTAAGCTAAAAAAGGCTCTATATGTACTTAAACAATCGCCACGAGCATGGTTTGGGAGGTTTGCTAGAGTCATGGTGTGTCTAAGCTTCAAACAAAGCCAAAGAGATCATACCTCTTTATCAAACACTCTGAGTCAGGGGGAGTAACAGTGTTATTAGTATATGTGAACGACATTATAGTGACCGGGGATGATGAAAAGGAACAACAACTATTAGGACAACACCTAGCCAAGAAATTTGAGATTAAAACCTTGGAAAAATTGAAGTATTTTTTGGGAATTAAAGTGGCTCACTCTAGGAAAGGGATTTTATTTCCCAACAAAAATGCATCATAGATTTTTTGCAACAAAAGGGCAAGACAACATGCAAGCCAACGAGTACACCAATCAATCCAAATTTTAAGTTGGCAAATGCAGAAGGGATTTGGTTATATATGAGTACTAATAGGGATTTGGTTGTATAATAACCTAATTCTTGAGACTTTTACTTTTTTTTATATTTAATGTGCCATACCAAAGTGATTAATTTTCATAAACCAGGTTCAACGATTTATCCCTTAAATTTTATTCCTGATCAGCTATAACTTTAGAAATAATTTATCCGTGAATTACATGAAACAACCAAACAATAATCTAATGAGGAAATATGCGACCGACTTTCCCATGATACATATATCTTTAATTTTTCATTGTTGAATAAACACAGCGTCTTCGACCATTATTTTGCATTTGGATTTAGCTTATTTTGTGTGATTTACAGGGAACCCAAGGCAAAGAAAATGGTTTTTTTGTTTCCTTTTTGATTTTGGAGAGATTCAAATGGTAGTTTATCAACGGAGTTGTATTATTTTAGTCTTATAAGTGGAATTTGTGAGGTAAATTAAGGAGTTCATGCATAGGCAGCCTTCGGAGCAGGAGGGTTAGTTTGCGGGTTGGTTGGGAGAGGGGTGGTGGAACAAGAGAAGAGACGGAAGAAGAGGAATATAGGATGTTGGGTGGACAATATTTAATGCAATGTGTAACTTATAATGCATGTGGCAGTGGTGATGAGACATTCTGTTTACCACATCATGACTAAAAAGAGATCATTTAATGACGGATTAAAAGTGTCCACTTTTGAATGATAACAGTGTGTTTGGTTAAGGTGAAATGTCAAAGAGACAGATGGCTGCGAGAGAAGTTGCAAAGAGACATAGCATTTCGCTTGTTTGTTGCAGCGATGAAGTATCAAAAGAGAAAGAATAATGGTGGACCCCACTACCTTTCACTTTCTTCGCAATTGAGCGACGATTATGAAGAGAAAGACAGAAGTGTTCATACGTTCCATTTCTACCCATGCTCTAGTATATGAATATGCACTGAACCATGCCTATTTTTATATGTTTTTGCTTTTAATAACTTAAGTCATGTTGTGTGGTTGCTTTTTTCCAGGTACCACGTTGTGTGTTGTTCTAATAATTAAATAATAACATTATAATTTAAAAAATAATAATAACATATTTCTATTGTTTCTTTTTTGAAAAATAATACTAATTTATGAGTATTGATAATTATAATTAAAAAATAGTTATAATAAACAAATTTTATTTAACTAGTTCCTTATTAAAAAAATATTTAACTAGTTAATTTATAATGAAATTATTAAATCAAAATATTAACTAACTCAGCAATTTAAATTAAAATACATAACTTAATTAATTAGTTAACTTAGTTTAACTTTAAATAAATAAATTAAATTAATTTTGATGGAAATGTTATTTAACAAGAGGCCTTACTGTACTTTTATAAACAAGCAACATTTCTCTCTCCTTTATTTCTCTTATACCAATCAATACATCAAATCTATTATATTTATCATCTATTTATCTCTTCTTACACTCTCTCTTACCTATTTCTCTCTTCACAACTTCTCTTCTAAACCAAACACACCCTAAGAGACCATAAATAAAGAAAACAGTTAAGAACTAAAACCAAAAGTTCGTATAATTTTAGGAACAAAAAACATACTTGAGCCAATTATATAGAAAGGCAATCGAATGTCAAGTCAAACTGTGATTGCAATTTGAAATGTGATGAATGTTTTAATTTTCCATTTATAGGAACCATCTTTCAAATAGAAAAAAAAATATGCATTAAATTTCACCAAAACACCAAAGAGCCCCAGTTTTAATAAACTTAAGCGACTTTTGATGTTAATATCAATCATTTTGTCACGTGTCGAGACTTCAATAAAAATTTATTCTCAATAATAGTGACATTAGGGGTGCAAAATATTAGATGCAATAAAAAGTTTCTACTACAATTTAACTACAGTAAAAAGGAAAAATGATGAATTGTTTTTTGACAAACCTGCAATTCTGAATGACCATTTCTTTGAGTTTCTTCAAATGTATATCAACCTCGTTAAGCTGAAAAAATAACGTAATTGACAGCATAAATCATATAAAATGCTCCTAAATATCATCAAAGCTCAAACAAATGATTTGCACTGAAAAGCACAATGCTAGTAAACAATAAACAACCTCATTGCCTAAATCCTTAGCCATATTGGCATAAGTCATCTCCTGAGCAAGTTGAATGTCTAGTTGTGCTTGTGCTTCTTCCTCTATTTGTCTCTTTTCCTACCATAATTAAACATAGAAAGGTAATGATATATCGGCAGACAAAATCACAGCTGTCACTACAAGTGCAGCCACCAAAATTGTATAGATTTTTTTGGGGTATAAAAGAATAACTTCATTTAGATAAATAGAAGATGAAAATAAAGAATATAAAACAACAACAACAACCACTAAAGCCTCCTCCCATTAAGTGAGATCGGTTACATGGATCAAACAATGTATAGTGTTCCATTCTGAGGAAAAAAGATGAGGGTTGTGTTAGACAGTCAACAATTGGTGGTCTGTTGTCTACTATGTCAAAAATGGATCAAATGGTGGTCCATTGTCTACTATGTCAAAAATTGAAAATATAAAAATTGAAAAACATGAAAGTTCAAAACTAGTAAGTGGGGGTTTCTCTCAAGTCGCATCTTTCCTGTGCCCACATCAATAGATCCACGAGTAGCACTGCAGCAAAGAAACTAGGGCATTGCGGCAGTTACAACAAGATCAGGCATCATCTCACATGTGACCAACCCTCAACCAGTTACAGCAATGTCAGATTTTGATAGCAAATTTCAGTTACAGAAAGGTCACTGCAGCGATTGGGAATACGTTTGGTTTGGGATAATTTCCAGTTGGTATCTTCTGCTTTTGGGATGGGTAATATCTGAAAGATAGCAATCAAAGAGCACTTTGAGGCATGGTGGATTTGGCTGGATCCTAAGATCTTTTTGATCCTATAAGCCAGCATGATCCGAGCAGAAATAAGTTTTCCCTGGGATTGGGATAGCTCCAACCCTCCAAACTCGTACATACAATCACAATCTTGACAGCCATGTTTATACAGGAAATCCCTCCAAATTGACAACAATTAGCTTTACACTACTCCTTAACATACATGTAATAAAACTTACCTCTTCAGCAACTTTAGGTAATAGTTGCAGCCATTTATCCTCAAACTTTTCAAGCAAGGTCTTAGCCATAACATGGACATCATGTTTTTCATTGTTGTATTTCATTGCATTCTTAAATATCAACCTTACATCTGCGTATATCTCCCGGACATTCTTATATCCGGTGCCATCTTTGGCTTCCATTTTATTTTTTATGGTGCTGAAATCCATGGGCTTCTCAATTATCTAAAGGCAGAAAAACAAACAGATTACTTTAGAGATACAATCAAAGACAAACAGTATACAAATAACTCTGCAATAAAAGATAGATAGTCAAGCAGTGAAACTAGTGCTAACATTTATAGAAACAGAGACCAAACCAACATTTAAACATTTTTTTCAAACTAGTGTGTGTGAGCATATTTGGTTACAGGTAGAAAAAAAGATTTAAAATTTCAATTATGCATAAATGGCAACTATAGCCTACGCCAAGAGAAAAGTTTCAAAATGAAGAAAAGACATTACCTCATTATAATCATGAAGCCCAAGACCTTTTACATCTACAGGTTCCTGAAAGGGCCAAGCCCATTTGTGCTGAGTGATCTGAAAAGCTTCAAATATATTACTATTGATTTTTCACAGGATACTTGATAGGGTCAATATATTCAACAGAAGAGGGGACAAGATCACTTATTTTAACAATGGGTAAAAATTGATCTTAAGAATTAAGGATGACTCCTGAGGAAAATTAAACCTCACTAGGTAGAGTCTGCTAAATGGATCATGACATAAAAAATAGACACTCTTGATGAGTAGAAAAATTAACTTGTATTAAAAGAAAAGTATTACACATCTACAAAAAAAAGTAAGTAAAAGTTAAAGCTAAATGATTAAATATTGATAACCATTCAAGGTGCTAGCCTCCACTCTTCTCAGAGAGAAATAATTCATGACTAAATTAAAACAAACCAAGGCTTCTAGTAATATCCTTACAATTCAAAATTGAGTATATTGTATCCACATATATGTAGTCAATGGCAGAGTGACGGCTGACAAGAAAAAAGCAATACCTGTACAACAGATAGCGGTATGGCAGCTATGTCGAAGTTTAGGAAATTATGAGGGATGAGCAATTATGAGGATGCTATGTCGAAGTTTATGGAGGAAGGACATGAGGGTTGAAGTGACTAGGAGCAATTATGATATGATTGAGCTGCGAATAGTTGTGATTATATTTCCATTTTAAGTCTTGTTACAATGACTATATATGGCTGTACGCTATCATTCTGAAATACAAGAATTATTCCAGCTATTACTCCTAAAACCCTAGCCTCCCTTTTTCTGCCACAAGTACATTCATATAGATCATTAAATAAAAGAAATGTTGCAAAGTATCCACACTTGCCTGACGTAATATCGTGGAAAACTGGCGCATTAGCTCCTGCATCCTCTTTGCAGCAGCGGTTTCTGTACGCAATGCATCTTGCAGCGGCTTTTTAGTACCAACAAGATTTTTCTCTCGGCTCTTCTCTTTTACAACCGAACCACCTTTAGAACAATTTCCTTGAGCATTACCAGCGGATTCATAGTACTGTTCAACCTCAACCACTTGCTTCTCAAGCTGTAAAAGATTTCACTGTTCAAAACTTATTATGATACAAGCTTATGTCACATGTTGTTCCTGCATCCTAATTGGGTGTATTGACACAACTATAGTAACCTAACATTTTAACATTTGAAAATGAATCTAGACCACCACTCTAACAAGAATAATTATGAGCCCCTAAAAATCTCCACACAAAAAAACATTAAGAAGCTTAAGACATAATTTATTTTCCATCAAAAACTTGTTATTGCCACAAACCAACCAATAATAATAGTAGTAGTAAACTAGTAATAGACGACGATCCCAAACACGAATCCAGATTATTTATCAAATAAAATAAAATAAAATAAAATAAAAATTAAAAAAAAAAAATTTAAAAAAAAAAGCAATACAGCTACTATTGCAAGCAAATCAAAGCTAATGAATAAAAATCAGACTATTCACACTTCAAGTTCATGCCCTAGTTCCAAATTCTTCAAAAAGTATAAATATTATATACTTAATACGCAATCCATTAACAAAAATTTGCTAACTATAGTGATTGAAAAAAAATTACCCAAGCATAGATTCATTTAAATTTTCGGTTAAATGGCGTAATTGATAAAACAGCTAAATGCAGAAAATCAATTAATAATAATAACAACTCAAATTTAATTAATAGATTTGATTTGGAGTTAAATTTGTAAGGCGAAATCATCATCAATCAAACATAGTCCTAATTAAATCTAACTAATGAAACAAAACAAAAACACGTAAATATAAATGCAGAAAATAAAAGAATGTAGCTAGTAAAAAAGGAATTGATAAGAATTTAAAAGACCTTTTCAACTTTTGTAAGAATTTCGTCCACCGAATTTCTAAAACCCTCGAAACGATCTTCAACAACGTATGGTTGTGGCTGTGAGTTTGACTCCATGTTCACCAAAACCCCTTTCTCTACGCTTTTTGTGATCTTAGTTTACTATCGGTGTATATATTGGCCACAATTATATAATGTTAAATTTTTGTTTTAAAATATAATAATAATATTAGTCAAACAAAATATAATAATAATAATATCATAAAAATAATAATAACAACAGATAAAACATAAAGAAAAAAAACTATATATATATATATATATATGGAAAACCACTCATTTAAATAGAAGAAGATAAACAAAAATTGGAAGGATGATTTCAAATAAATAAAAATGACTCTAAATCACCTCTTTAATGGAAGAAGAGGAAAAGAGAACCTAGAGTTATCTTTGAAGCAATGTTAATAATTGTTAGTATTATATTAAAGTAAGATTAAATATTTTTTAACATTTTACTTTTCAACTCGCTGGCCTTAGTCAACAAGTCAATCATATATTGCTTGAGTATTGTATAAAGTAATATAGATTTCATTAAAAAGTAATGTGCTATGCTAGTTACACTTAAATTATTTTTGTTTTATTTATTCATTTTTAGATTTTTGTTGGTTGGTTGAGCCCAAAAAAAAAGGGGAGTGTTGGAAGAAGATGATGAAAGGAATAAGATGAACATCTTAGATTCTTCAAGAATTTATTAATAGAAAACTCATAGAAAATTCATTTAAAAACATTATTTTTTAATAAAATACTATATAAATATTTTATATATGTCACATCAACATTGTTTAATACATATAAATCTGTTGGGTATTTTTGTAACACAATGTGTTAAAAAAGGTAACATTATACATATGTTATGACTTAAATGACATAACAAATACTTTGGTGAAATATAAAGAAGTATATGATGTTTATGTTGTTATTATATTATATATATGAGTTAGATTATGTTTGGATTGTTGGTATAAGATGAAATAGAGTGGAATGAAATGAAATAAGCTTATGTCCCATTGTTTGGATTGCCAAAAATAGAATGGAATAAAGTTAATATTCCATCATATTTCATTAATTACCCTCATTTGGTTCTCCTCTAAATTGAGATAAATGAGACGGAATTCCTTTTAAAATAAGTTTAATTGTAGTTTTGATCCATTTGTAATAACAATTTATGAATTTTAGTCTCTTTATTTCTTAATCAGCAATTTTGATCCTTCAATTATGTTATTTCATGGATCACTAATTTAGAAATAGGAAGACCAAAATACAGAGTTTGCCAAAACAGAACAACTAATCTACAATTAAGCCTTTAAAATATTAATTTCATCCTAAAATATTCAAACAATGGAGCAGATGATTTGGTCTATTGTGCTCCACTTCATTCTACTCTATTTAGCTCATTTTAAAATATTCAAACATGGCAGAAATTAAAATGTTAGCGATTTAAAATTAACACAAAATTTAAAATGTCTTTGAAAATATTTTTTTAAGTTAATAGCCCAGTCTCCCTTGAAATGTGTGCTGTAAATTTTGGGTCACACGCGTAATATTTAAATGTGTCAGGGCCATTATACTAATTAGCCAAATTAAAGTGATCTATTTCGTATCATGTAAATTATGGCTAGGGATATAATCAGGGTCGTCTTAATGTTTTTGGAGGTCCTATTTGAATCTAAAAATTGAGCCCCTAAAAACAAAAAACCCTAACATAAAGATTTTCAAGGTTCTAACATTTGACGGGGGATGGAGGCGCTTGGTAGAATGCAGCCGTTATTACAGACTTAGTTGTGAAAAACTAACTATTTATTCTAGGCATAAAGTGTAAATATAAAATTTTAAAATATTCAATGTAGAAAATTAAAGATATCAATGTAAATGTTATAGTATATTATATTAAAAAAATTGGAGCCCTCCCTAATTCGAGGTTTTGTGTCAATGTTTTGGTTGCATGCCTTAATCGACGGTCCTAGATATAATTGTCATGAAAAATATTGTGCAGATACCACCATAAGTGTTATTTCTATTTTTATGATGGGTAGAAATAGAAATAATAATAATTGTTGGAAATAATAGAAATAATATTGTGTAGATACCACCATAATTGTCATGAAAGGACATGTGCTTACTATAAATAATGGTTATGGTCTTCAATTGTAGTATATGATACTCTTCATCCTATTGGAGGAGATAGTAAGACAAACTTAAGAAATGTACAATTGAAAAATCACTACTTTATAACTTAGAACATCATCTTCTTCAAGATTTTATGAATTCTTCATGTAAGCTTCCACATTTATCATATTGAATTGACATGAGATTATAAAATATTTTGGTTATAAAAATATGTTTCTTGTTGATATTGATTCTATTTATATGGTATTTTATAATCTGAAACATGTCAATTAAAAACAAGTAATTTCTCTTATTATTAATCTAACAATGTATTCTTATGATCTATAGTTTGAGTGTCTTGAGTTTAAGAATGTATTTGGATGAATAAAATTTGCGATAGAATTAATATATTTTTTTAAAGATAATTCAAATTCTTTAATATAAATTATTTTGTTTAGATGATAAATCGTCCATAAAAACTTTCATGTGATTCCAGTTTAATTTATTAGGTTGTGGAGGTGTTGTAAGAAATAGTTGTAGAGGTTTTCTAGTTACTTTAGCCAACAATGAATCTTACTCTGATGTCCATATTGAGGTTTGGGAAATTCTTTGTGAGCTAGAGGTTTAGAGGAGATAATCTATTTTATGTGGAGTCAGATTCAACTTTGGTTATTAATTTGGTCAAATAATGTTGTGCTAGAGAACCTCATGCATTGCAAGTGATTCATGCTATCCTTCGCATAGTTAAAGTGATTGGAACTGTTTTGTAGCATAATAGGGATGACAAGTACGTGACATGCACGAGAGGTACTCACAAGTAAAGTAAATGGATATTTTTAACTATATGTTAGTAAATGGATATAGAGCCGACGTAATAATAACGGCACTCACAAATATTTATATCCATTAATAAATTAATTAATAAAATTATTATATTGTATTTCATTTATTTATGTGTTAATGTATTAATCAATTGTGTTTATGATAAATATTTTTGATACATTTTATTTATTTGATAATGTATCAATGTTTTTATAGAGTTTGGATAATTTCAATTCAAATTTTTCTCAATCTATTTCAATCTTCTCTATTTATTGTAATTTTACTTTCTTTTTTTCAATTTTTTCGTTGGATTGAAAACCTCCAAAAATATTAAGACGACCCTGATTATATCCATAGCCATAATTTACATGATACAAAATAGATCACTTTAATTTGACTAATTAGTATAATGGCCCTGACACATTTAAATATTACGCGTGTGACCCAAAATTTATAACACACATTTCAAGGAGACTTGGGCTATTAACTTAAAAAAATATTTTCAAAGACATTTTAAATTGCTAACATTTTAATTTCGACTATGTTTGAATATTTTAAAATGAGTTAAATAGAGTAGAATGAAGTGGAGCACAATAGACCAAAGGATCTGCTCCATTGTTTGAATATTTTAGAATGAAATTAATATTTTAAAGGCTTAATTGTAGATTGATTGTTCTGTTTTGGCAAACTCTGAATTTTGGTCTTCCTATTTCTAAATTAGTGATCCATGAAATAACATAATTGAATGATCAAAATTGCTGATTAAGAAATAAGGAGACTAAAATTATTATATTGTAATTAAATTTTATTAATGATTTAACGATTGCGATTAATTAACAGTATAAAAGTAATTTACGCTGACAATGTATATAAATTAAATTATTTATTATTATTATTATTATTTCTTGTATTAATTTTTTAATTTTAAATAATAGTTATTTTATTAATATAATATCTTTTAACTATTTTATATATGTGTGAATATTGTAAATCGTTGACAAAAGTTGAATATTGTTAATTTCTAATGCTAATTTTTTTTGTATACAATAAATACTTATGCATAAAAATATTATGTGCCACTAAAAAACCAAATAAACTAATCTAATTCAAACTACATTTAATTAGGTCAAAACAAATTTAAATATTAATTGAGAGTGACACTAAAAAATGGAGAATTATGGCAACTAAATTTGGCACATTATCGAAATTTTAGCCGCCACTATGTACTAGAATTGTGTCTTCAATTCCGCCGTAAATTTGAATGCCGCTCTTATTAAAATTTGAATGTTTGATCCAATCATTATAAACTAGATTTTATTAAAGATATAATCAAATGAATAATGGACATGAGTATATATAAGAATAATTTTGTTTTATTTTCTTTTTATTTCTTAGGCATTAATTGAAGAAGGAGCGATAGAGCTAGTGGTTCCACAAAACTTTTCAATAAAGTGTAATGCTATTTTTTTACAATGATTGATAATAAAAAGAAAGAAGACTTTGATGAAATTTGGTGATTGATAGCTTACAATAATTTAGTTGAGTACTTTAACGAGCAACTAAAAAATGCCAAAGAGACATTACAACAAAAGAATTCTCAAAGTAAAATAATATATTTTGACTACTATAACGATACTATTCCTTTATATCAAACACCACAACAATATGGTGTGTTATTCTTATTTTCTTTAATCGAAAAATAATTATTTGTCAATTTAACAATAATGTGATTTTTCGTTAAATTCATTTAAACTTGCACATTATTTTATGTACATTGCACATTTAACTAAAGATGTTTATAGAATGGCCTTTTGCAAATCCTTCTTTTAAAACTCTCTCATTCAAGATACTTTAGAAATAAGAATATTGATAAAAGAGTTATTAATAAATTCAAAATATCAGAAGACTTCAATCTATGTAAAAAAAGTAGTCCAAATTTACTCGATAATAATAAAATTCAAAGTTATGATTTACTTCATTTATTTATATTTTATGAAGTTAATTTTTTATGATAGAAAAAAAAAACTGTATTTTCTTATAATTTGTGTACAAGGAGTAGTAGTTATGAATTTATATCTGAATATAAATTGAAAGAAAAAGAGTAAGAGAAAGGTGGAAAGAGTGATTAAAATGGTAAAGGAAAGGCACAATAGAGAATAATAAAAAGATGATAGGATAGAAAAAGAAGGTACGGTTGATAGGTAGCAATGGCATCATCATTATTATCATCACAACCGTTGCCACTAACACTTCCAACCTTTCGCTATTATAATCAAAATCACACACACTCTCTCTTTACCAACGGAACTCAGTTCACCAATCTCACCACCGCATATCGTCGAACATCTACCGTACTTTCCTTCGTTCCCTTTGTTGGGAATGAAGATACTGATTTCCGTGTTTCCTCTACACAGCATCTTGATGATGATGATGATGATGAAGAACCAACCGCTGAGGACCTTGAATATGTTGCCCAAATCAAAAGGGTAATTGCTTGCCTAAAAAATATTTACTTTTTTTATTTTTATTTTTTCATTTTTTAATTCCATTTGCATGCAGGTTTTGGAGCTTCTTAGGAAAAACAGG
Organism: Cicer chorassanicum; assembly: GCA_037974735.1. Lineage (NCBI taxonomy): Eukaryota > Viridiplantae > Streptophyta > Magnoliopsida > Fabales > Fabaceae > Cicer > Cicer chorassanicum. The sequence goes on from JBBPBP010000004.1 coordinate 17,791,425, forward strand.
GACATGCTCTTTGGGGAGGTAAACCCTTTTCACTTTTTATTTATTTATTTATTTATTTTCTATTTTTTTTTTTTTTTATATAAACTTTTCCAATTTTGGTTTACTAATGATCGTGTCCTGTTTATGATTAAAAAGATGCCACTGACCTTGTGTGAGTGTGTGAAAGAGAGAGTGTGTCATGATACTTTTACATAAGGTGTCAAAATTAGGGTTAGGATAATTACACATTTAATAGTTTTTTGTAGAATGCGAATTTTACCAATCCAATAGTTGAGTTGGAAGTTCTCATTAAGTAGTTTAAGTCTAGAAAGTTTTCTACAATTTTGAAACTATTTTTTATGCTTCATTGTATCAATTTGTTTTTTAACATATAATATGTTATTTAAAATATAAGTAACTATTTACTGCTATTTACAACAAAAACAACAATCAAGCCTTATCCTTCTAGGTGCGGTCAACTACATGGATCAGACGATGATATAATGTTCTATCGTAAACCATGTCTATAGCCAAATCATTGACATCTAAATCTTTCTTAATAATTTTGTCTATGGTTTTTCTTGGCCTTTCTTTTTTCTCAAGTTGTTGGGTTTTCCTCCATTTGATCTACTATCCATACTATTGAATCTTCAAGTCTCATCCTGTCCACACATGTCCAAACCACCTGAATTCACATTTAACCATCTTTTCTACAATAGGTGCTACCCCAATTCTCTCTCCAATGCTACCATTCCTATTTCGTCTAGTATTTCCACTCATCCAACGCAGCATGCTCACCTCATCTCTGCTACATTGGGTTTTTACCTCCCAATGCTCCATCTTATACTACATTGGTGGTTTTATAGATGTACGATAAATTCTCCCTTTAGTTTGAGTGCTACTTTTTTTATCACATAAAACACCTAAGACACTCTTCCACTTTAGCCACTTTGATTGAATTTGATGGTTTGCATCTCCCTGCAACTCTTTGTTGTTTGGATAATTGACCTATAATATCTAAGCCGTGTAATTTGTGGGGGGCACTTTTCCTTTGCAAAACTTATATTCCATATGCTTCATCCTACTTCTACTCAAATGGAGGCCATGTGCTTCTAAAGTTTGTCTCCAAGTCTCTAACCTGTCATTTATGTGCTCTCTCGACTCACCAACCAAGACCATATCCTCAACACAAAGCATGCACCATGGTCTTGGCTTTTGAATGTGCTCTGAAGTACATCCAATGCTAAGGTAAAAAGATAGGGGCTTACAATTGACCCTTTAATTAAATCCTATTGTTATTACTGCTAATTACATACATACAAAAGTCTAATTTGTCTAAAACTGTATACGTAATTTTTAAGACAACATAATATAATTCAAAAATTGGATTTGATTAAATTCGCACTCAACAAAATGTTAGTGAAGGTGTAATTATGCTAATTGTATATTTCCATCAAGATTTAAAAATAAGCTTCAGTTTTTACTCTATGCATCTCTTCTTGCTCACTACACAGGTGCATCTCCCAATCATGTTGTTCTTTCCCATGACAATCTAATGATTCTTTCTTTATCCTATGTCCAGGTCAAACTAACCATAATGATTGAGGATCCCAGAGATGTTGAGAGAAAAAGATTACTTGGTATTGAAGATCTCGATGCCCCAACAAGAGATGATCTAGTTGCCGCTTTGGAAGAAGTAAGTTTTTTCTTCTGTAGCCGTGATTATCTAAATTGTCCATTAATTTGTAGAAGTATAGACACTTTGACTTATACCAGAAGCTTTAGAATTTATTGAAAACCTTGTTTGGGATAAGCATTGGGTCATTTTTTAGGGTACATACATGTCTTTGGCTTCTGAAGACCTATATAGATTGGAAATGTAACCTCATATTTTTGAGCTACTTAGCAGCTAATGGCAGAATTTACATCTCAACAGTTGTTGTGATAATCTAACTGATGGTCTGTCCCACAGTCCTATTTTGTGTGCTTGAACCAAACACAAGGAGTTGGATCTGTTTTTTCATTTGAGAAAACATTCAAAATAAATCTCTCTGAGAGCAGCACATTCCTGACCAGACTTATAGGATTTCCGACACATTAACACCTATAATCGAGCTTCAGGGGAAACGTTGAAAGTTAAGTGTATTAAGCACGTGATTAATGTATGTCTATTTTGTACTCTACCTTAATTTTCTAAATTGTACGGCTAGAATTTACTGAATATATAAGAGACCTGCATTCACAGAGAGTACATTTTTTGGAATATCTCTTTATTGTTGTACACAATCCAATTTGACAAAATAACTTGAGGCAACTTCAAATGATGTGTTTTGTCTATTTTTTTCCTTATTACGTTTGAGACCATGCTCTCTTTTTTAAAAATGCCACTGTTTTTGTTTGTCCTAGCTCTCAACTTCTCTTGATCTGCATCATACATTATTTCTGGTATCGTCAATGCAAAAGTAACTGTCTGCTAGTTTTATTAACTACTTCCCTTTTACAAGTTTCTAAACCCAAAATGATAGTATTTTATAGAGTAATCTGCAATTCATTGTCGAAAAATCTGTCTTGTGTATTTGTTTTATGTGGCATTGGATTTTAAACACAATGTAAGGTCATATGCTGATATAAGAAAGAAAATTACTTTGCATTTACTAGGTGAATGATGGGAAAATTCCAAAGGATAGAGTTGTTCTTCAGAAGCTTGCTGAGGAAATGATTGCTTGGCCTAATTTAGAGGTATGGTTGCATTTGGGCTTGTTTTAATCTCTAATTCGATGTGCATGATGTCTTGAACACGTGTGCGAGGTCATTTTTACTGTATCAGGTTCCTTGTGTTGTTTTATGGAGGTTTTATTTTCTCAATATCCTGTGACGTGGATCAAAACAATAATTGTATTTTATGATTGAACTTGTACACTAATTAAAACTTCAAATTTTGCCACGTAGTCCAGAGCTAATTGTTTATTACCTTTTATTCATTTCCACTGATATGATGTATTATTGTGTTTGTACCATCATATATATGCATTTCCTAATTATTATTGTAATTTTCTTTCAAAATAATCGCTCAATCACTTGTTGCTATTGTTTTTCTTTTCAAATGGATAGGCTGAACCATTAAAGAAAAAGCCCAAAAAATCTTTATATGCAAAAACCACTGACACCGGAATCGATCCTCAAGTGGCTGCAAAGAGACTAAACATTGACTGGGATTCTGCTGCTGAAATTGAAGATGTGAATACTGACGATGAAACAGATGTGCCTCCAGTGTTGGTCAGTTCCTTACCTGCCTTGTAGATTATTTTTGTGATTTTGTTTTGTTTGGTTAGCCACCATCACTATTGTTATGTAGACCATGATACTTTAATTTTACATTATAATTAGGGAATTTTGTGTGGCAACTTATATAGAATCTCTAGGTTTTTTTTAGTGTGTACAAATACATTCTTTTAATATAAATACAAACTATTTTTGTGTTAGAATTAAATTATTTAAAAACTTGTATAAGAACTTAGATTTAAAGCATCATAACAAACTGTATTAGACTATTAGCTTTCATTCATTATAAGTTCTGATTAGCTCCTCTTTATTAATAATGTACTTGGTATAAATATCTAGCTGTTTCAAATCATCCTCAAATTCTATATAGTTTTAGAGGTTTTATGATCCTTCATGCCATTGTGCTTCACTCCCAAATCTATTGTTGGGCTGCCTGCATCATCTACGATCCAGGCCCATTGGGCTTGAGCATGGGGGTGTTGGAAAGTCCACCTTATTTGCAGCCATTCCTGCAATATGTTATTGGTCCACTTCATCTGCCTTTAGTGTGTTGGGTTATAAGGTTTGGGCAGTCCTCATTTTAGAAGTCGGTTTTTTGGAATTTTCGGAATTGAGTTAGGTCGTAAGTCCAAATTCTAAGATTGTTTGTCTCCAAATACATTATAAGCTAAACTCATGCTAGCAAATAACCAATCCGCAATGAATACGAAGGGTATAATAATGCTATGAATAATCCAGCACCTCATATTCAAACAAATCATAGTACACTAAAGATATGAACATCTATAGTTTGACTTGTTGATACACATTAGCTAGTCTATTTTCTGAGTTCTTAAAAAATTATTGGAGCAAAATAAGGAGCTCTTATTATTATTCTTTAGATAAATTTTCTTGTTTTTAACATATAGTTTTTTATATTAGTTTTCTTTGGGTCACCCTTAGCTTAGCTTTCCATTAAGGAAGTTCTTTTTGTTGCAGGGCTATGGAGCACTATACTTGGTTTCAGCTTTCCCTGTAATTATAGGTGTTTCAGTAGTTTTGATTTTGTTTTACAATTCCCTCCAGTAGAAACTGGCATTGCACTCATATTCAGTGTATAATATATTTACTATATTGAAATGAGTTAGTACTGTATATCACAATGTTCACCTAACATCAACACAGGGTTGTTTGAGATAGTTTAAATAAATTTCTTTAAAAAATCTTGTGAAGAAAAAAAAATTAAAAAAATCTTATAATAACTGAGTTTCTTTTTTTAAAATAATAACCTCTCTTATGTTGAAAATTAGTTTACGCATCTCAACATTGTTTTTTCAGAAAATCTCATTTGAAATTCCTCCATAGATACTTATATGGAAAAAAAAATTGCAAGTAAAGAATCATAAACTTATTGTTATTGAAGAGCTGCTAAATAAATAAAATCCTAATCCAAATGAAGGATTTTTGTCCAATTTTGTTACAAAATTTAATCTTTTTAAAGACAACTGTTCAAGAAAGAAAATTCATTGTTTTTTGTTCTTAATAATTTATTTCCTATCCTGTAAATTATTGTTGATATTGACAATAATTATTCATTATATTTAGCTTTAGATTCTTTTGTATGCAACCTTGACATCACATATGGTTTTTCCTTTTATATTATTTTTTAAAAGGGAGAGAAGTTAGATATATGCCAGCACGTTTGAAGTTCAGTTTGTAATCAACTCTTATATATGACCCTTGTTTTATCATGTGCTCGTGCATACAATGATTATTATATAATAAAAAGGGTTATCAACCATTGTCATCACTTCCCTTAATGAGAAAATCAGCATTTTCTAATAGGGAAAATATATAATTAATTTAGATTAGAGAGAGAACATGATCATCACGACTAAGATATGGATGAACATGCTGCACACACTTCACGTTCTATGCAATTTTTAATACTAGTAGTAGTGCTTCCAAAAAGTAGATAAAATCAACAAAGATAAACCAGTCATTGCAATGATATCTGAATAAGATTTCCCTGTAACAAATTATGGAGAGCTTACAAAAAGAAAAACAGATTATGGTGGATGAATCCCGTATGAATCATGGATTTTATAACACTTCTAGTACAACTATTGCATCCACTCCATCATTATTACGACTTTCATTGCCAAAATTCATGAGTCTTAGTCTTCCAAATTCAACCAACTCATCACCTTTGTTAACTTCAAAGAGAAAATCAAAAGGTGTAGTTGTAGAATCACAATCACCAAATCAAGCTAGTAACATGACACTCAATAATCAGTTTCTTCTGCTACAAGAAATCCAATTAAGAAAAAGCAAGTCATGTGGAGAAGGAAGAGCAAGTACATCACCCTTTGATGAATTTGATATCTTTTTGGCCAAACCAAGTTTTGTGGAACATGATTATAATACTAATAGGAAACGCGAAAGCTTCTACAAAACCAAGGTAATCGAAGAATGCGATGTGAGTGACAAAGAGATGGAAACAAATGCAGATGAAGAAGGGTTCAAATGCAGTGCTCTTTGCATGTATCTACCAGGCTTTGGAAAAGCAAAGTCAGTTAAAACTAAAAAAGAAGGATCAGAAATTGAAAGTACAACAATATCTAGGAGAGTTTCATTGGAAAAATTTGAATGTGGTTCTTGGTCTTCTTCAAAACTATTCAATGATATTGAAAGAGACACAACAAGTTCATACTTCGATCTACCAATGGAATTGATCAAAGAAAGTAGTGGTATTAGTGATGTGCATGCACCTATTACATCAGCTTTTGTCTTTGAGAAAGATATTAAAGGAGTTCTTAAGAATGGTTCTTCAAGAACAAATGCTAGAAAATCAGATACATCATCACCAAACCATGTTAGGTTTTCTATATCTTCTTCTACTTTTCATCACCCTCCATCTCCAGCTTCATGCAATACTCCTAGTTTAAGAGAGGATTTTAATGCCTTCTTAGAAGCACAAAGTACTTAAATTTGAGCATATGATTGAATCACTTCAATGGAAAGTGGAGTTAGAAAAAAAAATGCTCACATCATAATTTGTATGTTGTTCTGCTACTTTTTAACATGATTGTTTGGCATGAGATACATGTTTACTAATTAATTTGCAAGGGAAAAGTAAAGGGTGTTTTTGTCCTAAATCTTCTCATCTTGCAAAAAGTATATTATTCAAATAATAAATTTAGTCCTATTATTAATTTTTCATATTGTTAAAACAGTTAAATTCATTTTTTTATCCAAATATTTGAGGATCAATATCAATATAATATATTAAAACAAACCCCCAAAATGATATATTGACATGTTACACTCATTTTGACACATCATTCAATAGTATGATGTGGCACCTCTAGAATTCATTTATTTTTTATTCCACATTCTACTAATTCTTTGTTTATATCTCTATAACTAAAAAAAAACAATAAAAATATAACTCTCATTAATTGTTAATTACTTTTTTTAATTCACTGCATATAAATACATCACAATATTTAAATTACATTTTATTAATTAAAATGTAGCAACCACAAATTACCACAAAATATATAAAAACACAATAATCACATGAAAATTCAATAATCAAACTTATGCAC
>JBBPBP010000004.1:17804758-17817250 GCA_037974735.1 Cicer chorassanicum
AAAGAGAAAAGAATCTTGGAACCGCTAGGTTATTATATTATTAATTTTCATTTGTTATGTTTACAAAATATAGCGCTAGCATATAATAAAAAGTAAAAAAATAAATAAAAAACAGAACAGAACCTCAAAAGAATTATTAAGAAAAAGAAATAATATAATACACATTGAGAAAAAGAAAAGAAATAATCTTTCAACGTTTATCTATCCTATGAAAAGATAAATTAAATAACTTTAAAAAGAACTTTGAAGATATGATTCATTGTCTAGTATTTTGCAACCTTGATCCAATCATCTTAAGCTCAAATTTCTTGATTACACCAGCAATGTCCCTCATTGTAGTATCCAAAACATAAGGAATTTTTTCATAGTTGACATTTGTTGAGTTCACTAGCAATTTGCATGTTTCTTTCCTTTGTGCTATGGTTCCATGATAGTGAAAATATTTGATCCTTCCTTCAGTTTTGTGAGTTGTTTTTCCATCTAAGTTCTCTGACATGTGGACCCCAGTTGCATACAAGTTTCTTGGTTGAACAGCATATTTTCTATCTCTTCTTATTCCTGTTATTGCATCTCTATACACTAGCTTTTCAAATCCCCATTTTCTGCATAATTCATATCAAACATATGTAACAATATTTAATTATCTCATACTATTGTGTATTTTTTTTTTCATAAATTAAATTATTAGTGGAGTACCTTGAGCTTTAATACCTTTCTTTTTCAGAATCTTATAACAATTTTGTGCAATAAAATCAAGCAACTAACAGTTGGACACTTGGGCTGGACAGCTAGATCTAACAACTGTTGTTGGAGTGTGACCAAATTAAATGTTATTGTCTCTACTTTATTCATCAAGCAATTGATGTTTATTACAATTACTCAACTCACATGATAGATGAATTGTGCAACTATCAATAAAGTATGATTTTGAAAATTGTGCAATTAATCTCATTGAAAAAAAATTTGATAGATGAATAAAGTATGGTTCTGAACTTTCATTAAATGTTGGAAGAATCTTGGACAAGTTGGACCAAATTACTCTGTTTTATAGTATAGTTTTTTACTCTATTGTTTTAATATAAGCTTCAACTTTAGAAACAAACCACACTAGAACAAAGGTCAAACATGCCCCACATTCACATTTCTTTTACACTATGAAAAAACAAAATCAATATCAAAGGAATGGGCTAATAATTCCAAAAGCATGGACACCACAATAATACAATTATAAAAAAGATGCCTCAATTTAACAAAGAGAGTAAATGTTCATTATTCAATATTCCACTTCTATTTAAGATTCAATTCACAAAATGTATACTTAGATAAAGATAAAGTACTTGACAAAATGTGTTTAACTCAGATCTCATATCTTCATATCTTGTATTTATAATGGTGTTACAATAAATATATATATTGTATTTATAATGCTACCCTTTTCTTAATTCTAACATGTAGGATACAAATATCAAATCATTCTTGGATTAATGAGCTTATATATTTAATCAATCAACTAGAAACTATGCAGTATAAAGCTAATTTAACTAATCTAATTTTAGCAAAACAGAAAAGAGAGATATAGTTTTTCTAAATAATTGAAAATGCAAAATGAATACCTGTAAGTTTTTCCATAATCATCAGAGAGACAAATCTTGCTACTCATAGGCATCTGTTCAATGGTGAATTGAGAGTATTCAGAAAGTGAATCAAGCACAGTTTTAATAGTACTCTTTGGAGGGACATAAATATACTCATCAACATCAAAAAAGAACATCCACTTAGCCATAAACCTATATCTCAACAAACAATCATTCACAACCAAAAACTGATTATGATAATAACCATCAAATCTCTCTTGGTCCCTAATATCTTGCAATGTAACATAACCAAGTTCAATCCAAGGCTTCAAAACCTCCAAAACCTTCTCATGAACACCACCAGCATCATGTATAACAAAATGAGAATTTTTCCCAAATAATCTAACGTGGTAAGCTATCCACTCTCTCACTCTTTGTGGATTCAAATTGCCATACAAAGATGACCCACAATATAAATATTCAAACTTTGGCTTTGACACAAAAAGGGTATGATTCAAATCACCATTTTTTTCAACAAGAACTTCCATTTTATCAGTTACATTGAAGTTTCTGTCACCACCACCTGATGTAGAAGCAAAAAGAACCAACTTTCCACCATTATTGTCACCATTGATGACAGTATCATTAAAAGTACAGTTGACAACAACAACAGTGTAGACATGTCCATATCCCCAATCAGGGAGAATCTTGTAGCCAATGGTGGTGATTGGTTTTGAAGAAAAGTTTTTTGTTGAAGGGATCCACTCACATTCATAGGTTGGTTTGGCATAAAGATGAAGAGGCTTTGAAGAAAGACCAACAATAGAAAAAGTGTTGAGTCCTCCTCTATAAGCACCCATTGTGATGAAGTTATAGGAAGATGAGCCAAAAGGGTTGAAGAAACGCTTGATGGTTTGGTTGGAATTGAGTTTTTCATGAAGAATGGAAGAGGGTTGTTGAGGTGGAGTTTGAGAGAGTCTTGTGATGCAGAATCTGAGATCAGAAGCTGAGATAGTGAAAGGAGAAGGGATGAATTGAAGGAGAGTTGCAAGAGAACAGAGAAGAAGAAGAGTTGTGAGGAGAAGTTTGAGTTCAGCTGTGTAGTTAGTTAATGAGAAAACAAAGAGTTTCTTCTCTTTGTCTTTGATGGCCATTGATGTAACCAAACCAAACCACGTGATGAGTTTGTTGTTGTTTTTGGTTTGTGGGATGGAGGTAGAGGGTCTTATATTAGGACACTTTTTTGATTGAACTAAGGTTTAGAAGCAAATAAGGATTACCATTGTCTTATGTCATTGGGAGACATGATAGGTGGAGAAAAAAAAGAGGGATTTGGATATTATATGCACTTGATTACAAGTCAACACACGAGGAAGAAACTTCCCATGTAAAATTTGATTTAATTTTCAATTGTTTGATATTCATCGGGCACATATGTATTAATTGCAGTTGTAATGTCAACACATTTATAATTAAAGTTTTGATTTAGTTATGAATTTTTTATGTTGATTATGCTTTGAGAGATGTACTAACTACACATATAAAGGTGTGATTGCATAAGATAATTTATTTTGGGATAATTGTTTATTCAGGTAGATTACTCGAATAAAATTAGAATTTAAAGTTTAACTGTCACATTTTTCTTTCTCATTTTTTTTTCCTTTATCACGGTCAAAGAAGATGGGTGATTTAGAATCATTTATTAGTCTGAAATTATTTATGTTTGTATAGATACATTTTTCTTTGAGTTTTATTGTTATCTCGTCAATTAAGTGTGACGTTGTTTTGTTTTTCTATCTTTGTGCAGTGTTCATTTTATTCAGATTGACATATTAACTTTGATTCAGATTAGACAGATTCAAATCAATGACTTCAATGTAGTCAACGTTACAGATCTGGAGACATTAGTCTTATGGTCACTTTAATTTTATCAAATGTGTAGACATTTTGTCGTTTTATGCTATTAACTTTATTATTGTGATTTTGTTTGCAGATTTATCATTTTGGTTTTTTTTAGCGAATTTGTATTATTTTCAATTGATGTACTCTTTTAATATAAATGAATGAATATTGTTTTTAAGTCAAAAAAAGAAAAGACCAAGAGAATATTTATTATAAGTTTATTTTGGTTCCACTTTCTTGTCCACTTCATCATCGTCAAATTATTACAACCAAAGAGCTACACACGTATTCATATAGCACTTATGAACGACTATTGTTGAAACCAAAATCCACCATTCTGCTCACCACCAACTAGCACTCTAAAAAGCGACCAACCCTCGTCGTCGTACACTCAACCTATCGCCATTGTTAATAGTCACACCACAATATCACATGGTAGCCATCTACACAAGTGACTACCCATATCTCCACAACTACCATAATTGATTGTTGGGTACCATATTCAACCCAACTCTAATTTATGGTACTCAATAACCAATCATGTGAAGAATTTGCTAACACTTCTTAAGACTTAAAGTGAACTTCGAAAAAATATCTACATAAAAAAGAAGAGACATATTTAATACTCATAATAATAATTTATTTAAATTTTATCTAATAATAATTAATAGCTAAGACCGTTTTTCTGGCTTTGAATATTATTACTACAAATTTTCTCAATAATTTAATCAACAAGATTCTATATTTAGCATTTGCAAGAAAAAAGATTATATGTTTTTTTTTGTGATTTAAAAGATTCTAAATTTAGTAATGAAGATTTTGTTTATATATATATATATATATATATGTTATATGTTTTTTTTACTAAAAATATATGTTATATGTAATGTACATGTGTTATGTACAAATATACATTATTTTAAATTATGATACTTCGATGTGCGAAACCGATTTTTTAGGCAATTAAAATCCTGTTTAGTGAAATATAAGAAATTTGGTAGATCTTTTATCTGATTCGTTTTCTGATTTGATCTGATTTAAGATAGGCTGGTAGATCTAAAAAAGAATAATGAACATTTTTATTTTGTTGATAAATAAACAATGAAGGGTTTTAAATTGCACTACTGGTTATATAAACTCATTGAATGAACAAGTTCAATGAATCTCAAATTCACCATTAACAAATCTTGACTAATTATTATTACACATTACATTACTTACACGTAATATATATTATCGTATTTGATTTTCTTGCTAAATAAGAAAAATCTTGGATTTGGCGAAGAGGCAAATAAACTGATCTAGTAAGTAGGGTTAGTTATTAGTAGAAAGGTTGAAAGAGTGAACAAAAGAATCATCGAAACCCTAATTCCCAAAATCACAGAATCAATCGAATCGAATTCAATGGAGGGAATGTTATCTTCCAATGATCAACAATCATTGGTCTCTTCCTTCCTCGAAGTCGCTCAAGGCCAAACCGCTGACACTGCGAGACAGTTTCTTCAGGTTCGCTTTCTCTTCTCTCACTGTGAAAATCGATTTTCATATTTTTTTTAATCTTTCATCTATGATGGAAAAAGAAGCTGAAGTAGTAATTATAGAAATTTGTTATTTTTATTTATTTATTGTGATGAAGGTTTTGAGTGTTAGGTTGTTGTTGTTGATGCATGGAATGGATTATTGTTGTGTTTGAGAATTGAGATCTTTGAGATGTGTTTGTTTTCACAGGCTACGAGTTGGAAACTTGAGGAAGCTCTTCAGCTGTTCTTGATTGGGAGTGAAACTGGGGCGGTTCCGGCGCCCGCTTCTTTCACTCCTCCTTTAGAAAATGTTGATGCTTGGACTGATCAATCTCTTTTAAGGTAATGCTAGTCGGGCTTTGAGTTATGCTTTTCGTAAACTGGAATGTTTTTTTATAGACAAATGTTAGTAAATTAGTAGAGTTATGTTAGTTTTCCGGCCTAAATCTTACCAGTGAAGTTTAATTTTTTTGACTTTGTAGTGAACCTAGAAAGGATACTGGGAATCAAAGTGGTGTTAATGATGGAGATGAAGTGCGCCCTCCCTTACCTGTTATAAGGGAAACTCTTTATGATGATGCAATGTTATATGGGTATGTTTTCTTTTTTACCATTTTATTGTTGAGTTGAAAGGAAATGCACTGTTAGTTTAACTACTATTATACTAGCATCCAATGAGAACCAACTATTCTGACATGTCAACCATCACTTGTAATTGAATCTTAACATTAATAATATGAAGTGGAGAAATGATGAACTCTCATTGGATGTTAGTGTAAAACTAATTTATGCTGAGAATGTATGCCTCTTAATCTCTTCTTTGTTTACCATGGAAACTATAGGATTTTGGTCTAATAGAGATGCATGTGTATATGATGTTTTCTGTTATTCCTTATCGAGCATGTTGATGTGGATGCAATTCATTAGGTTTTAACTATGACATCACTTGAGTTTTTAACTCCAGTAGACTATCCTTGTAGATCGAAGTTTGGTGCTTTTTGCATTCTTTTTGCTGTGGGTTGATGCAACTAATCATACTTTGGATTACATATTTGTATAATAGTTGTATAATACTTTGGATTACATATTTGTAAACTTGGAAATAGTGAGCAACAGAGTAAGGTAAAAGAAAAGTGGAATTGTTGTGGCTGGATAGGCAGTCTTGTGAACTCTATGCAGCTAGAAAGATTCAACTCTTTCTGAGCTGTGTACTTTTGACGATGACATATCAAGAAGCATAATGCTAGTATTTTCGTATGGAATTTGAAATGTTTAATATGTACTTATTGTACTGTTAGATTGTATTGCATATTACACTATGTAATGTTAGGGCTGTGTTCTTTTAGCTCAGCTTTATATCTGTTGTTTCATATTATAAATTACATAGATGCCACTTGAAGAGATATTGTGGTAAAAAGTCAAGCAGTGCTGTTTTTGTTTCTTGTTTATCCAGGACTAATTCATGCCCTTTAGTTGTGCTCATCGAGCTTTTTAAGTTAACACGCCTTATGTTTTGTTATGTCATTATATATGTAGGTTTGTGTTTGTATCGTGTATCTATGTAAGTCTGGTTTTCAGCAGACAAACTATTCATCGAAATTGTATTTTAAGTTTAACATCTTTGTGCAGAGGATCAAGGCTTGGACATCTCTCACAAGAACCAAGCTCCTTAATTGCGTTCCGTAACTTCGAACAGGAAACGAGGCGTCCAGGGGTTTGGGAATCAGAGCAGGGTGCCGCCTCTACAGCAGAGAGTTCTCGGGATAATCTTGCCTCTCTTTATCGCCCTCCTTTTCATCTAATGTTCACTGGCTCTTTTGATAAGGTAAATATGGTTCTTAGTGGTTATAAAAAAAATGCTTCTTAGTTTGTATTATTTTGTTTCTGTTAAGGTAAATATGGCTCGAATGCTGGATTTTAATTTTTTAACTTGATCTTGATTGTATTTTTGAACTTGTATACTTTTCAAGTATTAACTAAAATCTGTGTTTATCACTCCAACCTTCTCTCTGTTTTCCAATTTTCCTGATGTTGGACACATCCTGTTTACTCAATTAGCTAATCAAACCTCCCTTAAGGCTTACATATACATCTTTTGTATTTTTGGAATACACTACACATAAAACCATTTAAGCATAATGAGCATGCAATGAACGTATATGCTAGTCAACAATCAGCACACGTAAATGGATTTCTGGAGAGGAATACAGACCTATTGCAGTTAAAGGGACATAGTAATTAAATTTGGTTCTAAAACTGTTTTAAGCTAGGGATCATGACTGAACAAACAACTATCTTCTTTACCTTTTAGCTGTAACCAGTCAAGGTGCCTTCGGTTTCACTCTGACTTCTCACTTATTACTATCAATTCAGAAAGTAGGTTATGGTGCTGAGATCCTTGTCAGGGGCAACACAGTCAAGTTCTGTCTGCCATGTGTAAAACTGTATTACAACTTACTAGATGATATTTTAGAGGATATTCAGGAAACAGAACATCTGATGACACTGCTTTTTCGTGCCGATATACTCTTGTGGGTATTTTTAATAATTTTTGTTGTCTTCCCATTCTCCTCTGATATGAATGATCTACAAGACATTTTCTGACTACCTTCTAGAGGCAAGTGTTATGTAGCAAAATTTGTCCTTTTTTCCCGGCAGGCTAGCATTTTTCTGCCAACCTTCTTTCTTAGTGTACCAACCCTGATCACTTTGAGTAATAAGATTGGTCCAATTGTTGCAAATTTGCATTTGCTATTTGCTCAATTTGGTTAGTTCCCGGTCATTGCTGTCCCATTTCCAGCTCTGCTCTGTTTCATGAGTTCAATTTCGCTCTGTTTAACCATGCCTTTATTTGTTAATGTTTGTGTGTAGAAGCTATGACTTTTGATTATTAATTATTAATGATGAATAAATCTTAATTTTTGCGTAATTTTTTCCTGAGCATTGACGTGTACCTACTATGCAATATAAATTATTTATCTCGTTCTCGCTATCTGCTATTTAGAGTTGGTTGTTTGTGCCGCCATCCAGGAGTGGTAGCTATGCTCTTCAACAAAAAATAGCTGCACAGAATGATAAGAACCCCATCTAGTAGTTTGAGAATTATAATAAGACATAAGAGATTAAGAGTATCTGAAATGTGTTGTGATAATTCTAAAGTGATTGCCTTTAATGAACGAGAGACACAACTGTTAGTTAGAACCAATGGGTAGAACTAACCACTCACAGAGTATAGAGATCCCCTAGAATTAGCTGTTTGTACGAGCTGGTTTGCTCAGCCTTACAGGCCCTAATATGAATTTCAGGAAGGCTACCACTGAAACTCGGAATCAAATAGTAGATTATTGAATTTGCTTGCATAATATGTGGCATGGTTCACTCTAGATGGGTGGTAGTGCAAGTGCATATATTGTGAAAACGTATAACTGATATGCAGTTGTGACTAAGGTTTGATCTTTGAGTGCAGGCAAAAAGTGCCGCTTCTGTGCAGGATAAATGGCTATTGGTGAACATACAATCTACCAAGGAATTTAGCTCACATATGGTAATTTATTCTAGGTGCTCCGTTTTCAATTTTCTTGGTTATTTGTTTCCGCAATATCATTACTCATGTCAATTTTTTCTTCATCAAGCTTAATCGGGATACTTGGGCAAATGATGCTGTTTCTCAGACCATTAGTACAAACTTCATATTTTGGCAGGTCAGTTTGTTGGTCTGCTCACCTGAACGTTGGTGGTCAAGTTTTTTTATTTTTGTACTGGTATTTTGATTGGTAGCTTATGATATATCCTAACCACTATAGTTGCTCTGTTGAGAAGTTTATAGATATTATTGACTCATAATATTGAAAACGACAATGCAAGGCTCCCAGGTTAAGCTTTGATAGAAACATAAATTCATTTGGACGATTACTTAGTATATAATTACTAAGAGTTTAGAGGATAAGGATACTCCTTAGATAAAAAGAAAAAAACAAACAACAAAGAAAAAGCAAAATGTCAATGCAGGACAAGCACCCAATCCCTAAAGGCCTAAATATCCTTGGATTATGAACCCTCTAGATCTATTATATCTTCAAGAGTTTGTGGAGGACTTGTTCAGCTTCTGTGTCTCTTCTACAGTTTGCAGATGGCAATCCTACTCTAGTAGAGATTAAAATAGCACTGAGAAATCTCATTGTGCGAGTTTATAATCTGATGGTTAATTTAGGGAATAGTTTAGCAGATGCCAGATATAAATGTTAGGAATCATATCTTGTTAGCTAGCTTAACTCGTTAAGTGGATATGGGATCATGGTATGGCTTTATGTAGTTGGGAGTTGGGACTTGCTCTAGGGGGGATTCTTTGGTTATCAATATTTTGGATCCAGTGGTTCATAAGATCTCCAATCTAAGAGCCTGGAAAATTGGGACCATGCTTTTTTGCTTTTGGAGTTTATGTTATATACATCCACAGATAATCTTTTTCCTAGTTCTGTTGGGCTTAGTCAAACTGAGGTGATAATATTGATCACATCATTAACATTTACTATATACTATTGTCTTGTATGCAATTTGCCTTTTTCAATTTTTATTTTATTTTATTTTACTATATTTGTTTTTGCATATAGGTATATGATGATACAACTGAAGGCAGAAAAGTCTGCACTTATTACAGACTGAATTCAATTCCTGTTGTGCTTATTATTGATCCCATCACTGGCCAAAAGATGCGCTCCTGGAGTGGAATGGTTCAACCTGAAAGCTTATTAGAAGTATGTGATACAATTTAATTGCTCACTATGATCGAAACGTTTTCTAGGGAAATAAAAACATTATTATTCACATGTCAATCATGGGCTCTATTTGTTTTATATTTCTTACTGATTTGATGAGCTTGTGCTTTTCTTTAGGGTCTGCTAACATTCCTTGATGCCGGTCCTAAGGATCACCACAGTACTTTGTCTCACAAGCGTCCTAGAGGAAGTTCTAGCCCACCTAAAACTAAAGGTTTGTTGCTTGTCTCTATGTGCTTGTTTGTTCAGTGACAGGTCGGCTCGATGTTGAAGGTGTCGTTATTGTCTTGTTGACTTATTTACTTCTATTTATGTATCAAAACTATATAATTGATGTCTTCTATATATCTTTTGTTATTAGATGGACCTTGCCCACCTACCTTATTCCATATCCGATTATTATGTTATTCATTTTGTTTTGTATATAAAATCTTTACTGCCTGAATTTTATGCCCACTACTGATAATAAAATTGTATTTGGCATGCTTTGTCATCGTCACGATCTTGGTTGATGTTACAGCTACTGTAGATTCAGATGCGAGTAAAGAGGAGGATGAGGAAGTTCAAAGAGCGCTAGCAGCTTCATTGGAAAACATGAAAGAATTAAGTGCAATTGCTGGAGGAGATAATAAAGATGCTAATGTTGCCGGCAACTTGCAAGAAACAGCCTTGTCAAAGAGGCCTGTTTATCCAACCCTGCCTGAAGAACCTAAGGCTGAAAGAAATCTCTTATGCAGAGTTGGTTTGCGGCTTCCGGATGGACGCCGTGTTCAGCGAAACTTCTTACGCTCTGATCCAATTCAGGTAACACATGTTGCTCTAAATTCTAATACACCTGTAGGATTTCATTGATAGGCAACCCCTCATCCAGTTAGTTAACCTAAGGCCGAAAGAACAGGGACAACACAATAGGAAGTTTGGGTCTTGAAGACCATTTCCCGGGTCTCATGAGAAGCAACAAATAACGGAAGAACCTGCGACAATCTTGGAGAGGTGGGTCTTGCGTTGGCCAGATGATGACCCATCACTGCTTATAGCTGTCGAGGAATCTTCTATATTATCACATTAGGTTCTCATGCTAATTGTGGCCCATTTGTATCCCTACCCAACAAAATCGTGTCCAGCCAGCCATCCCCCGATGAATCTTAAACATATCTAGTAACATATTTTTGAAAACATAATACAAAATTTTGGATAATTTTATTGGCACAAAAAATACTATATTTGTTGGGAAAAAACTTAGATAAGTCTTTAATTCACCATGCATGTCCTTGTTTGACTTAAACATCTACTAGGACACTATTGGAAAGTTACTTGTATTTTTATTGGATGTCATGGATAACTGGCACTCTGGCAGTCAATTGTACTAATGATAGGTAAATGTAGATTGTAGTTATCTAAGGTTAATTTCTCCTTAATTTGAATAAGTGTCGCACACTGCTGAATTCACAGATTTCTTACAAAGAACTGTGCGCCATTTCAAAACTAGTATTCGGGGTTATGTGGGAATTATAATTCAAATGCCATATTTCTTGCTTAGAAGACCTGCATGTCTGTTCATGGAGAATATTTTATTTATAAATCTTCTCTGCATTAGTCTTTTGTAATTTTATTGCCTAGCGAAAGGGCTCATGCAAGTTCATATTGTATTTTCTTCTACTAGTGTTTATTTGTCAAGTTTGGATTCTATGAATGACCCTTTGTTTCTTTTGAAGCTGCTGTGGTCATTCATTGCTGTTCAGCTAGGTGAAGATGAGACAAAAGCCTTTAAATTAACTCATGCAATTCCTGGAGCATCTAAAAACCTGGACTATGAAAGTAATTCGACATTCGATGAATCAGGCCTTGCCAACTCTATGATTTCAGTGACTTGGGAATGAGTTCAGATTCATTGCATGAGTTTTGTTTTTAGACTCAAGAATGTGGGATTGGTGATATATAATCATGTTTTCATCTTTTGACACGAGGCTGGTTTTGTGCTGAAGGAAAAGAGATGGTTTATTTAAACTTTGTGTATAAACTATGAATCTAACTAAATTATGCGTTAAATCAATGGAAATATATCAATTTCGTTGGTACTCTCATCTCCTATATTGTATTTAACTGATGACTATTTATTGGTGGTGGTCAGTTAACAGACACTTTATTTAATTGGAATATAAAATTGATAAATATTTTGCCAAGTACTCAACCGTATGTAACATTATACGTTATAATAGTTAGATGCAAACTTATTTGTTTTTAGTTAAAAATTTATTATAAAGAAAAAAAAAAATCAAGGACATAAATCTAACTCAAGAAAAAAAAAGTGTCAAATAAGTTTCTTAAATTATGTTGGTTTTTTGGACTTTCTGCAAAAATTATGTTACAGTGTTCTTTTGTATATTTTTTTTTCCGTTGTCTTAGAATTTACTTCTGTCACAATGTCTCCATGTGATTAGCCATTATGTAATGTAAATTATGTCGTAACAGTAACATTTGGATATGTCATACTTAACACCATAACTTTTGAGTGAATTTTCAATTGATAAAAGATTTGATGTTATGAACTTTGTTTTTTTTCTTACATATCATTCCAAAAATCAATAATATATATATATATATATATATATATATATATATATATATATATATATATTGATTCATGTGTTATTTGAATTAAATAAGTCAGAACCAACGACTTCATAAATTTTTTAACGTTGAAAATATCATTATATATTA
>JBBPBP010000004.1:17817260-17850770 GCA_037974735.1 Cicer chorassanicum
TGAGATGTTTTCCTATTATAATGAATATGTAGACATTTTATAAATAGAAACAAATACCCCTCACAAATAATTAAATCAAAATATTAAAAAATTGTGTAAAAATCAAGATTCGAGATAATTAAATCAAAACATTAAAAACAGTGTAAAATCAAGATTCGAGTTTTGTAAATCAAAAAAATTATTTTTATAATATTTAAAGTTGAGTTTTACGAAATTGACTTTTTATGTTCTATAAAATAAAATTTTATATTTTGTAAAACTAATGTTCAAGTATCACAAAGTAAATAATTACTTACATAAATAATTACTACTATAATCTTATTAAGCCTACAAATAAATCTTTGACGCAAAAACAGCATATACAACAAGAAATAAGCACACGTCTTAAATACAAGGACAACACATTGTTATATCTATTATAAAAGGCTACTCATTGTCCATCTTACAATAAATTACAAGCGAATGTGATATCGCAACTTGCATTGTATCATAATTATAAGAAAATGGTTTTTGTACCCCATTTAATTTTATATTCCACAATTCGTTAAAAATCCAAAATTACTTCTTTATTTCATGCAGTAAATAATACAAAAAATTATTCTAAAATCTCACTCTCTCAACCAAATTTCCGTACGTAATTAATTCCCCCCAAAACCCGGTACACAATTTATAACTACTGGAAATTTCAAAACTGGAAAATTTCCGGTTAACAAATTGTACTAAATTTCTCCAACAAATTTTCAGTACTTTATTTATACTACAGGAAATTTCAAAATTTTGAAATTTCCGGTAGTTATTTTTTCTTGACCGAAAATTTCAAAAATTCAGTTTTTATTTTTTTTAAATTTAATTTAATGTATTTTTCTTGGACGCACCCTCTTATTTTTCTATTAAATGTATTTTAATTTTTTAAAAACTTATTATTATTTTGTAAATTAAATTAACAATATTTTATTTTTTATTATTATTATTTATTAGAACGGAATAAAAATAAGAGGGAGTTGTTAACAAAATAAAATTGTGTTGCTATTTTATCTGCAAAATATTAGGAATACGTTATTTGTTTTGGCATAGTCAACCGTGATGTATTTTATTTGATTTTATTATTATTATAATTATTAATTTTTATTTATAATATAACACGTTAGTTGTTTAGGCAATTTAGTCAACCGCATCTTGTTTCTTCAATTTTATTTAATATATTTTTATTTTATTTTATTAATATAATTTTCTTTTTATTATTATTAATATTAATAATATTATTAAATTTTATAATATAATTTAATCATTTTAATTATAATTTTTTTTAATTATAATTATTAATTATAATAATAGTAATTAAAATATAAAATTAATTTATAATTTATTAATGTATTTTATGTTAATTTATTATTATTATTTTTATTTTTTAAATAATTTAATTAATTTTAATACCGGAAATTTGAAATTTTCGGTAGTTATGAGTTAATATCGGAAATTTCATTTTTGAAATTTCTGAGAGTTGTACCTGGAAATTTGAAATTTCCGTTATTGAAAACAAACTACCGGATTTTTCAAATTTCCGGATACAACTACCAAAAATTTCATTTTTGGAATTTTCGGTATGCATTTTGTGTACTGGATTTTTCAATGAATTTGAAATTTTCGGTTAAAATTTTTAAAAACCGAGACTCACTTTTCCAGATATTTCAGAATGAGGGGTATGAGGAAAGTATTTGGATTTTACTGAAATTTGAAGATTATTTTAGTACTTTCACTCAAAAAAATTTAAAATGGGGGATACAACACAAATTAAGGGGAACAAAAACTAATTTTCTAGTTATAATCGAATATCTCTAATACATAAACTTTTTCCTCCAAAACTCCTACAATGGAAATCATGTAATTTTTAGTTAGTATCTATGACAACTAACCAATCACATCATGTTAGGTCGTTTTTTTTATCATCAACCCTTTTACTTTATTTTTTAGATATTTTTCTATTGTAAAGTGGACATGTGTTTCTGTAATTTTTAGTTAGTATCTATGACAACTAACCAATCACATCATGTTAGGTCGTTTTTTTTTATCATCAACCCTTTTACTTTATTTTTTAGATGTTTTTCTATTGTAAAGTGGACATGTGTTTCCGTTATGATAAATTTGTAGATATTTTTATAAATTGAAACAAATACCTCTAAATAAATAATTAAATTAAAAAAATTAACGAATTGTTTAAAAATCAAGATTTGAATTTTGTAGAACAAAAAATTATTTTTGTAAAACTTAAAGTTGAGCAGAATCCACTTTTAAACACAATGTTGTATAAAATAAAATTTTATATTTTGTCAAACTAATGTTCAAGTATTACAGAGTAAATAATTAGTTATGTAAAATTTGTAGTTGAGTTTTATGTAATCAATTTTTTTAAAAAATAATATTTTGTAAACTCAACTTTGATTTTTACCGAAATAATTTTTTTAATGTAAAACTCAACATCATATAAACATTTACTATTATAATCTTACTAAGCCTATAAATGAATCTTTGACACAAAACAACATATCTATTACAAAAAGCTACTCATTGTCTATCTTACAATGCATTACAACCAAAGGTGACAATGCAACTTGCACTCTATCATAATTGAATAATTGTTAACATAATCTATTAGAACCTCAAAGCTAATATGCAAGTAATTATTATAATCAAACATGCAAGTAATTACCATCATCAAACATAGATGCACATTCACAATGCATGTAGATCATTTAAATTGGTCTAATAGAGTTTAGTAGGATCGTTCCTGAAAATTAGGGTGTCATGTGCAAAGTTTAAATTTGGTGCCTTAATTTTTGAATCCAAGTTTAATCATAAGGACCCAACAATTTTTTGATATAGGTACAAGTTTTAAAAAAATGTCTACCATTTTTTGTACTTATTCCACCATAACGGTCTATCAATTTATTAATTCAGAATTTTGGATCTAAGGTTTAAGAAAAAACATTAAATCCCTTAAACTTTAACATTTTTTTACTATATAATTTTTTATATTATATTTTTTTTACTACCCTAAATATGCTCATTGTCGCCACTGAAGTTTATATATGCAGTCTTGCAAAACTTAGCCATTGTAATCTAGCATACATGGATTGGTTTCTCTGCTTGTATTGCTTGATAATCATGTTATTTATGAGTTCAAGTCAATCTCTACTTGATATCATTACAAGTTATTAGACAATCCTATTAATAAGCTACATATCATAGATAACAACATATTCTTGATGATTGATTAGAAGATAATGCAAACTTGCATAATCATCATAAGTGTCATTAATAAACTACATTGTCATATATGATAATTATGTTTCAAGAAAACATGTGCATGTTGGATACTAAACAATCTATATATCATGTTGTTCTAAGCTATATTACTATCAATTGCGCTAGCTACCAACTTGGCCCAATCCATGAAGATTTTCTAATCTCATATATGATTGAAAAGTGTAGTTAATCACAACTTGGGATTATGGTGCCAAAACCAATACAAGAGAGATAATTAATCACACGTCTTACTCTATACTACAACCAAGCCTCATATCCTACAAATTAAGTCATTTTAGTTAACACACAATATTAATAGCTTGCCTATACAACAAACCAACTGAACTGACAACTGACATAAGCAACATGCATGCTAAGCATGATAATGTCATTGCTTATACTATTGTGTCCTACATTGAGATTATGAGAGTATACATGACATACTTTTAGCATTTGATACTTTTCACATCAAACAATTATAAGCAATAAATCACTTAATATAAAAGTGATCCTTTTGCTAAACACACAACTAATTATAGATTTCTATTCATTGGAAATTTATTATTTATGGGCTTAAGTCAATCATTACAAGATGCACCAATGTTTGCAATAAACTACCTATCATAAGTGATACCATGCACATGGTGGATTAGAGGATAATGTATCATTAAGCTACTTATTAGAAGATAAACCTAGTTTTGTGCATGGTGGCTAAAAGATAAGGTATGTTTAAGCTAATTATTAGATGCTTACATTGGTCATAGATGAACAAATGTTAGTTGTTAGAAGATAAGCCTAGTGTGTGTGTGGTGGATTGAAGATAAGGTATGATTAAACTACTTATTAGATGTTTACATTGGTCATAAAGTAAGTTTGTTAGTATTAAGGTGCTCAAAATATGCATGTAATGCATTATCATTGTAACATAAATTTCTGATTTATTTTGAATATCTATACCATTTGAATCCAAGTTTGCTTGATTAAAGAGATATATGCAATGCAATCAGAATCATATATACACAAACTTACTCTCATTTCAATTCACGTAGGAATTACTATTGTTTCTCAAATAAGTGAATTTGATGTTTGTTAGTGTCATGTATTGATTCTGATTGGATTTTGTTTAAAATTGTGGTAGTCTTCATTAGTTGATCTATTGCTGATGTAGAAGTTTATCTATGACACCGTGTATTCTCTCATGAACAACTATATGTTGTGCTTCTAAGAGTGAGATTGAAATAAAGTTTGAAGACATTGATAGTTTGATAAAGAAAGTTAAGATGAAAACGTTATCTCAAATGTTGTTTATAAATAAGTATTTTAAAGCGTAAAATAAACTTTTTATTTTATTTATAAAATTGTGTTTATTTTATAAACCAGCTGTTTTTTTTTTTCGTGCAAAATTGTTTGTTTATTTTTATTTATTACATTGCAAATGATATATTTTTTGTCAATTACCCGTGCTCCTAACGAGTGTACGTCTAGTAATCAATAAAAGGAGATACAAACAAACGTAGTTGATAAAAATTACGCAATAAAAAAAAAAAGAGATTAAAGACTATATATTGTTAATGTAAATTAATTTATACTCACAATTATAATTTACCAAATGCTTCAATTACATAACTTCTATTTTGAATTTTTTATCTAATGTGTTTAGTTATATAATAAAATAATTTTACACTTATGCACAAAAGTAATAGTTATGATTCACATATTTAGAGATGAATTTCAAACATGCTAACTTAGAAAGTTGTTTTGTTTGAACTTTAAAATCAAGTATATTTAAGTGGTAAGAAACTTTTTAGAGGGAGGTTGATGGGCCACGCACGCATGTAGATCCGTCCCTGGTTGAGCCCGGGCACCCCCTAGTCTTGATTTGATTACCATATGTATTTGTAATTTCACATGGATTAATTAATTAATAATCTATATATCACGATGCTAAGTCAGAAAAAGCTAGTGCTCTTAACACGTATTCTTTTTATCGACTAAAATTTATATTATTCATACTAAAATTATTTGAGATCTGCAAACTTTAGTAGAATCAAATTTTAAAGTAGCAAGACTTACTTGAACTAATTAATCAATAAAATAGATTATCTTTAAACAATGTGTTTGGTAACATAACACACACAAAAATGACTTGATAAATATTCCTTCCATTCCAAATTATGTCATTCAGTAAAATATAATTCTTTAAAATTATATGTCAATTTAAATAATTCTTTCTCTATTATACTTTGTTTCTCTTTTATTATTATTATTATTATTATTATTATTATTATTATTATTATAATTTTAAACTCTAATTTTATTTTAATTATAATTTTTTTTCAATTATTTTAATTTGTAATTCTCGTATCATTAATGAAGAAATTTGTATAAGGTAATTCATATTTTTTTTTCATACAACATTAATTACATTATTTTAATTTATATAAAATTGTTAAAGTGGCATAAAATTTAGGATGAAGAGAGAAAATATGATATTAAAAGTTGGATTTTTTTCATGTATGTCCTCTTTTCAAAATAAATATTTCCAATATAGCCCACTTTAAAATTAATATACGAAAATATCATATTATTTTTTGAACTTTAGGAGATTATAAGGTGGGATACGACCACCTGAAATAAACTTTGTTTTCCTCATTCAGGAGGTCACATTATGGGATTCGAACATGTATTATGTCTTTTTTTTAACAAATAAAAAATATTAAATTAATAAATAAAATATAACAAAAAATAAATAAATTATATTAATAAAATAAAACAAAATACATTAAATGAAAAAAAAAAATACATCAAAGTTAATGCGATTGAGTGGATGTGCTAGTAACGATTGAACAATGTTTCCTATTATGACCAGAAACTCGATATAACTCACTTTCTTGATACTCTTTTTTTAGTATCCATTTTTGTTCTAATGCGCTTACTCTTTGAATGGCTATTCTCTGCATTTGAGGAATGTGACACCCTAACACCTTCATATTTGGACCAATATCCTTTGTTTGATACATATCAATTTGAACGTTTCTCCGTCCACTTATAGTATTGTTTTCACCTTGTACACATCAGATATAAATATCCAAAAATCATACTTTATGTTAGAACATGTTGCTATTACATGAGAATAAGACATATGTATAACTTATATTTTCCACACTCACACTATTTGTTAGGAAGGTTGACAGTAAAATGACCAATTGGTCGCCTTTATCTTGGATTTATGACTATTGAACTTACGTATTTATGGTTTCATAAAATTCATGCATTTTTCTGTAAACACCTGACCAGAAGCTAAAATTGTTTAGTGTAGTTTTTCCATTGTTGGAATTAGTGTCCCCGTTTTATAATAAGTTGCTTGTACCAAAACAATGATTAGAAGGTTGTGCGTGACTTTTAATACTCCATTAATTGACTCAGGTTGGTTGTCATGTGACCTCAACGACTATCTCCATCAAACACTTTAATCCAATTTTCTCGTGATATGTTGTATAGCCATTTTATAGCCTCTCGATTTACATGCCAATTTCACTGTCGTAGTATTTATACGTATGTTCCTTAATTGAGTCAGCAATATTGACACAAGAAAAAATGTGTCAAATTTTGTAAAACAAATAATTAAAAATTACATTAATTAAAAAGTAATAATGAAATTATTACTCATAGAAACAAATCATCAAGAATTTGAGTTGCATACTTCTTCAAAAATTAGAAATCATGATGAGAATATGATCAAAATCAAGATCAACTAGAACAATTAAGTCATTCAAAGAGTAGAAGAGTTCAACGACATCCTAAATATAAAAGGAAGGACATTTAGGTAGACATAATTAATTAAAATTTAATATATATATATATATATATATATATTCCATTTAATATATTTTATTAATATAATTTAATTTTTTAAATTTTTTATTATATTTAATTTAATAATTTTTTATTTGTTAAAAAAAAGAAAGAATACATAATCGCATAGGATACTATCTCCTGACTAAGGCAACAATTTCTTTTCAAATGATCAGTTTCCGTCTCGCAAACTTATAAAAGTAAAAAAAATAAAGTATAGTTGAAATTTTTTTATTTTAAAAAAAGAATATACATAAAAAGAAGATCCATTAATTGTATGTAAATAACTGGATACCACCTTATTATTTTGGTGGTACGCCCAGAACAGTAGCCGGTGAGTAGACTAAAGAGTAGATATAGAGGGCCCCATCATAGATCACGACATTATCATAATTCATAACAATGGTGGGTCGAAAACAACGTGGAAAAGTCAGTGTGAGAATGCAAAAAGCAGAAAGACAACTCACCCTTTATTTCTCTTAAAGATTTGCTTTACCAATAAAGGCCATGCCACCACTCGTCATATGCTAGTGAATTGTCACCTTTTTCTGGATCATTCATTTTTTGTCTATGTAAATTAATTCATGATAATGATATGCACTATTCAAACCAAAATATCAATGACACGTGATTCTTTTTCCTACGAACTTTATTCTTTTACATTCCTCAAAACACTGCTGTTAGTTTTCCTTTTTTTAGTTATATTTAAATAAGTTACGAAAATTGAATTTTAAAGTAATTTATTAAAAATAATTAAAAAAACAGAATGAAAGTAGTAAAAGTGTTCTAAACATATTAACAATAAATTTTAAAAATAAAAAAAAACAATACTATTTTACTTATCATATTTTTAAATACATTTTAATTATTATTTTTTTTAAATTATGATGTTCAATCAATAATACGAGGTTAAAAATTATATATTGTTTAATATATTGACTTTGTTAATATTATTTTCTTTATATCCTGATAAGAGATAAATCAATACTACTTCTACTTTTCTAATTTTAGAACAAAGTTAGGTCCAAAAGCAATTCTTTAAAAAATACTCCTTACAAGAGAAATAAAATAAAATAAAATAAAATATTAATCTATACAGATTATTCATATTTTTTTTAATAAGTGGTTAATATAACTTAAAATTTTTTAACCGTAAAATATGGATTTAAACTAAAAATATAATATATAAACTTAACAATATCATTACTAGCTAAAAAAAAACCATTTAAAATATGTAATATACTTATGTCGGTAAAATATTTCTTGGCATGACACTACTAGCCTTTATGGCCCTATTTAAGAACAACTAGTTCCATTAGCATTTCACTTCAAACTCAAAACTAGTTCCTTTTTTTTTCCTTTGAAATTAACATGGCTCGTTCAATGCCTATAGTTTCCACAATCTTTGTCTTCCTTCTGCTTCTTGTAGCTACTGGTGGGTGTTTCTTGATGCTTAATTAATAACTCCTATATTCTTTATTATTTGTTCCCTTTTGTTATTTTTTATAAGATTATTTGTCTTTTTTATTTATTTATAAATATTCATCACTATTTATCATTCCATTTCACTTATTTCAATCTCTCCAATAAATAGTTAAGGGTACTAGTAACAAAACAATAGTTAATCTTGTAATATTAATATTAAAACTTTGAAAACCAAAAAATAAGAATAAAATTCCGTTTTTGAGCACAACATTAAATTAAATTCTTTTACAATTAAAAGCGACAAAGAAACATAAGGAATAATCAATACCATAATTATTTCGTTGTTGATCTCAATTAACTAGTCAGTTGCTACTATCTATGGACTAAGGCACACTTACATATTTAATATGTATATATTGATTTATTTTGATTTATCTAAATAATATTTTTTGTTTGTAAAAAAATTAGTATGTGGTTTTATTTTGATTTTGATATCCATTAATGAATTGATTTTGATAAAAGTGTTGTTGTTAATGAATTTGATTTTGTGATATGGTATATAGAGATGGTGGCAGAGGCAAGGACATGTGAGTCAAAAAGTCACAAATTCAAAGGAGCATGTGTGAGTGATCGCAATTGTGCTTCTGTGTGCCAAACGGAACGTTTCTCTGGAGGACACTGCCGTGGATTCCGTCGTAGATGCTTCTGTACTACACATTGTTCTAATTAATTCATGTTTCAAGACTTAATCACTATCACAAAAGATGATGGATCCATCACCTTTTTCTACTTGTGTTATTTTGGGAATAAAGCTACACTTACCCATTTTGTTATGTCTTTCTTTCTTTCTCTGTCTTTCTTTCTTTGTAGTTAGATCTTTCGATCGTATGAGTGGAAATGAATAATATAATGTGTTCTTAATTTATATTTCATATCACAATTTCTTTAACTTTATAATAGTACTTATGTAGTAATTGCGGTTGACACATGTGATTGAATCTTTCGTTTACAAACTTTGAGATTAGAGTTAATAATTCTCTTTGATTTTACATTAATAGTCATTTTTAAGATTTTAAATAGTAGTCATGAGAATTAATCATAACATCTTCATCTAAAGTGTTAAGACAATAGATATATAAGTAAAATATTTTATATATCTAATATTTCTTCAATTTTTAATTAATGTTAGAACTAACTACTCACATTTAAATTCTTATATATGTTTTTTTAATAGTTCTCTTAATATAGAGATCTCTGCTTTAGACTATTTTTTATTGGTAAGACAATTTATTGGAAATGACCAAGGATTTTACTGGACCGACAAAATACTAGACATATTCAGGACAAATTTGACGTATTCCTTACTTTCCCTCAATGAAAAGCCCATTTCCTTAATTATTAGGAACAATCATTTGATCCCTACTCATAAGAACGATTGTGCTTACTCTTAATCAACTATCTTGCTTCTCAAGGGCAAACACATTGTTCGAAAAAATTAGAGATAACTATTTCAACAATGCAGAATATTTTTTTTCCATCTGTGCATATAAATTGCCAAATAAAAAATATAATTCTAAGAACAATAATAATTGGTAGAATATTAAATATGAGACAAACATAATTTTTAACTTAGAAAACTTTTTTCAAATTGAGAGAATAAAAACCACGAGATCTAATCTAGTAAAAACTTTCACTATAATAATTACCAGAGTCTTCCTAATAACAATACAGAACATCAATCAACAATAACAACAACCTTATAACCTTCCACTAAAGTGGGTATTCTAAAGTAACTCTCAGAGAAGGTAAAACTACTCAAATTGTATATTAAAATAACACACACGTGGTAGAAATAACATGCTAAAATTGTAGATCAAACAAAACAAGTTTGCTAAACACCTGCTACCACAATCGGAACCAAACCCTTTTCTCTTCTCTGTTTTGTCGTGCTATTTTCTTTCTCTTCCTTTGGCACTATTACTATTTTGTTTTTATTAGGGATTTTAAAATCCCTTCTATTTTTTTCTTTTACATGGGTCAAGCCCAATAAAGTACATATTTATTTTTTTTCTTTTCTTTTATTTCAACAACAACAACAACAACAAATAATAATAAAATTGATGGGTTCCACTTGGGGAGTGAGCCCACCCAACAAATCTCCCCCTCACGACTCAAGTAGGAAAGTACTGCTCAACCATGCTGGCTTTTTTTCTACAACATATCATCTTCGACACAGACAAGGTCTTCGTCATCATATCTGAGCCATTCTCATCAGTATGAATCTTTTCAATTGTAAATGACTTTATTTCCAATGCATCTTGTATCCAAAGATACCGCACTTCAATATGCTTTGACTTTGCATGAAAAGTCGAATTCTTGCTGAGATGGATTACACTCTAACTGTCGCAGAATAACACAAACTTGTTTTGCTTGAGACCTAACTCAGGTAGGAATTTACTCGTCCACAAGAGTTATTTGGAAGCTTTCCATTGAAGAAATCACTTTAGTAGTTTGTACCATAATTTGTGAAGATATGCAATCTATTATAGAAAATAATTAGTAATAATGTCACCTTTCTTGCTCTAAACATTCTTAATGATGATGATGACCCTACTAATTTCGATAAAACTTTTATTTATCTCATTCCTAATTTTAAAAATCCTAAAACTTCTAATGATTTAGACCGATTTCTTTTTTATAATGGTTTGCTGAAAATTGTTACCAAAACCTTTGCTAATATAGTTAAATTAGTTATTCCTAACATAATTGGTTTTTTACAAATGCTTACAAATAACATTTGTGTCTCATTTCTAACGATTCTCTTATAGCTTATGAGCTTTTCCATCATATGAGTTGGAATTTCTGCATACAACTCTTATTTTTATTGGATTATTTGTTAATCTTATTGATATTGTTATGACATGTGACACATCTATTTCTTTTTCCATTCTAATAAATAAGAATTGTTCTAATTATTTTAACGTTCAAAGGAGTCTTAAACAAGGAGACCCCTTATCCTCTTATCTTTTTTTCATTTGTTTTTAATTCAAGCTCAAAATAGAAATTTAATCCATAAGGTCAAGATCACCAAGAGAGCTCTAGAAATCTCCCACTTATTTTTTGGGGATAGTTTAATATTTTTGCAAGGCTAACAAAAGGGAGACAAAATCCTTTCTTGGTCAACTTGTCACCTAGGAAAAATCATGGATGGTTTTTATCAAAGAGGTATTAGATGATTGGAAAAACCAAATCAATGTTTGAAGTTCTGAAACAAATAAGTTTTTAACTAAGAAAGTGGAAGGAAATGAGCCTTTCCTTTGTTAGTTGGTGTACCTTTATGACCAATCTATTCCTACTTACCCCAGGAGTTGTTTTCTTCTTCGAAAACGATTGTGTGATCACATGGAAACTATGATTTGCAAATTTTGGTGGGATAGTAAACGTAATGATAGAATAATTCACTGATCTAGAAAGGGAGCTCCTTGAAAGAAAAAGAAGGATGGTGATCTTGGATTTTAGAGTGTTAGAGATTTGAATGAAACTTTACTTGCCAGGCAGAGTTTGAGACACAAAAATAATTACTGCTCTTTACTCTCTCAACTTTATAAAGCAAAATATTAACCTAACACATTTTTTTTTTCATTCTAACTAGGGCCACAATCCAAACTATACTCGAAGGAGCATTCTTATAGTATCTTGTATCATAAAAAGGAAACTCTTGATATATTGAAAATGGAGCAACTACTTGCACTTGGGCAGATGATTGACTTCCATATTAGAATGGTTTCTGTTGAAAACGGAGATCAATCAGTCAGAAAACCAAGAATGTTTAAAACGGAGATTGATCAGTCAGAAAACCAAGAACGTTTTTGGTTTTAGATTTTCTGCAATCTGAACAGAAACATAATTATAACTTGCAATGCCAAAATGAACACACACAATAGTTAACCCATTTCAGATTTAAACCTATGCGTCTGGGGGACTGGATCCGACTTTGAATCATCACTAGTATGAGATGAAATGATTACAATGTTTGTACACTCTTTCCTGAAGCGCAACTGCTGTGCCTGGGGCGCATTTTTGCACTAATGAATCTGCCAATCCGCGCTTGAAGCGTAACAGTTGTGCCTGGGGCGCGTGGTACGCAGCAGAATACATTAAAACGCATTTTTTTTCTTCACTTTCTAGGGTTCTTTTTGGCAATTGGGAAGTTGGGAGACTTGTGCCCTAGTAGAGAAACTCAGAGACGGCTGTTTCTAACACCATTGGAGCAGTTTTATCAAGAATCATTCATGAATCTTTCTTGTAATTCTTCTCTAATCTCTAACTTTTCTATCTCTGTCATGAATAACCAAACCCTATTTGTTAGGTATTAGTGAAACAATATGAAACCCTTATTTATCTAATTTGGTTTCTAGTTATATAAATGAGTTTATTGAATTATTTTTCTCATATTTGTGCTTAATGCTTTTTATTGCTTGATCAACTTTAAAATGTTCTACGATTCGTATTTTGAAACGGAAGTGGACTTTACGAATGCTTGAGATGAGAAATTCATGATATTGTAGTCTAGGGATAGATGTAGGTCATGAAACCAATTAAATTAATTGCAAAGGCAGTAGTTTAACAAGAGAATTCGTGTACGGTAAGGCTTAATTCTAATCTTAAATCCAATAAGGAATTAGGGGTTACTTTGGAATTAAAGGTTTTGTCACTAAGACATTAGGGCAAGAATAATAAAGAGAATTCGGTAATAATTCACTAAAGGAATTGAGTAACTAGGATCAAATTAAACACTAAGGTTGGATTCGACGTGAAACTCATCCCTGACATTTTTCTTATTATAAAGGATCAATTTTATTACCGTTGTTAGTTTTAAATATTATTTCAATCGATTCGGAAACTTTTTGTTCAATTTTAGTAATTAAACACAACTCGATAGTAAAACGCAATCCTTGAGTTCGACACTCGGTACTACTGTTTTATTATTACTTGCAACGATTTAGTACACTTGCTGAAACGCTATCACTGTCTTTAATGTCTTAATCCTTTTGTCAGTTCTATTTTCAACCATGGATTTCCAATCTTTAAAGGTTTGAATGCTTCATCCTTACTTTTCAACAAGTAAGTCCATACTTTTCTACTATAATCATCAAGAAATGTAATGAAATACTTGTTACCTCCATGTGAAACAATTTTGGTAGGGCCTCGTAGATCACTGTGAACATACTCTAGAATTCCTTTTGAGTAATGATTCCCTGTAGAGAACTTGACTATATGCATATTTGCATACTCACAATGCTCACAAAATTCAAGATCACCAATCTTGTCACCACCCATCATACCTTGTCTGTCCAGAACTTGCATTCCTCTTAGGCTTACATGTCCCTACCTTTGATGCCACAAGCTGATTTTACTTGATGCTTGGACTGCCACAACTGTCAATCCTGTTATTGCTTGACCATTGAGAAGATAGATACCATGATCCCTTTTACCTTCATGATTACCGATGATCCTTTTATCACTTTTAGGGTACATTTCTCTGCTTTGTATGAACAATCGATTTCTTCCAGCATTCCTAGAGAAATTAAGTTCCTCTTCAACTCTGGAACATGTCTGACCTTTGACAAAATCTTCATGGTTCCATTTTCCAGCTTCAGTTTGATTGAGCCAATTCCAACTACCTTGCAGGCTGATTTGTTCTCCATAATCACCTTGCCTCCATCAATTTCTTTGTAGTCAAGAAACCAATCTCTATTTGAGGTCATCTGAAATGAACACCCTGAGTCAAGCACCCAGTCATCATCCATGATTTCAGTTGAATTTTCCATAAGAACTTTTGTGTTTTCATATCCTTCAGAGGCTATAGATGCATTTCCATAATCATCATCACTATTTTATCCTTTCTTTCCTTTCCAATATGGGCATTCTTTCTTGAAATGCCCATTTGTTCTTGCATATGAAACACTTCATTTTAGACTTGTCCTTTTCTTTATTCTTGAACTTTTTCTTCTGTTTTTGATTCTTCTTCCCTGCCTTGGCCTTGACAAACAATCCCTCACCACTGCTTTCTTCTTTCCCATATGACTTCCTCTTTAATTCTTTGGAGATTAGTGCAGCTTGCACTTCTTCTAATGAAAAAGAGTCTCTACCATAAAGAAATGTACCACAGAGATTTTCAAGAGAGCTTGGTAATGAATTTATCATAATCCAATTTTACATCAATATTTTCAAGATCTAAAACAATCTTATTAAACTCATCCATATGATCTTGACCTCCCAGATTGCATCTCGATAGTATATATCTTTTGTTTTAAGTATAAACGATTCGCTAATGATTTTGTCATGTAGAAAGATTCTAACTTGAGCCAAATACATGCTGCAGAGGTCTCCTTTGACACTTCCCTCAGAACCTTGTCTCCAAGACTCAAAATTAAAGCACTATGAGCCTTGTTCATGATATCCTTCTTCTCCTTTGCTGGAAGTGTGGATGCCATGTCTTTCTCTCCTCCTAGTGCTTCTTCCAAACCTTGTTGAATTAGCAACGCTTTCATCTTGAGACGCCATAACCCAAAATCATTCTTTCCATCGAATTTCTCCAGTACATACTTTGTTGATGCCATCTTTTCTTTGAATCAAATGACCTAGTGCTCTGATACCAGTTGTTGTTGAAAACGGAGATCAATTAGTCAGAAAACCAAGAATGTTTAAAACGGAGATTGATTAGTCAGAAAATCAAGAACGTTCTTGGTTTCAGATTTTCTGCAATCTGAACAGAAACATAATTATAACTTGCAATGCCAAAATGAACACACACAATTGTTAACCAGTTCAGAGTTAAACTCCTACGTTTGGGGAACTGGATCCAACTTTGAATTATCACTAGTATGAGATGAAATGATTACAATGTTTGTACACTTTTTTCAGAATTGCAACTTGCCTTATTGCTCTGCAATCAACATTGCTTACTTTGGCTTATATACTAGTTAGTTACAATTAGGAGCAACAAACAAAGTAGTTACAACTAACTAACTTAAAAGCTAACTGCGCAAAGTAACTATATCTCTAAAGTCTTCTAATTGAGTACCACTTATTTACAGTTTCAAACATTGGAGTCCTAAGCCATAATATACTTCTACTAATCTAGTGAAAGATATAATCATGAAAGATCAATTCAAGTGGATTTCAAATTTAATCAACCTAAGGTTCATTCCCTTTGAGGCAAGTCAGATTCATCAAATTCCTTTAATTTATCCCACAACAAATGACATTCTTACTTGGAATGACACTAATGAGGACACTTACTCAATTTAATATGGTTACAATTTTATTAAAGACTTGAAATTTGTAACAAAGGATAACCCTACTGGTAGCTCAACAGATGACTGTTTTTGGAAGACTATATAGAAGTTAAATGTTCCCCCAATATGTCTTATGTAACACCCAATTTTATGAAGAAACCCTAATTTCTAAGAAGTTTAACTAATTCAATAAGAGTTTTCCAAACTACATGTCCTACTTCAATCCCGTTTCTAATTTTATACCACCAGTTGATTAGGCAACTTTTTTTAAACAATTAATGCGAGTTTTTTTGTTAAACTAACCGATTAGGTATTTAAGCTAATCAATAAAGTCTTTAAATTAATTGATTATCGTGTTATGCAAAGTCAACAAATCTAACTTAAAATTTGAAATTCCTCTCTATCAAATATGAACCCTTCTTTGATCACATGTCAAACAACACCTTTGTAGCTTTGGAAACAAAGTATGGATTTTTTATCTTGAAGGTAGCCTTATAGATGGTGTGTTGATTGTGACACCCTAAACTCCACACAATATTTTATTAAATAAGTAATCTCATTACGTCAACTACCCAGTGTAAAATGCAAATTATAAAAACTTTCATTATTTAAACTCCATATGGGTAAAGGACGTGACATCCACTTTCTTAAGTTCTAAAAAACATAACTAAATCCAATCTATTTCATTTTAGAATAGTTGTTATCAAAATTGCATTGACGAATAAAGTCATTAAGTTATTTAGTTTGAAAGATATCTCATGACTTATTATTCACAATATTAATTAACTAGGTGTATCAAAATAAATAAATTCATTAAATCTCCCAATCCAACATCACCTAATCAAAGCTATAATTTTTCAAATAAATATCTTCCAATAAGAGCGTTGTCTTTACATAAATGAATAACAAACAAAAATTTCATAATACATCTTCAATGAATTCAATACTCTATGCATCATCTGAAGCCTGTGACACATTTGGTCCATTGCAACACTAACTATAAAGAACATATAACGAAAAACACAAGATAAGGTGGATTTGAATTGTGTTTTCAGAAAGAAAAAAACTTTTTTGCGTGGCTATACTAAAGTAAAGAATGCAGAGCAAATAAATAAAAACAGAGAACGTTCAAAACCGTGAGATTTTCACTAAGTGTTCAAAACGGAGAACGTTCTTGGTTTTTACTCCACCAGTCTAGATCAACCTTGATCTGTTACACATCACTACCTTGCAACCCAGAGACAATTTTCACAATCACGTTTTAGCCTTGAAAGGATTTATACAAACACACTCAATATAACATAAAAGATAGACTTGAGTTACAAATGATGTGTATGATAAAAGTGTTTGGGATCTTGAAACTTCTCAACACTTGTTTGAGATAAATGAAAGACAAACTCAGTAAATAATGATCCAAAGATATAGTGAAGAGAGCTGGAGTTTGCTTGAAGAGTTTTTGACTTGTTATTACTTAAACAAGTGTTGGTAGATTTGTAGATTGAACTCTTACCTTCATCTTCCAATTGATCTTCAATTTATAGATGATAAAAGGCTTTGAATATTCAATTTAAAATGAATATAGCCGTTGGACACACTTCCCAAGTGTCAAATATATTTTAAAGCAATTAAACATGTGTTTATATTGCTGTGCATAATGTTCTTGACAAACGAAGAACGTTATTCGTTTCTGTTTTTTGGCAACAATTGGACTTTAGAACTTTTGATAGCTGTTTGTATGTCATGCTTCTCTGTACTTGCGTCTGTGATGCAGTACTTTATTTGTCCAAGTTGTACTTGTGTATTTGCTCACAACTCATCAATTTGGAGATCAATCTTGAGGCCATTTTTCTCCTTTGGGCATTCAACTCGAGTTCTAGGATTCACCATTGATTTGAGCAATCTTGATACTCTTTAATATGTGGTTTAGACTAAGGAAAATTATCTGTTTTAATTCTGTCTTTAAAAGAGAATAACCAGAATGTTCTTTTGTAAAACAAGAACATTCTTCGTTTATGTTTTGTGTGAGTGTTGGGTTTTGATAGTTGTTGTGTGTTAGTCCTTTGTCTCATAAACATGATGTGCTTTCTGCAAAAAGGCAGCAACAGTGTCCTTGTTGTTATGGCTGTCCTTGCTTATAGCTCATCAATTTGGAGATTGATCTTAATGTTTGTTCTTGAGGTTTTGTTTTGCCTTTGTTGATCCTCTTTGATCGAATCTATCCAAAACGATCTTGTGTAGATTATTAAATTCCTCTGTAATGAGTATTGATGATTTGTTGTGTAGATAGATGTACTTTCGTAGCCCAGATTGATCTTAAATTACATCAGATTTTGTTCTTTGTAAACCAGAACGTTCTTGGATTAAAGTTGTGAAAACAAGAACGTTCTTCATTTTCTGTTTTGAGTGATTTGCTGATCTGTAAGCTTATTTGTCAGCCATCTTTGATAGTGATTCATGGTCTTTTTTTCACTTGTGTATATATCTTGGAGATAAGCTTGAAATATACATTTCAAGATCGTTCTTCAATCTTGCCAAACAAACTGAAGAATGATCTTTCTCGAATATGGAGAATAATCTTGCTTGATTCATCATGAGCCATAGCTTTTATCCTTTGCATTTTGGAGTGATTCTTTTGCTGAGATGAACCCTGTATTTTCCTTGGAGAATATTGATAACATGATTGTAAAATCCATGAGCAATTGTTTCTTTAACAAAGGAGATCATTTGCTCTTGTTAATTCAGAACTGTGGGGAACGTTCTTCGTTTTCCAGACTTCTCTCAAGAACGTTCTCCGTTCTGTTTGTGTATTTTTGCTTCTTTTTAAATGTGATTTTGCCATCAATTTTTATGCACTTTGATGAAGTGAATGGCTTCTTGCTTGTTCACTAATGCAATTCATCTTCCTTAAATAAAACTCAAGTGCAATCATTAGTAGATCACCTTTCATAAAACTTAATCATTTATTTCATAAGATTTGTTGTCATTAAAACATACGTCAAAAAGGTTTTTTCCTTAACAACTTTCATAAGAGCTTTGACTTCTTCAGAGCATTGACTTTTTAAGAGCGTTGATTTTCATCAGAGGATACATAGTAACTTAGAGTTAGACTATCAAATGCTTGTTGTGATTTATCAAAGGCAGAGTCAATCACTTGCTTGTCACGATTATTAGAGGCAGAGAGACAACCACTTGTTGAATTCATCAGAGGTAGACGACCAAATGTGGATTATAGTAATCGGAGGCAGACATACCAGATAATATTTGCATTCATTAGAGGTAACTAAACCACAACATTGCTTGCGTTTTCAAAGGCAATCAGGACACAATGTCGACCGCATACCAGACTTAGAGAAATATAGTGAAGTGAAGTCTTGTTGTTCCTTTGTCTTCGTCTGTTATCAGAGGATACGACAAAAGAATCTATAAAACTCACTTGATCTAAGACCTGCACACTTAATCAAAATGTTAGTGTATTAAATTGTTCCCACAAACAATTTTGTTATCATCAAAACAAGTGAGGGACATATTTCTTCAAACCAATTTAGTTCTAACAAGGGTTAGTCATCGAACTCATAGTAATAGTACAATATATATATATACACACACATACATAAGAACAAACATCAAACATCATTGTAATATCATATGGGTGAAGGACGTCACATCCACTTGCTTAAGTTCTCAAAAACATAATTAAGTCCAATTAACGGAATCGCATTGACAATAAACTCATTAAAGTATTTAGTTTGCAAGATATATCATAACTTGTTACACACAATGTTAATAAACTAAGTGGATCAAAATAAATAAATTCATTAAATCTCCCAATCCGACATCACCTTATTTAGAGTTTCCCAAATAAACGTCTTCCAATAGGGTTGTTGACATTACATCAATGAATAACAAACAAAAATTTCATAATATATCTTAATTGACTTCAGTACTCTATGCATTATCTGAAGCCTTATGCACATTTGGTCCATTGCAACACTAACTACAAAGAACGAAAGAGTTAGTCATCGAACTCATGGTAATAATATATACATGAACAAATATCAAGCATCGATCATTGTAGATTGTAACATCATATTAACATCACATCATGTCATATTCTCAAATATCTCTTAAGTCTAATATTAGTATATTAATAACATATTCACATTTATTATCTAAACCTATTCATATTCACATTTATTATCTAAACCTATTCATAGCAACATCTTAATTAATCATTCTTCAATATTATCCCAAGATAACAAATAATAATCACATTATTCAATTAACATAGTACTCTTAATTAACATCTCATATTCTTAAAATACAAGAATGTCCAACCTCAGCGAATGTTGTCTTAGATTATGCTATCATAAATCCTTCCATCTTGAGCTCCAAAGTGGTATTAGACTGCACTTTTAAAATTCCACTTGCTTGAGGTTTCGTGACCACGTGTTTGTCACACCTCATATAAATAAAATCACAAAGATTAACCTAACCAATAGATAAAAATTCATAAATAATAATCCCTCAAAGCATAAATCATAAGATCCATCAAACCCCAAAAAAGGATTTAGTTACACATAATGTTAGTAAACAAAAAGCAAAACAAATCAGTCTTCAATTTCATTCAAATATTAAACAAACTAAACCAGAAAATGTAGTGATGATTCACTTTGAAATCTTCAACTATTGTTGAAAGAATTTCCTCTTTGCTCCTCAAATACATAGATGCACTCTAAATACATAATAATTAGAGGAAATATATACATGTGCATTGCATAGTTTTATCTATATTTTATATATAAAAGTTTTTGTTGAATAAATTAAATAATAAACAATTAAAAAATACTTATCAATAATTTCATAAAATAATCAAAGATATTTATAGTAAGTAATTTAATTGAATATATTACATGAACAATGTCAATATGCAGTCTAAATTTTTTTTATCACATTTGAAAAAAATATCTTAAATTGATAGTTAATAAGAATTTTCAATACTGAACATAGTATATTATTAGTTTTTGTGTAAATAACATATATTTTGTTTTGAAATAGGAATTTCAAACAGTGAATTATACCTTTAAAAACTTTGATATAAGCTCTTAAATATAAGTAAACTAAAATAAAGGCAAATAAATAAATCAATGGAATTTAAATGACGTAAATTAAATTGTGCAAATAAATATGGCAGTAAATTAAATGACAATAAATAAATTGTGATAAAAAGTAAAAGCGTTAAAGAGAAGAAAAAAAAAGAGCTGACAAGGTTTATCTTGGCTACACTACACCAAAAATGACATTTTACAGCACTTATTAAATACAAGCGCTGTAGTATAAATTTTTAAAAATAACGGAGGCTACAACAACGCTTTTTTTACAAGCGCTGTAAAAAAAGCGCTGTTGTAGGGTCATATAGGGTCAGAAAGCGCTATCACATAGCCTTTTACGGCGCTTCTTCAGAAAGCGCTGTAAATCATGCGCTATTGCATATGCTTTTACAGCGCTTTCTGAGCGCTTTAAAATAAAGCGCTGTAAAAGCCTTGCGCTTTGTGTCATTGGTTGACCTATTACAGCGCTTTTTAGACAAGCGCTGTAATAGGCTTGCCCATTCACATTTTTATAGGACATATTAGAGCGCTTTTTTAGAAAGCGCTGTAAAATCATTCATTTCAAATAAGTTCACTTTAAGTAAATAAAATCAAATTTAAAACAAATTTAATACGTTGTCAAAACCCTACGAAATCTCATCTCCCCTCCCCTGCGAACCCCTCGTGTGCGCCCATCTACAAATTGATTTACTTCTTCCTCCTTTAAAACAAATTGATCATCAACGTTGTCTCAGGTAATTCAAATTTATTTTATTTATTTGTTGTTGTCACTAATTCAAACTGATAAATTGTTACATGATATAATTTGAAATTGTTACATTGTTACATGATATAATTTGTAAAAAAAAGCGTTGTTGTACCACTAATTTATATATAAAAAACTTGAAATAATGTTTATTGTTACTGATATAATTTGTTACTGATAAATTTTATTTATAATATATTAGACTGATATAGGTCATAATATATCAGAATTGAAATCATGCTTACTGATATAAATTGTTACATGATATAATAGGGTTTCTGATAAATTTTATTTATATGTGTATTATCAATATATATATAGGTCATAATATATCAGACTTGAAATCATGCTTATTGTGTAACTGCATTTATATATATAGGTTGTATAAATGGACCGGAAATGGATATCTGCCAATTGATTGACAAAAGAGTATGAAAATGGAGTGAAAGAGTTTATTGAGTTTGCAGTGATGAATGCAAAATATCCAAATAGAGTCGTTTGTCCTTGTTTAAAATGTTGTTTTGGAAAACACATTAGAGCAGATGAATTGGAAGGACATTTAGTATGGTATGAAATTGATCAAAGCTATACATGTTGGATAAGACATGGTGAGAAAATCAATGATAATACTCGCACAGATACATATGTTTCAACTGATTTCGACACAGATACATATGAGCCAGACCGAGTTGAGGAGATTGCAAAAGCAGTTGAAGAAGATCTTCGTGATTGTCCTAAAATGTTTGAGAGCTTGTTGAGTGATGCAGAGAAACCATTATATAATGGTTGTACTAAATTCACAAGACTTTCGGCGATACTAAAGTTGTACAACTTAAAAGCGAGTAATGGATGGTCTGATAAAAGCTTCACAGAATTACTAACCCTCTTAAAAGATATGTTGCCAGATGATAATGAACTTCCCAGTAGAACCTATGAAGCTAAACGAATTTTATGCTCTATTGGTATGAGTTATGAAAGGATTCACGTGTGTCCTAATGATTGCATTTTATTTCGAAATGAATATGAATTACTAAAGGCGTGTCCGAAATGCAATGTATCTCAATATAAGAAGAAAGAATCTACTCCAGCAAAAGTCGTGTGGTATTTTCCTATAATACCATGATTTAGGCGCATGTATCGCAGTGAAGAAGATTCAAAACACTTGACATGGCATGCAGATGAAAGAATTAGAGATGGAAAGTTTCGACACCCTGCGGATTCTCCGCAATGGGCAAAAATTGATCACGAGTATCCTGAATTCGGGATAGAGTCGAGAAATCTACGCCTTGCACTTTCTACTGATGGAATGAATCCACATGGTCTTCAAAGCATCTCACACAACACGTGGCCTGTGATTTTGTTGATTTATAATCTACCTCCATGGTTATGTAT
This sequence comes from Cicer chorassanicum, assembly GCA_037974735.1. NCBI lineage: Eukaryota > Viridiplantae > Streptophyta > Magnoliopsida > Fabales > Fabaceae > Cicer > Cicer chorassanicum. The sequence goes on from JBBPBP010000004.1 coordinate 17,840,390, forward strand.
GAAGCGTAAGTTTATGATGTTGTCTCTGTTAATTTCTGGACCCAAACAACCGGAGAATGATATCGATGTATACTTGGCTTCTTTAATTGAAGATTTAAAAATTATGTGGGAGACAGGTGTAGAAGTCTATGACGGGTATAAGAAAGAATGTTTCAATTTGAGGGCTATGTTGTTCGGCACAATTAATGATTTTCCAGCATATGGTAATTTATCAGGATATAGCATTAAAGGTCACTGTGCGTGTCCTATATGTGAAGAGAGTACAAATTGGATGCGGTTGAAACATTGTAAGAAGAATGTATTTCTTGGACATCGTAGATTTTTACCTTATAGTCATCAGTATCGTGGGTGGAGAAATGCATTCAATGGAAAATCAGAGGAAGATAGAGCTCCTGTAGCATCGACCGGATATCAAATACTTGAGAAGGAACAAGGTTTGACCAATAAATTTGCCAAACCTTTTGCGGGAGAGCTGGTCAAAACTGGATGGAATAAAAAGTCAATTTTCTTTGAATTGCCATATTGGAAGTCATTGTATGTAAGACATTTTCTCGATGTGATGCATATTGAGAAAAATGTATTTGACAATGTTATTGGTACGTTACTCAATGTACCAGGAAAGTCTAAGGATGGCATCAATGCAAGATTGGACTTGGTCGATATGGGAATAAGAAATGAATTGGGTCCCGTAAAGAAAGGAAATCGCACATATCTACCTCCAGCCGCTCATACTCTATCTAGAAAGGAAAAAATTGTTTTGTGTAAATTTCTACATGAAGTTAAAGTTCCAGAAGGATACTCTTCAAACATTAAAACTTTAGTTTGCATGAAAGACCTCAAGTTAAAAGGTTTGAAGACCCATGATGCTCATATTCTAATGTAGCATTTGCTACCAATAGGTATACGTTCAATTTTACCTGAAAAAGTTCGCCGAACCATAACTAAATTATGTTTCTTCTTCAGGGAAATTTGTAGTAAAGTGATTGATCCTCAGAAATTACCGAGATTGCAGAGGGAAATTGTTGTTACTTTGTGTGAGCTTGAAATGTACTTCCCGCCCTCGTTTTTTGATATAATGGTTCACCTTACTGTTCATCTTGTTAAGGAGACACAACTTTGTGGGCCAGCTTATATGAGATGGATGTACCCGATAGAACGATATATGAAAATATTAAAAGGGTACGTAAAAAGTAGAAGTCGACCAGAAGGTTGTATTGCTGAACGGTACATTGTTGAAGAAGCTGCTGAATTTTGTACTGAATATCTGTCAAATGTTGAATCCATAGGGCTTCCCATGTCTCGTCATTCGGGAAGATTATCAGGAGAAGGGATAATTGGAAAAAGAATAATGACTATATCAAGGACAAAATGGGAGCAGGCACAATTGTATGTTTTGCACAATGATGATGAGGTTCAGCCGTATGTTACAATACACATGAATCAATTATCTAGTTTGAACATGAATAGGAATCAAAATTGGATAACTCGAGAGCACAATCGAAGTTTCATAACATGGTTAAAAAATCACATAAAGTCAAAGTTTGATGTAGACCCCGGATCAATTTCACAGAGATTGAGGTGGCTAGCAAATGGTCCGAGTTTACATGTCTTTTCTTACACCGGTTATGTAATTAACGGCTACACATTTTATACAAAAGAACAAGATGATCAAACAACTATGCAAAATAGCGGAGTCACTCTCGTAGCTGAAGCGATGCATATCTCAAGTGCAAAAGACAAGAACCCAATATATGCAAATCTATCATATTTTGGGGTTATCGAGCGCATATGGGAGCTAGACTACACAATGTTTCGTGTTCCCATATTTGGTTGCAAGTGGGTCGATAATAATAATGGCGTTCGGATTGATGAGTCAGGGTTCTTGCTTGTCGATTTTAATAGGGTGGGATACAAAGATGAGCCTTTTATTTTAGCGTCGCAAGCTCAACAAGTGTTTTATGTCACTGATCCTGCGGATGATAAATGGTCCGTTGTCATATCGACCAATAAAATAAGTGATGATAACAATAATGATGAAGATGTTGGTAATGATATTTTCTTTGCAACATCACAACCACATGAAATTGGTTCAACTGATGATGGTTTATATCTTAGAGATGATCATGATGAGGGAATTTGGATTAATCCATCGTTTCGTATCATTAATGGACAAACAAATGTGAATCCCACCAAGAAAAGAAGAAGGGCATCTTAATGTGTTTTGGTATTTTGGTATTTATGTATTGGACAAACAAATGTTTTGGCATCATTAATGGATCTACAAACATATTGAGCATTTTGGTATTTATGCTTATACTGTATGTAATTGTATACTCAACTTGACCTGATCAGGTAATTTAGCTTGAACTATTTGAACTTGACCTGATCAGTTCAAGTTCAAGCAGTTTAACTAAGTAGCTTGAACTTAAAAAAAATTTAAGTTCAAGTTATACATGTAATTTAGCTTGAACTTGAGTTGATCAGTTAAACACAATTTGGAAGAAAAAATAATTTAACTATTTTGGAAGAAATAAATTATTACAGGGCTTATGTAAAAATAATTTAACTAATTTGGAAGAAAATATATTATTATAGGGTTTAGGGTTTATTGGACAGGGCTGTAAAAGGGCTCACGAATTAAGCGCTGTAAAACAAAGAGTCATTGGACATGATAAAACAAAGAATTATTTCATACATAGAACCCTATTAGAGCGCTTTTCTAAAAAAGCGCTGTAATATGGCTAAAAAATAAAATAGGAATGTCTTTTACAGCGCTTTCCACATAAGCGCTGTAAAAAACAGCCTTTGGACATGGTAAAACAAAGAGTCATTTAATATATAGAACCCTATTAGAGCGCTTTTCTAAAAAAGCGCTGTAGTAGGGTTAAAAAATAAAATAGGAAGGTCTTTTACAGCGCTTTCCACATAAGCACTGTAAAAAACAGCCTTTGGACTTGGTAAAACAAAGAGTCATTTAATATATAGAACCCTATTATAGCGCTCTTCTAAACAAGCGCTGTAATTGGGTTAAAAAATAAAATAGGAAGGTCTTTTACAGCGCTTCCCACATAAGTGCTGTAAAAGGGTCTTTTAAAAAATAAAATAGGAAGGTCTGTTACAGCGCTTTCCACATAAGCGCTGTAAAAGGGTCTTTTAAAAAATAAAATAGGAAGGTCTTTTACAGCGCTTTTTGACAAGCGCTTTAAAAGGCTTATAAAAAAGCGCTGTAATAGGCTTTTAAAAATAAAATGATGAGACCTATTACAACGCTTGTTTAAAAAAGCGCTGTAATAGGGTCATATATATAATAGTAAACCTCTTCAGTTTCATGTTCATTACGTAAATTTTTCAGTTTCCTCTGCGCGTTCTCTTTCTCCTTGCGAACCCTACAAACCCTACGAGAGTTTCAGTTTTCCTTGTTTCTTCCTCATTACTTACTCTCATCCTAGACCTACGATCGTTACGTAAACATCATAATCCTCAAGTTACCCGTTTTCATCCTCGTTTTCGTTTGCGAACCCCGTAACCCTACCATCGTTCGTAACCGTTCGTCCTCGTTTTCATCGTCTTCTGCGCCGTTCGTCTGTGAACCCGTAACCCTAAGCATTTTACAAGGACTATTTCAGGTATTGTAGTTATTATTTTTTTGTTTCACTAAAATGCATGTTAACTTTTTGTTGCTACGTACTTAGACTGAACTGAACTGCATGTTGATGTGCTGAACGAAACTGTATATATGTTGATGTTGAACTGCATGTTGTAGATAAATGGATACCAACAAGGGGTTAGATTGTCAAAATGAAGAAGTTGGCAACACTAAGACTTACGAAAATAAAGTCAAACGTGGTGCAACAATAATGCAAAATGTTATAAAAGCAAGAAGTACTGGGCAAAAATTTGAGGTATATTTGTTGTTTTCTGTATCTGCTGTTTGCTGTTAATATATTATACCTTGTTTGCTGTTAATACATTGAGTTACTTACTATTTATTAGGTTGAATGAAATGAGAGTGGTCAACCAATTGACCCCAACAGTTCCATGTTTGTTAGCTATATTGGAGCTGTTGTTCGTAAAAATATACCAATCACAATAGATGATTGGAGAGATAAGGCATTGAAGGATGCCAAAGATGTGTTGTGGGCTGATATTCAGGTAATTTTTTTACTCCACCCTATTATTTATAAATTTTACAATATACTGCTTTGAAGTATTTTACTCAAACTACATATTTATTTGGTTTGCAGTCAGCTTTTGTTCTTGATGAGGTGAGAAAGAGCTATGTGCTCAGAGTTGCCGGGAAAATACACCGGGGCTTTAAAACTCACCTTTCAAATTTTTATTTAAAAGACCGTGAAGGAAATACGATTGCGGAAGCTCCAAAAATATATAAAAATTATATATCAAATGAGGAATGGAGCGCATTCGTATCAAAACGTTCCGACCTCGCATTTGTTGTAAGTGATTAATTTATTAGCATTTGTTTTTTATTATTCATATTCATAGCGTATTTTAAATTTTTACTAGATTGTTATTTTTTTTATTTAGAATATTAGTAAGGCAAATCGCGAGAGGGCAAAAATTATTCCCCACCCATACAAGAAATCTCGTATGGGATATGCTCGTCTAGAGCAAAAACTTGTAAGTATACTATCTAACTAATGTGGTATATTTAATTAATGTGATATATTATAATCTATACTATCTAACTAATATATTGTTTATGATCTTAACGATAATAGCTACAAGACACCCAATCCGATCAACCGTTGGGTCGTCATATATTGTGGAAGGAAGCTCGTGTAAATAAAGATGGAGTGGTTGATAACGAAAATGTACAAAAAGTAATAGAACTTTGTGTAAGTATATTTATCACTTTAATATTTTTTAATATTGTGTTTTAAAATGTTTTTGAACTTATCTTTTTAATCCTATGTGTATTTTAGGCGAATCTTGAATCGGAAAATCAAGAGGACAACAAGGGAAGTTGCAGGGACATATTGGGTAAAGTGTTTAATGTCGCTGAATATTCCGGCCGCATGAGGGGGAAAGGATTTGGCGTAACTCCTAGAAGTTATTTTTCACAAGAGAAGCGCCAAAATCCATCTAACGAGGAAGTATTAGAGAAGATTAGAGTATTAACGGAGCAAGTGGCCCTCTTGGTGAAGACAAATAAAGACAAGCAACTTGCGGACCAGCCCCAACGTGAAATTCACATTGAGAGTGAAAACGCAAGTTGCAACGTTGGTCTCAACAGTATTCCTAAGGTAATTAAATTTGCGGACCAGCCCCAACGTGAAATTCATTAAATTTTCTTGTTTCACATATACTTATGTATTAATTAACCATTGATTTTAGGGCTCACTCCATGCTTTCTATACTTATCCTCCCCTACTCATCGGAAGGTCGGAAAGGGAACATTGTGCAATGCTCCGGGCGAAGTATTGCACAACACACCAATTCCTGCGGGCCATGTCAAAGTATCGCTAGTCATTGCTTTGGAACCAAATGCACCGTTGCCTGTACCGGAGAACGATGCAGATTTGAATTATTTGGGCGAAACAATTGGCAGCTACGTGGCATGGCCCAAACATCTTGTCTCCCTTGACAAGGTATGTTTAATTGCTGAATTTTATTTAATTGCTGATTATATTTAATTGCTGAATTTTTTACAATGTTAACTTTAATTTCACATTTATTTAGATTCAAACAAAGTCTAATAAAGGGAATGATAAGAAGATTCCCAGAAATGAAACAGTCACATCGCCCGAAAAGGTTTGTAACTTATTCTGTAAGGTTTGTCATTTTTTCTGATTCAATAAACTAACAATTTATTAACCTCATTTTTTCATATTGAAACTAATAAACCACCCGCACAACAAGCCAGCTGCCGCACCACGACTGGATGTTCGTGGCAAAAATAAAGCCGGCAAACCTCAAAAATTGGAGGGTAATAAAACTGGCAAACTGCAAAAGCTGGAGGGTAATAAAGCGGCCAAAATTGTTGCTGCTAAAAAACTGGTTCGTGTAAAATCAGTTGCTGCTCCTGCTCCTAAAATAAGTCAGCCACGACTTGCTCCATATGGGTCGTCTCTTGACATACAGGCAAAAAAATATGGGCAGCGACGATTCACGAATAATAAGCATGGATAAAGATCTATTCGGAGACGCGTATGAAGAATTTTTTGAAAAAGAGCACATATACGAAATTCTCGACCATAAGGAGCTGAGTGCTACTGTTATGAGCATTTACATGAGGTAAAAATTACTTTTCATCTCATTTATTTGTAATTAATTTAATTTATTGGTAATTAATCTAATTTGAAATTTTTATTGAAGGTTTTTGTATGAGAAGTTCGTGTGCGCGCGCAGATTGTCAAATAGATTTTCATTCTTGTCTCCGCATCATATTTCGATGCTTAAACACGATCCAGCGAATGTAAATAAATACGTTTTAGATATACTATTAGGAAATAAAGAGAAGGATAAGTTATTCCTTGCACCATATAATTCAGCGTACGTAATTATATATTCTATATTTATATCTTTTTTAATTTATGAGATCTTAATTTATTAATTGTTAAACTAAATTTTTGTTGTTGTAGGGCACATTGGGTGCTAATTGCAATCAATGCGACCTCTGAAGTTATATACTACCTAGATCCCTTGCACGACCATTACAACAATCGCCCCAAGTTAAAGACTTTGTTCGACACGTAAGTAATATTCATTTATTTTTTGCATATATATATATATATATTTTAAGATCACATTGATTTATAATCACATTTATTTATTCGATAGTGCTTTACAAGTTTTTCGAGCTCAAAGAGGTGCGACAATGTCGAAGCTAAAGTCAAATAACATCACATGGATTCCAATAAAGGTTTGAAATATATGCTTTTAAATTTCACTTACAATCAATACACAATTAAATAATTATTGACTTATATGTTTTATTTTATAGTGCCCTCGTCAAACTAACAACATCGACTGTGGGTACTATGTATTGCGATTCATCAAGGAGATTGTGGATAAGAATCAAATTTCAATCCCAGAAACGGTACGATATTTTAATTATTTGATTTTCATATATAAATTATGTTTATATTTGATTCTACCTTATTTATGTTCAATTTTTATATCAGTACTTTGACAATTCCGGTCCATCGTATTCTGAAGAAGAACTAACAGAGATAAAGGAAGACTGGTGTCAGTATGTGCTTCAAATGAATATTATTTGATTTGCTGGGAAATGGCAAGCTGCAAGGGATATGGTAGTTATGTGCTGTTTGTGTATATACTAGGTTGTGAATATGAGTAGTTGTATGAAAATAGTGCTGTAATTATACTAGGTTGTGAATATGAGTAGTTGAATGAAAATATGTGCTGTTTGTGTATATACTAGGTTGTGAATATGGTAGTTATGTGCTGTAATTATGAACTGATTGTTGTGAATATGGTAGTTGTGTATATACTAGGTTGTGCATTTGAAAATATAGTGAATCTGTTGTTGTGTACTGATTCTTGTGTGTTTTAGTGCTGTTTTGTTGTTGTGTACTACTGATTCTGGATTGTGAAATGATTCTAGGTGAAAATGATTTTGGAATAAAATTTGTGAAGTGATTCTGGACTAAAAGACAACGCTTTTAAAAAAAGCGCTTCTAAAATTTACAGCATATTATTTAATAAAATTAAAAAAAAAAAAAACACCTTTTACAGCGCTTTTTTGAAAAAACGCTGTAATAGGTGCATAACAATGCATCTGGATAAGTGCACATTTTACAGCGCTTTCTTGAAAAAGCGCTGTAAAAGGTGCATAACAATGCATCTGGATAAGTGCACCTTTTACATCGCTTTTTTGAAAAAGCGCTGTAATAGGTGCATAACAATGCATCTGGATGTGCACCTTTTACAGCGCTTTTTTGAAAAAGCGCTGTAATAGGTGCATAACAATGCATCTGGATAAGTGCACCTTTTACAGCGCTTTTTTGAAAAAGCGCTGTAATAGGTGCATAACAATGCATCTGGATGTGCACCTTTTACAGCGCTTTTTCAAAAAGCGCTGTAAAAGGCGTATAACAAGCGTGCAATATATCCACCTTTTTTACAGCGTTTTTTTTTAAAAAACAAGCACTGTTATATCCTTTTACAGCGCTGGTAACTACAGCGTTTTTTTTTAACAAAAGCGCTGTAATAGGCTTAAAAAAAGCGCTGTAAAAAAGGTTTTTTCGCGTAGTGCTAAGCCTCAAAGTACGTTGGTGGTCTACTCCAATTTCCAAGAAAAACCACCAAGTGACATGTCACATCTCTTTGTGCAAGTGGCAACGGGGTGGGAGCCAGTTTGACATCCCCATTCCCGCATTCGACTAATCGGAGAAAATCCGCACCCATTCTCGTTTTATATCGAGTGAAATTTGAGTTCTCATCCCCGCTCGCACCTGCGCTCATCCATATATATAAAATAATAATTTAAAAGTTATATTTATTAGAATCAATATTATAAAAGAATTATTATTATTATACAATAATAAAATTAAAAAAATATTAAAATCATATTTTTTTTATAAAGATTAAAATTTTTATATTTAAAAAAATATTGAATTTGTACATGTAAATAAAATTTAAAAATGACAATAATATTACTAGCGAAGCTGATTCAGGTGCGGGGTGAATATCAACACTCCCATACCTGCCCCTAAATTTTAATTTCGAAGAAAATCCGGACTCGCATCCAAACAAAGCAAAAGTTTCCTGCCAAAATCAGGATGAGTTCGGGTGGATACTCGCAAATGCGAGTTGTGTTGTAATCTCTACCAGAAGTTCACCTCTCTTTGATTGTCCTTACAACTCAGCACAAGTTATTTCAGCATGTTTTATAATCACTCACATATAATCAAAGAAGGTCGCTCATGTAAAGAGTGTTTCAAGTCAAACACGAGTTCTTATGTTTTGGACTCTCGAAAAGAATATGCATCATATTAATATAAATAGTATTAATCAATTCTTATATTTCAACTTAGTTTAATTTTTTATTGTTAATATTTATTTACTTTACATATATTTTCAAAATTATGTTTAGAAATAGATAATTTAATGAGTGTTTATTTTAATTGTAATGTAAGAAACATAAGTTCTATTACTCATTTATTCAAAATCATAACTTACCATAAAAATATCATAATTTTATCATCACATAATCAACATACACATTATTGTGAAATATTGCAATTAAATTTCTATCAATAGTTTTTATTTGTTTGTATAAAACTTATTATTTATTTCTTCCAAATGGAAATTTGTATAGCTCAAGCCTCAAGATATGTTTAAAAATTAAAAATTAGCATTTATTAGTTTATGTGATTAGTAACTTGTGAATTCAAACAATAACCTGTATATAGCTTAGTGTCATTATACATTAGTCTATTAGCATGATTCATATTTTTGGAAATCCAATATGATTTTAGAATATTGAAGGTTTAAAAAGATAGAACGTTAAAATAATACTTAAAAAATGAAACAAAGAGTGCAATACGTAGGTGCCGTGTCAAAAAAAATTTCACTTGATGCGGCAGAAAACTAGAAAGAGATAATCACTTTATGTAAAAAAGATAAAAACGTTTTGTTTTTATGTGGCTAAATTGTTGTTAACCACATGAATATTATGTATACATCTAATTTTGTGTCCCATTTAATGTGTCATATGTCAAAAGTATTTCTTATTTGAGAAGCAAATGGGAAGAATGCATCACTTTAGGTAATTATGTGTGACTTACATATTATTGCCATATAAAAACTATGTAAATACTCTGTTTCATAACCCTTTTTAATATATGGGCCCCATTTTAAACGTCTTTCTAGTTGATGGTGCTGAAAACTAAGAAAATAATATCACTTTAGGTTGGCCTCGGGAATAAAAGTATGAAAACATCTCTTTTAATGATCTTTTTAATATGTGGGTCCATGTGAAAAGTGTTTTTATTTGTTTGAAGAGAAAATCACTTTAGTTGTTACACTTTATCATTTATTTACGTTTCTTCTGAATTTCTTTTAAATAAACTAAAGTGTCACTCAATAAAATGATTAATTAATGTAAGAGATTAATGAATAATTGAGGGAGAGGGAGAGAGGATGTAATGTTATATCGTTTAATAACATTTTAATTGATGTAAATTTTATAAAATTCATTATTGAATGAAAGTTTATAAAATTTATATCATTCATGTAAAATTTTGCACAAACATAAAATCATTTAATTGATTATTATTCGATGTAAACTTTATAAAATCCATCATTGGATGAAAGTTTATAGAATTTATATTATTCATGCAAAATTTTGTATAAATATAAAATTATTTAATTGATTATTATTCGATGTAAACTT
>JBBPBP010000004.1:17853672-17863880 GCA_037974735.1 Cicer chorassanicum
ATATATATATATATATATATATATATATGGAGAGAGAGGAAAATGCAAAAAAGTGTCTTTGAAAATTGTGTAATTTATACTTTGAAATTGTAATAAATTGCAAAATATTCTTATAAATATTAGTTTCAAACTCATGCAATTTTAAAGAATATTACATGCACAACGATTATTATTGACAAATTCAATCGAGACAATAATGAGAAGTAAGGTGTAACAACCTATCTATTTTGTTAAGCTTAGAAGTTAATTATTAAAACTGTTAATTTTAAAAATAAAATAAAATAATTAGTTTAAAATTTATTTAATTAAAAAAATGACACTATTGTAATATTTGGACAAATGAAAGACAATAATATAATTTCTAGTGTACAACCTTAAATATCATTTTGTTTTCTCTCTTCTTTTTCTTTCCTTCAGACACAGAAACGCTTTCCCTTCTCATTACCGTGAGCAAACCCCAACTTCATCCAATTTTCAAAACTCTCGTTTTCCTTCATTTTTTTCAAATCTTTTAAACCCAAAAGTTTCTTAAAGTTAGTTAAAACCGTTTTTTTAACCTTACATGTACAAATTTATCTTTCCATTTCTAGAAATCAGACTCGAAGCACAGAAGCATGACCCAAAATTGGAGAACTTGAGCCAAACTGCAATTCAACAAAAAGACAGCTAAAACTCAATTTAACCAGAACTTCATCTTCTCTTTTAACGCAACTGTAAGTTCTGTTTATTAAAGTTTTTTTTTTTTTTTTATATCATGTGAGATTGAGTATTTAATTTTATAGCAAAATTTTGAAGTTGATTCAAAAAAAAAAAAGAATGGAGGAAGAGAATTAAAATATCTAAGAAAAAGGAAATCTGACCATGGGAAGGCCATTGGAAATTTTAGCTTATCTCATAATTTAGAATGTGCATGATGTTAATTGCTGGTTGTGATGTTTGTGAATGAAGTATATGTTACAAAAATTTAATTAGATGCTCATTACTAAATTTAAGGTTGAGTATGCTTGTCGAGCACAATTTCGGCTTGTTACTACTGTTGCTCTGGTGTGTATGTGAAATTGTTAGTTCTGTTACATTAACTTCTTCTAATATGATGGTTTTGGCACTGAAATTCTTTAAATAAACTGTTTTGGGTTATTACAGATTATGAGAATTAGAGTATGAGGAAATAGAATTTTCGCATATAGGTGTTTTAAAAATGCATCCAAATGATTTTTCATGACCTTATGTTGTTATTAATTTCATGACTCTTATGTCGTTACTATTTTCATGATTCTTTTTCTATCTATGATTTCTATTTTGAATTAAGGACTTATGATTAAATTATTATGGGTTTAGTATATCAATAATTTATTTATAATTGTTGTGGATGAATGATGCATTTTATATATGAAATAATAAAGATATTTCATAAAACATCTCAAGTTTAGTATAGTATCATTAATCAGATCATGGATGGCCTTCACGGTGGGACATTCAGGTTATTTCAGGCATGAAATAACAGGTAAAGGAGAACAATCAGGACGTTGATTGGGGTTTGGCCAGACCACCTTTACCAATCAGGACTCAATTATCTTGGTGACCCAAATCAAGATATTCTTTTCCTTATTCTAAAGGAAAAGATTTGAGGTCATGCATATGTTTTTCAGAAGAAAAAAAAAGTGTATAATAATAATAATATTTTTATAAGTAAAAATTTTATAAAAATTAAGAGTGAAAGTTTTAAGTTGAGATGTGTAATTGTTTTCACGGTTTATATTTTTTTTTTTATGAAAGAAACTCTTTGAGATTGTTTTCCCTTTATTTTTTAGAACTCACTGAGATATTTTTATCTCACCCCAATTATTATTTTTTATTTAGCATCTGGAGGAACATGAGACATAAATTTAACATAAGAAGATCAATTCCAAACTCGTGGAATTAGAATTTGATATTTTGTTTTATCATGTAATCAGTCAATCGTAGTTTGTTTTCAAGATGTAATATTTTATGAATCTATTAAACAAGTTGTAGACTATAATTATGAATGTTGTTTTCAGTTATGATAGTGATTCTAATTTATTATTCATTATTAGTTACCTCTGTTTCATTAAGGTGTATGAGTCTAATTATCATATTCTAGACAAATAGCGCAAAAACCACAATTTTCAGCTTCCTCAAAATTAACTACATCCATAATGTACGGATGAGTAAATAGAGGAAATTTATTCAAAAATGATATAGATGGTTACTTTTCTTATTGCTGAGATGGTTGCTTCCCTAACTTCTGAGACGATTGTTTACCTAACTTCTGAGATGATTGATTTGCCTAGCCTTGAGACATGTGCACATACTCAAAAAATGAAAGATCGTGATGGCTATCATATTCCTTTGACTTATTTCGCTTCTTAACTCCTTCTTTGGTTTAAATTTTATCCGGTAGTTGAGACATAGAAGTTGTATCTGTAAATGCAAGTTCATATATCTTACTTATTAATGACCTTTTGCCTATAGCATCGAGTGATTGAAACCTTTTTCCGTAGTGCATTCATCCCAATTGACATGTCCAACACTGATCCGAGTTCTTCTTCAAGATTAGCCTCCGTGGATAGTTTCCTCCAATTAATATAAATTGTGTCCAATGGGACATGAATACCATTAATCTTAAAATGTCCTAACTCACAAGCACAAGATAATCCATCTGTTGTTCTTATTGCACAACCACATGCCACTTTATCAGTTCCAACCAATTTAATTTTCAAATATTCTTTAAGAATGTGTTGTATACCTACCTTAGAAATTTTGTATTTTATTACATGTTGGTTGTTGTGTTTTCTAAATGCATAACACGATTCATCTAAGCCATAACAAATTCATCCTAAATGCATCTTTAACATAGTCAACAAACATGATAATATTAGCACATACCATTTCAAAGTGTTGCAAATGTTGCTGGTAATCGTTCATACTAGAAGAATAGACAATCTTATTCCAAAAATTTATTATTGACTCTTGTCTTTTAATCAACACATGCTTGCATTTAACTTTGACATTTTTATTAATATGAAAGTGATATAAAAAATTAATCGATGATGGAAATACTACTTCAATTGCATTCATCACGACAAGATATTTGTTTGTCATAATCACTTTTGAAATTAAGCTCTCTTTCAAGAATAAAGTTTGTAACTTCTCTTATGTCCAACAAAAATCATCTTGCTTCTCAAATTTTAAATAAGCAAATGCGACAGAATATGTTAACTCTGTTAAGGTGACACCAACTATTTCAAGTAATGATATCTTGTATTTGTTAGTTTTGTATGTATGATAAATGCATTAGGAAACAAATTCAACAACTAGATCGAATCAGGATGAGTCTAGAAAATGTCTTCTATACCAGCACACATACTTATCATCTTCTATTAACTTCAATAATTGTTGCATACCAATTCTAGGATCTTTCAAATTTGATCGATGCACACTTTTTGCTTATAAATTTGGGTGACCCATGTGAAATTGTCCTTGTTTCAGTCTTTTAATGCACTCAATATGTGTCTTGTGACAAGTCTGTATTTTGTCATGTCATTGACAAAATTTACTCATCTTTGGTTAAATGTCCTTAATATGTACGACCTTTTAAAATATTCGCTAATTGATGATTGTGAAATCCATAACGAACACTAACTATGCATACATCACCAATTTTCAATGGTATCACTCTTAACTTGAATGTACATTTACGCATTTTGGTAGTTGTCAAAGCTGATGAATTTGGTTCTTTCGTATACCTTTCACCCTTTTCAAGACCTAAAATTAATTTTGTGCACCTTCCTCTTTGTCCCATATCAGTATCTGACCTTATAATAACAATAATAATCTCATTTTGTTTTCCAACTGATTTTGCTCAATGCAACACATCGACTCGTGTAGAAAATTCCTGCAACAATATTTATTAAAAACAATATTAATCATATTCTATATATTAACAAAAATAAATGTCATTTTATATTAAAAATTTACTTGAACAGTTGTGAATGTATCAGTAAAATATGTCAGCAAATTCGTTGCATCAGACATATCAAATTCAACGTCATTCATTCCTGAAAAAAATAGAATTAAATTAATAAGAAAAGGTACCAAATATTTATGTTTAATGAAATATTCAATATAGGTTAGGTTACATACAGGATATTTTTATTTTTCACAAATACATATTGTAACAGCCCTCTCACTACCTTAGAAATATATATAAGACTTAAGTATTAATTAGAATTTCTAGAATTTTATTAATTGTTAATGCTATGTTTTTAGTAATATTAAATTAGGAGCCAAGGTAAAATAGGAAAGTAATAGTATGAACACGTCCAAGTGGAAAAGAGATAATATGCCACCTTTATTTCTCTATCTCCTTCACACACGGGAACTAACCCACCTTCCCCTTCATTTTCTTTCACTTCCAGTTACACACTCTAAAAAATATTATGAAAACACCAACACCTGATTACTGTTCATCGTCTTCTTCATTTATCAATTTTCCTCTTCTTCATAAATTTATTCAAAGACAACAACCTTCTAAAGTCTTTTACCTTCAATACTACCCCTTGCATGTCCATTTCTTCCTCGCCAAAATCCATTAATCGAAAAAAACAATAGTGAAGGAAGATAAGGAGTACATTGGAAAATCTCTGAATTTGAAACAGAGCATAAAAGGCAAGGAACAAAGAGTTGATAAGGCAAGCATCTTCCACAACCTAGCTTAGACTGAAGGGGATTATTATTAAAAAAACTGTGAGTTATTTTCTTAGAACAAACTTCAATTTTTCATGTGGGTTTTTGGGTTTAGTTAAATTTCAGTTATTGTAGAAACAATTTCTTGGTTTGATGTTGGATTTATATTAAAAACTGAGAGTGAGGGGAAGCTATGTGTTTTAGCATGTGTTAGGAACTCATGAAATATAATTAATTATGATATGTGGAATACGAAATTGATGTGCTCCCATAATTCCTACCCTTTTTTGTTATACTTCTTATTCTCTTTATTATTTCGCCCTTAATTTATTTCTCTTTCGTCTCTGTTTTCCTTCTTCTATCTCTGCCTCTGATCATGGTGCATTGGTTTTGCCTCTAATCATGCTGCTTCTGATTCTTCCTCTAATCATGTTGTTCTGGTTCTGCCTCTGATCATGCTGGTTCTAGCTAATTCTGCCTCTGATCGTGATGGTTCTAATTCTACCTCTAATAATGCTATTTCTGATTCTACCACTGATCATGTTGTTTCTGGTTCTACCCTTGATCATGTTGTTTCTCATTCTGCCTCTGATCATGTTTTTTCTAATTCTGCCTCTAATCATGTTGTTTCTAGCTCTGCCTCTAATGATGTTTCCTCTGACTCTGCCTCTGACCATGTATCCTTTGACTTTGATTATGATGGCTCTGGTAAGAATATGCTTCTAGTCATGTTACCTTTGATCCAAGTTCATCCGATCATGCTGCCTATGGTCATAACGTGCCTTTGAACATGTTGACTCTAATCCAAGAATGCATCTGATTAGAACCCTGGTCACTTTGCCTCTAACCCGAGAATATCCTAACTTCGTGTCTCTTATCTGAGTACACCTCTGATTATGTTACCTTGAGTTAGAATAAGTTTTGATGATTAATGCGAGCTATATAGTATAATAATCCGATTTCTGAATTGTGATGTTGAATGAAGTTAATGATATTCATTCCATTGATGATTGACATATGCATTGCATACATGATGTAAAAATTCATTGCATTTCATAAATAAGACAATGAAATGCATATACGACGGGACTTTTCAGCTTTGTTTCAGGCCGAAAACAATGGGTAAAGGTAAAACAATTGAGACGAGAATTAGGGTCATGACTAGACCACCATTACAAGAGACTCTAATTATCTGGGTTATCCACATCTGAGTAATTGGAAGAGCTTTTCCTTATAATAGGAAATGGAAATTATACAGGTGTTCCTTATAAAAGGAAATGAAAATCATCAAGTTTTTCATTATTAGAGGAAATGAAAATTATAAAGCTGTTCTAAGTTAAGAAAAGAAAGAGAATGAGCCGTTTTTCTATGCTTAAAAAAAAAGAAAATATATTAAATGTTAGGCCTATTGCTAATGAAAAACATTGCATATCCATGTCAAGTTTTTATTATTTTCTTAAGGAAAATTATTTCAAACTTCCTTTCCTTTTTTTTAGAACTCACCGAGATTATTATCTCACCCCCTATTTCCTTATATATTATAGCAGATAGAGGGGCTTGAAACAAAGATTTTAGGCAACAAATGATAGAACTCAATAGTGTTATTTTTGTTAAATTGTAATTGTTTTATATACTGATACATTAGATGATGATTGTAAAGTATTATATAGTTTCATTAATATTTCTTAGATTGTACTAATGACTTTGTATGATCGCTTCTGAAATACTAAAATGTATAAATGTATTACTATATTATAAATATATGGTGATGAGTTTTACACTTATGTGATATTTTAATAACTAAATATCCGATATACAAAATTAAGTTTCAATTTTTTTGTTTTAAAAATATATGAGATTGATTTGTGTACCAGATTTTTAAAGCACTTACTTTATATTTTGAAATTTTTAACTTTTGAGAGAAAACTTTCTGCTTTTTTTGATTTTATACTGATTGTGTTAATGAAAAAGACATAGATATAATTTAAAAAACCGTAAAGTGAGAGGTATAGATGTGAGAGTGACAAGGAAACTCCTTAATTTGAAGGTAGGTTGGTGGTGGTAATGTTGGGTCTGATGCAAAAAATTTGGAGGACACAAGCATGGCAAAGGAGAATAGAATTCTTAGGAAGTATGTTGGACAATTTTTTATAGCTATACTTCGCATCTAATTGATGAGTTAGGATTCTCACCTTATCACTATTTATAGTTCATTTAGAGAAAAATAGCATTTATGTGTGAAAAAATTAAATCCCTTATAATATAGTATAAAAATAATTCAATATACCAATTTGAAAACAATCTAAAATACTCTGTTCCTCATACAAACAATATCACATTTGTAAAAAAAAAAATAGTATCAATATCAATTATTGTTTTCAATTGAATCTATTAATTAATATTATGCTTGTTACTCTCAACTCCTTATATTTAACTTTGCCTTTATTTTGTAAAAATCGATAATTTGATTGTTCTCTTTTTATTTTTTATTTTATGTATAGTCGTTGATTAATTTGTGTAAAATAAACAATTGTGACATTTATTATGGGATAAATTAAATATTAAATTCAGTGCCCTATTTTAGGATTAAATCCAATGCAATTAAAATATTTATTTCGAGTTGAGATCTTTCTCGTTTCTCAAAAGAAAGAACACTATTGTTATATTTTTGAGTGTATAAAATCAATAAGTGTTTAATTTTTGTCACATGTTCTATAAATGTATGCAAATATACATACAACCTATAGTAATAGAAGAAGGGTGAGAAATAGAGAATATACTAACTCATCTATTTCTTGACAATAGAGGCTTTAATTTTTTTAAATAACAATAGAGTCTTTATTACCCTTATCAAGAGCATAAAAGGCCTTTATTTATTTATTTATTTATTTTGTATAAGACAAGGTGGCTCCATGCCTCCATTTGCATTTCACTTCAACAAGCTGCAATTATTTTACTTTTTTTCTCATAATCTAATTAGTCTCCTATATGGCATCTTTGTTCTTCCTTCTATTTCTTGTAGCCACTGGTGGGTGTTTCTTGATGCTTAATTCATTAATACCATCATTTTTTTAATCTCTATGACTGTGTTTAATACTTATTTATATTTGACAGTTCTAAATCATAGTGTGACTTGATTTCCATTTATTTATATATTTTCAAAAAATTGTGCTCTTGTTTGCCAAACAGAGGGGTTCTCTGGAGGACGATTCTAAGGCTTCTGTCGTAGATGCTTTGCACTAAACCTTGCTAAAAGGATAAACAAATTTTGTTATTTATGACATTTTTTCTCTAAATTTTACTTGTTATTTAAATTATTTTATTTGTGATTTTATTTTTTATTAATTAAATACCAAATTTCAAATAATCATATATAATTTTATTATAATTTATATTATTTTGATAGTTAAAAACGGCCTATTTGTATGATAGTATAAATACAGCAATGCATAATTCTATTTATCAACGTTAGAAATTAAGATCACAAATTTAACTTAGTCTTATGAAAGCGGTCATGTAGGTGATGAAGATAAAGATGAAGATATTAGTGTTTTGAGGACTTTTTTAATTTTAGTAAAATGAATGGTTATAGACATTTTAATATTAATAATTGACTATACAAATATTTGTTAAGACAAACTCTCAAATTAAGTTTTGATGAAAATAAATAAGTTTTAATTAAGAATATTAATTATGATTCTAAATGTTATGTTAATTTAATCTGTGCTCTTGAGTGTTTTTTATTAAAGATAGGAACCAAACAAAGCAAAAAAATCAGATCAAATAAACAAAATAGTCATAAACTGTACAAAACAGAGAAAGTTCAGCAGAACCAAGAATGATTGTCACATCCACTTTACCAATCTTTCTCCAACACTTTAAAAAAGATTATGCCTCAATTCTTTATACCAATTTCATCAGTACATGGCAAGGAGCAGATATGAATCATTTGTACTTAAAACGGTTCTCGAATCACCAAAATAAATCATCATGAATCTAAGCATGTCAAATAAACGGACTGCAACTTTCTCCAGTCTGAAACTGTCAAGAAAGTTGAACAAAACTGAAACTCAAGATTGATTATAAGTCCTCAAATTGTCCAGAAGACTATCAGACTAGATTGATTATCTTTCTCCACTTTTAATCAACGTTCTCCGTTTTTGAGAAGAACAATCTCTGTTTCTACAGAAGAAGACTTCTCAGTTCTGCAGAAATTATTCACTCCTTTCCAAACAGTTTTGGATTGAATCAAGTGTCCAGATCAAAGCCCAATGATCATCAAGTATTTTCGAAGCCTAATGGGTCTATAAGCATGCAAGAAGAGTGTGTGAAATTGAGCAAAATGGCCCAAACAGTCGCATGAATGGTGCATTTTGTCAACAGATTCATTGCTTGTGTCAGAGGAAAACAGAGCACTACCAACAGCTCTTTCTGACCAGAATTAATTGCTCAAAACGTCTATAAAAGGAAAGCAAATTCGCAAGCATAAATCAGATCTTCAAGTGCCAAGTATTCTCATTAAATCACATTCACTTGCATTCTTGAAGCGATCTCATTCACAAAAGAAATCAGGCTGAAACCATTATATACTTCCAGTCTATTCTACTGAGTTCTTTACGTTATGAATCTATTCTCAAACAATAGTTGGGCATAATCAGATTCAAACAAACCTTTTAAATCATTATTGTATAAACTCATAACTATAAGGATTGTTTATAGTTTGAGATAGATTAAAAGAGTTAACTTTAAAATCCTAGCAGATTAGTTAGGTAACTTGATTGAATCCTTTCTGGGTGGAAATGAAGTGTAGTTACAGATTAAGGTTGATCTCTAACTGTGATTGTTCTCCGTTCGTTGAACACTTAGTGAAAATCTCACAGTTGTGAGGACTGGACATAGCCCACGTTGGGTGAACCAGGATATATCTTTGTGTGGTATCTCTTTCTTATCTCTATTTACATTCAGTTATTGTTATTGTCGAAATTAAATAGAGAAACTAAAAACTGTGATTTTAACTAATCAAGAACGTTATGTGTTTTCTGTTTCAAAACCAAGAACGTTCTTCGTTTCTATTTTCATAACCAAGATCATTCTTGAGTTGTTTTCTTAAGTGTTTAACAGGAAATTTTAAATAGGCAAGATTACAATTCAATATTAACATTGGCCGTTGCAAAATAAAAAACAATTAATTTGAGAAAAAAAAAATCAAGGACCAAGTTATTACAACTAATTAAAATAAATGATAAATTTTGTTTTTTATTTTATATTAATTACATTGTTTTTTTTAGGAAATATTAATTACATTGTTAAAATAATAAATGTTAGCCACATGTCATTTTGAAGTTTATTTATTATATAAAAACAATATTTAATATATTTAATTAATTAACAAAATATTCTGACAGATTCCATAAACAAATCATTAATTTCGATATTATAAAATTTGTTTCCTCTATTTTTTCTCTCTTGAGTTTTGATCTGTCTAATACGATGTAGAGATA
>JBBPBP010000004.1:17864266-17879568 GCA_037974735.1 Cicer chorassanicum
TTGTCAAATATAAGATTAACATTTTCTAATAGAAATAGTTAACATATTTTTGGAAAATAGTTGATATTTTTTAATATAGTATATAAAATACAAGAAATGAGAATGAATAATTTACAAATAATTATGTTTTTCAAATATTTTAGACAATTTTTTCACTATTTCTCTATAGATAACTGGGTTTTGACACCAATCAATACACCACCAAAATTAATACACTCATATTTTAAATACATATACAAATATCGGTATTATACTAAATTTATGCAAAAACTTGCTTCAAATTTTAGATATGATTATTTTTTTTATAAAAAAAAGTTAATTAAATAATATTATTTTAAATTTAAAGTTTGGTTGTTATGACATTTGTATATATATATATATATATATGAAATGTCACACAAAACAGAATGCTATTTTATCAAAAAGATGCATGTCATCCGAATATATATTTTTGGATTATAAATTTTGGACACCCATATTACACAATCCTTTTTAAAACATGTAAATAACTAATTTTGATCTAATATAATCACTTTCATGTAGGGGGAGTGAAACTCAGTTTATTATGTTGTATAAGAGATTTTTTATTTATTTATTACATTCAAACCATTTTGGTTTATTTATTATTTTTCATATTTATACAATAATATACATAATTTCACATTATAGTGTTCCACAATGTATGTTTTACGTGTGAATACTAACCTGCACTTATCATCACATATCAATTATACTAGTCTTTCAATAAGTACCTATCTCCTATATGGCTCGCTCAATGCCTTTGGTTTCCAGTTCCAACACCTTTGATTCTTTGTCTTTCTTTTCTTTCCTAGGGCCACATGCTATTGTCTCCTAAATAAGTCTCATAATATAAAATTAGGACAATCTAAATATTTTTAACTATATATATAATTTTACTAGGATTCCATTAAGATTTTTTACCACTTACAAATAATTTTTTTTCAAATTTCGGTCGATTATTTTTTAAAATGAACTTTTAAGCATTTTGTTAGACTTTTTTAGTGATGAAAAGTCTCACCATACAATGGAAGATTTTTAAGGATTCTCAATTCTGAATTTTTGAAATGTATTTATATATGAACACAGTAAAAACGCAAGAAAATGAGATTTAGGTTTTGTTAGACTTAAAATCTTTTTCAAAACATATAAGAAATAAAAATCTCTTTAACAAACTCTTAATTTTAAAAAGGTTTCTAGAAAAAGATGCAATCAAATAAAAAGATGAAGAGACTAATTTATACTAGTTCATTATCGTTTTCGTAGTTGTGTCTAATTCCTTCAATCTAGAAGGATTTTCACTAAATCAATTGATTTACAATCACTTGAGTATACTTCTATCAACATGATTATACTTCAATCTTAGGAAGTTCAACATAGTCCGACATATTACAGTCAAGCCCTTGCGTATATTGCCATTACTGAATATAATACAAGCTTCAAATAGAATTCGAAGTTACAAGATGATTACTCTCAAAAGAGATGGTTCAAATATTAAGTACTAAACAAGTGATGAAAAAAATTTCTTAACAAAAAACGTGCTTTTCAGTTCTGGGTATTCGCTCTTTGATTTCTCTAGTTCATGACTAATTTCACACTTTCAGATGTTGATATGATTAAAAGTCTTATGATATTTGATGTAGAAAATGCATAACAAATTCTTGCGAGTTAGTGATCAATGCATTTGAGAACATGTTTCTAGCTTTTTACCGTGACATTTTAAAAGCTTTTTATAACCTACATTAATTTTTTAGTTTGTTTTTAAACTTTGGGTCAAAATTGAATTTTAATTTTATTATTTGTATATTGACCCCTGCTCGCTCTGTACGCCATAACTTGAGTTCTAGATATCGGATGACACATGCGAGCAGGCGTTGGAAAGCTAAAAATTAGAGCTACAACTTTTATGTTGGAACATTAAACTTTACTGGGTCTAAACTGCAGATTACATGATCTGAACTTTTTGTAATAATTTTAAATAACACGCCACTTGTTTTAAATCCCAAAACGAGTACAAATACTGTATATTTTTAGTTTCTTTTTAGAGACACGCTGTTTTCCAGACTAAGAAAAGAGATAAAGAGTTTTTCTTATTTCCATGGAAGGCTAAATTTCTCAGACTAATCCACTGTTTTATAGTTTCATCAAGACCTTGAGGTTTGTTTTATAATGTTAATTTCACGTTAAGATTATATTTCTTTTTATTCGATTATATTGTTATTCTGATTGCTTAATTTGAATCTCATTAGGATTGATAAAATTAGTTTGACATAATTCAATTTCTACATTAAATAAATTGTAGTTTTTCAACGTTTGATCGTTAACTGTAATACATTGATTACTGTCACTACGCGAAAAAACCTTTTTTACAGCGCTTTTTTTAAGCCTATTACAGCGCTTTTGTTAAAAAAAAAGCGCTGTAGTTACCAGCGCTGTAAAAGGATATAACAGCGCTTGTTTTTTTAAAAAAAAACGCTGTAAAAAAGGTGGACATATTGCGCGCTTGTTATACGCTTTTTACAGCGCTTTTTGAAAAAGCGCTATAAAAGGTGCACATCCAGATGCATTGTTATGCACCTATTACAGCGCTTTTTAAGAAAGCGCTGTAAAAGGTGCACTTATCCAGATGCATTGTTATGCACCTTTTACAGCGTTTTTTCACAAAAGCGCTGTAAAAGGTGCACTTATCCAGATACATTGTTATGCACCTTTTACAGTGCCAGCGCTTTTTCACAAAAGCGCTGTAAAAGGTGCACTTATCCAGATGCATTGTTATGCACCTTTTACAGCGCTTTTTCACAAAAGCGCTGTAGTAGGTACACCCTATTACAGCGCTTTTTCATAAATGCGCTGTAAAAGGTGTTTTTTTTTTGGTTTTATTAAATAATATGCTGTAAATTTTAGAAGCGCTTTTTTAGAAAGCACTTTTTTTAAAAGCGCTGTCTTTTAGTCCAGAATCACTTCACAAATTTTATTCCAAAATCATTTTCACCTAGAATCATTTCACAATCCAGAATCAGTAGTACACAACAACAAAACAGCACTAAAACACACAAGAATCAGTACACAACAACATATTCACTATATTTTCAAATGCACAAATATTCACAACAATCAGTTCATAATTACAGCACATAACTACCATATTCACAACCTAGTATATACACAAACAACACATATTTTCATTCAACTACTCATATTCACAACCTAGTATAATTACAACACTATTTTCATACAACTACTCATATTCACAACCTAATATATACACAAACAGCACATAACTACCATATCCCTTACAGCTTGCCATTTCCCAGCAAATCAAATAATATTCATTTGAAGCACATACTGACACCAGTCTTCCTTTATCTCTGTTAGTTCTTCTTTAGAATACGATGGACCGGAATTGTCAAAGTACTGATATAAAAATTGAACATAAATAAGTTAGAATCAAATATAAACATAATTTATATATAAAAATCAAATAATTAAAATATCGTACCGTTTCTGGGATTGAAATTTGATTCTTATCAACAATCTCCTTCATGAATCGCAATACATAGTACCCACAGTCGATGTTGTTAGTTTGACGAGGGCACTATAAAATAAAACATAAGTCAATAATTATTTAATTGTGTATTGATTGTAAGTGAAATTTAAAAGCATATATTTCAAACCTTTATTGGAATCCATGTGATGTTATTTGACTTTAGCTTCGACACTGTCGCACCTCTTTGAGCTCGAAAAACTTGTAAAACACTATCGAATAAATAAATGTGAATATAAATCAATGTGATCTTAATATATATATATGCAAAAAATAAATGAATATTACTTACGTGTCGAACAAAGTCTTTAACTCGGGGCGATTGTTGTAATGGTCGTGCAAGGGATCTAGGTAGTATATAACTTCAGAGGTCGCATTGATTGCAATTAGCACCCAATGTGCCCTACAACAACAAAAATTTAGTTTAACAACTAATAAAATAAGATCTCATAAATTAAAAAAGATATAAATATAGAATATATAATTACGTACGCTGAATTATATGCTGCGAGGAATAACTTATCCTTCTCTTTATTTGCTAATAGTATATCTAAAACGTATTTATTTACATTCGCTGGACCGTGTTTAAGCATGGAAATCTGATGCGGAGACAAGAATGAAAATCTATTCGACAATCTACGCGCGCACACGAACTTCTCATACAAAAACCTTCAATAAAAATTTCAAATTAGATTAATTACCAATAAATTAAATTAATTACAAATAAATGAGATGAAAAGTAATTTTTACCTAATGTAAATGCTCATAACAGTAGCACTCAGCTCCTTATGGTCGAGAATTTCGTATATGTGCTCTTTTTCAAAAAATTCTTCATACGCGCCTCCGAATAGATCTTTATCCATGCTTATCATTCGTGAATCGTCGCTGCCCATATTTTTTTTGCCTGTATGTCAAGAGACGACCCATATGGAGCAAGTCATGGCTGACTTATTTTAGGAGCAGGAGCAGCAACTGATTTTACACGAACCAGTTTTTTAGCAGCAACAATTTTGGCCGCTTTATTACCCTCCAGCTTTTGCAGTTTGCCAGTTTTATTACCCTCCAATTTTTGAGGTTTGCCGGCTTTATTTTTGCCACGAACATCCAGTCGTGGTGCGGCAGCTGGCTTGTTGGCTTGCTGTGCGGGTGGTTTATTAGCTTCAATCTGAAAAAATGAGGTTAATAAATTGTTAGTTTATTGAATCAGAAAAAATGACAAACCTTACAAAATAAGTTACAAACCTTTTCGGGCGATGTGACTGTTTCATTTCTGGGAATCTTCTTATCATTCCCTTTATTAGATTTGTTTGAATCTAAATAAATGTGAAATTAAAGTTAACATTGTAAAAAATTCAGCAATTAAATAAAATTCAACAATTAAACATACCTTGTCAAGGGAGACAAGATGTTTGGGCCATGCCACGTAGCTGCCAATTGCTTCGCCCAAATAATTCAAATCCGCATCGTTGTCTTGTACAGGCAACGGTGCATTTGGTTCCAAAGCAATGACTAGCGATACTTTGACATGGCCCGCAGGAATTGGTGTGTTGTGCAATACTTCGCCCGGAGCATTGCACAATGTTCCCTTTCCGACCTTCCGATGAGTAGGGGAGGATAAGTATTGAAAGCATGGAGTGACCCCCTAAAATTAATGGTTAATTAATACATAAGTATATGTGAAACAAGAAAATTTAATGAATTTCACGTTGGGGCTGATCCTCAAATTTAATTACCTCAGGAATACTGTTGAGACCAACGTTGCAACTTGCGTTTTCACTCTCAATGTGAATTTCACGTTGGGGCTGGTCCGCAAGTTGCTTGTCTTTATTTGTCTTCACCAAGAGGGCCACATGCTCCGTTAATACTCTAATCTTCTCTAATACTTCCTCGTTAGATGGATTTTGGCGCTTCTCTTGTGAAAAATAACTTCTAGGAGTTATGCCAAATCCTTTCCCCCTCACGCGGCCGGAATATTCAGGAACATTAAACACTTTACCCAAAATGTCCCTGCAACTTCCCTTGCTGTCCTCTTGATTTTCCGATTCAAGATTCGCCTAAAATACACATAGGATTAAAAAGATAAGTTCAAAAACATTTTAAAACACAATATTAAAAAAATATTAAAGTGATAAATATACTTACACAAAGTTCTATTTCTTTTTGTACATTTTCGTTATCAACCACTCCATCTTTATTTACACGAGCTTCCTTCCACAATATATGGCGACCCAACGGTTGATCGGATTGGGTGTCTTGTAGCTATTATCGTTAAGATCATAAACAAAATATTAGTTAGATAGTATAGATTATAATATACCACATTAATTAAATATACCACATTAGTTAGATAGTATACTTACAAGTTTTTGCTCTAGACGAGCATATCCCATACGAGATTTCTTGTATGGGTGGGGAATAATTTTTGCCCTCTCGCGATTTGCCTTACTAATATTCTAAATAAAAAAATAACAATCTAGTAAAAATTTAAAATACGCTATGAATATGAATAATAAAAAACAAATGCTAATAATAAAATCACTTACAACAAACGCGGGGTCGGAACGTTTTGATACGAATGCGCTCCATTCCTCATTTGATATATAATGTTTATATATTTTTGGAGCTTCCGCAATCGTATTTCCTTCACGGTCTTTTAAATAACAATTTGAGAGGTGAGATCTAAAGCCCCGGTGTATTTTCCCGGCAACTGTGAGCACATAGCTCTTTCTCACCTCATCAAGAACAAAAGCTGACTGCAAACCAAATAAATATGTAGTTTGAGTAAAATACTTCAAAGCAGTATATTGTAAAATTTATAAATAATAGGGTGGAGTAAAAAAATTACCTGAATATCAGCCCACAACACATCTTTGGCATCCTTCAATGCCTTATCTCTCCAATCATCTATTGTGATTGGTATATTTTGACGAACAACAGCTCCAATATAGCTAACAAACATGGAACTGTTGGAGTCAATTGGTTGACCACTCTCATTCCATCCAACCTAATAAATAGTAAGTAACTCAATGTATTAACAGCAAACAAGGTATAATATATTAACATCAAACAGCAGATACAGAAAACAACAAATATACCTCAAATTTTTGCCCAGTACTTATTGCTTTTGTAACATTTTGCATTATTGTTGCACCACGTTTGACTTCATTTTCGTAAGTCTTAGTGTTACCAACTTCTTCATTTTGACAATCTAACCCCTTGTTGGTATCCATTTATCTACAACATGCAGTTCAACATCAACATATATAACATGCAGTTCAACATCAACATATATACAATTCAGTTCAGCACATCAACATGCAGTTCAGTTCAGTCTAAGTACGTAGCAACAAAAAGTTAACATGCATTTTAGTGAAACAAAAAAATAATAACTACAATACCTGAAATAGTCCTTGTAAAATGCTTAGGGTTACGGGTTCACAGACGAACGGCGCAGAAGACGATGAAAACGAGGACGAACGGTTACGAACGATGGTAGGGTTACGGGGTTCGCAGACGAAAACGAGGATGAAAATGGGTAACTTGAGGATTATGATGTTTACGTAACGATCGTAGGTCTAGGATGAGAGTAAGTAATGAGGAAGAAACAAGGAAAACTGAAACTCTCGTAGGGTTCGTAGGGTTCGCAAGGAGAAAGAGAACGCGCAGAGGAAACTGAAAAATTTACGTAATGAACATGAAACTGAAGAGGTTTACTTTTATATATATGACCCTATTACAGCGCTTTTTTAAACAAGCGCTGTAATATGTCTCATCATTTTATTTTTAAAAGCCTATTACAGCGCTTTTTCATAAGCCTTTTAAAGCGCTTGTCAAAAAGCGCTGTAATAGACCTTCCACATACAATTTTTAAAAGACCCTTTTACAGCGCTTATGTGGAAATCGCTGTAATAGACCTTCCACATACAATTTTTAAAAGACCCTTTTACAGCGCTTGTGTGGAAATCACTGTAAAAGACCTTCCTATTTTATTTTTAAAAAGACCCTTTTACAGCGCTTCAGAAAAGCGCTCTAATAGGGTTCTATATATTAAATGACTCTTTGTTTTACCATGTCCAAAGGCTATTTTTTACAGTGCTTATGTGGAAAGCGCTGTAAAAGACATTCCTATTTTATTTTTTAGCCATATTACAACGCTTTTTTAGAAAAGCGCTCTAATAGGGTTCTATGTATGAAATAATTCTTTGTTTTATCATGTCCACTAGCTCTTTGTTTTACAGCGCTTAATTCGTGAGCCCTTTTACAGCCCTGTCCAATAAACCCTAAACCCTATAATAATATATTTTATTCCAAATTAGTTAAATTATTTTTACATAAGCCCTGTAATAATTTATTTCTTCCAAAATAGTTAAATTATTTTTTCTTCCAAATTGTGTTTAACTGATCAACTCAAGTTCAAGCTAAATTGTGTATAACTTGAACTTAATTTTTTTTTGCTAAACTACATGTATAAGTTGAGTATACAATTACATACAGTATAAGCATAAATACCAAAATGCTCAATATGTTTGTAGATCCATTAATGATGCCAAAACATTTGTTTGTCCAATACATAAATACCAAAATACATAATTAAATACCAAAATACCAAAACACATTAAGATGCCCTTCTTCTTTTCTTGGTGGGATTCACATTTGTTTGTCCGTTAATGATACGAAACGATGGATTAATCCAAATTCCCTCATCATGATCATCTCTAAGATATAAACCATCATCAGTTGAACCAATTTCATGTGGTTGTGATGTTGCAAAGAAAAGATCATTACCAACATCTTCATCATTATTGTTATCATCACTTATTTTATTGGTCGATAGGACAACGGACCATTTATCATTCGCAGGATCAGTGACATAAAACACTTGTTGAGCTTGCGACGCTAAAATAAAAGGCTCATCTTTGTATCCCACCCTATTAAAATCGACAAGCAAGAACCCTGACTCATCAATCCGAACGCCATTATTATTATCGACCCACTTGCAACCAAATATGGGAACACGAAACATTGTGTAGTCTAGCTCCCATATGCGCTCGATAACCCCAAAATATGATAGATTTGCATATATTGGGTTCTTGTCTTTTGCACTTGAGATATGCATCGCTTCAGCTACGAGAGTGACTCCGCTATTTTGCATAGTTGTTTGATTATCTTGTTCTTTTGTATAAAATGTGTAGCCGTTAATTACATAACCGGTGTAAGAAAAGACATGTAAACTCGGACCATTTGCTAGCCACCTCAATCTCTGTGAAATTGATCCGGGGTCTACATCAAACTTTGACTTTATGTGATTTTTTAACCATGTTATGAAACTTCGATTGTGCTCTCGAGTTATCCAATTTTGATTCCTATTCATGTTCAAACTAGATAATTGATCCATGTGTATTGTAACATACGGCTGAACCTCATCATCATTGTGCAAAACATACAATTGTGCCTGCTCCCATTCTGTCCTTGATATAGTCATTATTCTCTTTCCAATTATCCCTTCTCCTGATAATCTTCCCGAATGACGAGACATGGGAAGCCCTATGGATTCAACATTTGACAGATATTCAGTACAAAATTCAGCAGCTTCTTCAACAATGTACCGTTCAGCAATACAACCTTCTGGTCGACTTCTACTTTTTACGTACCCTTTTAATATTTTCATATATCGTTCTATCGGGTACATCCATCTCATATAAGCTGGCCCACAAAGTTGTGTCTCCTTAACAAGATGAGCAGTAAGGTGAACCATTATATCAAAAAACGAGGGCGGGAAGTACATTTCAAGCTCACACAAAGTAACAACAATTTCCCTCTGCAATCTCGATAATTTCTGAGGATCAATCACTTTACTACAAATTTCCCTAAAGAAGAAACATAATTTAGTTATGGTTCGGCGAACTTTTTCAGGTAAAATTGAACGTATACCTATTGGTAGCAAATGCTCCATTAGAATATGAGCATCATGGGTCTTCAAACCTTTTAACTTGAGGTCTTTCATGCAAACTAAAGTTTTAATGTTTGAAGAGTATCCTTCTGGAACTTTAACTTCATGTAGAAATTTACACAAAACAATTTTTTCCTTTCTAGATAGAGTATGAGCGGCTGGAGGTAGATATGTGCGATTTCCTTTTTTTACGGGACCCAATTAATTTCTTATTCCCATATCGACCAAGTCCAATCTTGCATTGATGCCATCCTTAGACTTTCCTGGTACATTGAGTAACGTACCAATAACACTGTCAAATACATTTTTCTCAATATGCATCACATCGAGAAAATGTCTTACATACAATGACTTCCAATATGGCAATTCAAAGAAAATTGACTTTTTTTCCACCCAGTTTTGACCAGCTCTCCCGCAAAAGGTTTGCCAAATTTATTGGTCAAACCTTGTACCTTCTCAAGTATTTGATATCCGGTCGATGCTACAGGAGCTCTATCTTCCTCTGATTTTCCATTGAATGCATTTCTCCACACACGATACTGATGACTATAAGGTAAAAATCTACGATGTCCAAGAAATACATTCTTCTTACAATGTTTCAACCGCATCCAATTTGTACACTCTTCAC
Organism: Cicer chorassanicum; assembly: GCA_037974735.1. Classification (NCBI taxonomy): domain Eukaryota; kingdom Viridiplantae; phylum Streptophyta; class Magnoliopsida; order Fabales; family Fabaceae; genus Cicer; species Cicer chorassanicum. The sequence goes on from JBBPBP010000004.1 coordinate 17,874,407, forward strand.
ATATAGGACACGCACACTAACCTTTAATGCTATATCCTGATAAATTACCATATGCTGGAAAATCATTAATTGTGCCGAACAACATAGCCCTCAAATTAAAACATTCTTTCTTATACCCGTCATAGACTTCTACACCTGTCACCCACATAATTTTTAAATCTTCAATTAAAGGAGCCAAGTATACGTCGATATCATTCCCCAGTTGTTTGGGTCCAGAAATTAACAGAGACAACATCATAAACTTACGCTTCATACATAACCATGGAGGTAGATTATTAATCAACAAAATCACAGGCCACGTGCTGTGTGAGATGCTTTGAAGACCATGTGGATTCATTCCATCAGTAGAAAGTGCAAGGCGTAGATTTCTCGACTCTATCCCGAATTCAGGATACTCGTGATCAATTTTTGTCCATTGCGGAGAATCCGCAGGGTGTCGAAACTTTCCATCTCTAATTCTTTCATCTGCATGCCATGTCAAGTGTTTTGAATCTTCTTCACTGCGATACATGCGCCTAAATCTTGGTATTATAGGAAAATACCACACGACTTTTGCTGGAGTAGATTCTTTCTTCTTATATCGAGATACATTGCATTTCGGACACGCCTTTAGTAATTCATATTCATTTCGAAATAAAATGCAATCATTAGGACACGCGTGAATCCTTTCATAACTCATACCAATAGAGCATAAAATTCGTTTAGCTTCATATGTTCTACTGGGAAGTTCATTATCATCTGGCAACATATCTTTTAAGAGGGTTAGTAATTCTGTGAAGCTTTTATCAGACCATCAATTACTCGCTTTTAAGTTGTACAACTTTAGTATCGCCGAAAGTCTTGTGAATTTAGTACAACCATTATATAATGGTTTCTCTGCATCACTCAACAAGCTCTCAAACATTTTAGGACAATCACGAAGATCTTCTTGAACTGCTTTTGCAATCTCCTCAACTCAGTCTGGCTCATATGTATCTATGTCGAAATCAGTTGAAACATATGTATCTTTGCGAGTATTATCATTGATTTTCTCACCATGTCTTATCCAACATGTATAGCTTTGATCAATTCCATACCATACTAAATGTCCTTCCAATTCATCTGCTCTAATGCGTTTTCCAAAACAACATTTTAAACAAGGACAAACGACTCTATTTGGATCTTTTGCATTCATCACTGCAAACTCAATAAACTCCTTCACTCCATTTTCATACTCTTTTGTCAATCGATTGGCAGACATCCATTTCCGGTCCATTTATATGACCTATATATATAAATGCAGTTACACAATAAGCATGATTTCAAGTCTGATATATTATGACCTATATATATATTGATAATACACATATAAATAAAATTTATTAGAAACCCTATTATATCATGTAACAATTTATATCAGTAAGCATGATTTCAATTCTGATATATTATGACCTATATCAGTCTGATATATTATAAATAAAATTTATCAGTAACAAATTATATCAATAACAATAAACAATATTATTTCAAGTTTTTGATCATGTAACAATGTAACAATTTCATGTAACAATGTAACAATTTCATGTAACAAATGTAACAATGTAACAATTTATCAATTTCATGTAACAATTTCATGTAACAATGTAACAATTTCAAATTATATCATGTAACAATTTATCAGTTTGAATTAATGACAACAACAAATAAATAAAATAAATTTGAATTACCTGAGACAACGTTGATGATCAATTTGTTTTAAAGGAGGAAGAAGTAAATCAATTTGTAGATGGGCGCACACGAGGGGTTCGCAGGGGAGGGGAGATGAGATTTCGTAGGGTTTTGACAACGTATTAAATTTGTTTTAAATTTGATTTTATTTACTTAAAGTGAACGCTTCTTATTTGAAATGAATGATTTTACAGTGCTTTCTAAAAAAGCGCTGTAATAGGTCCTATAAAAATTTAATGGGCAAGCCTATTACAGCACTTGTCTAAAAAGCGCTGTAATAGGTCAACCAATGACACAAAGCGCAAGGATTTTACAGCGCTTTATTTTAAAGCGCTCAGAAAGCGCTGTAAAAGCCTATGCAATAGCGCTTGATTTACAGCGCTTTCTGAAGAAGCGCTGTAAAAGGCTATGTGATAGCGCTTTCTGACCCTATATGACCCTACAACAGCGCTTTTTTTACAGCGCTTGTAGAAAAAGCGCTGTTGTAGCCTCCGTTATTTTTAAATATTTATATTACAGCGCTTGTATTTAATAAGCGCTGTAAAAGACGCGCTATAAAATGTCATTTTTGGCGTAGTGTGTGATGCTTAATCTAGTCAAAGAAACATAATTCACATATGGTTGATTGCGCTTGTCTGATCAATTCTATAGTCAAATAGGAATAGAGGCACGATTTAGAAATTAAATTCGTTGAGAGAATTTGTGATAAGTCTGAAACTCTTGAATCAGAGGATTAATCGTTTTCTTAATATGCCCAAACCTAAATTCGAAAACCGCCCTTTTTATTAATTTCATTTACTCTCAATTCGGTTAATATAATCAGAAGTTCTTGCGAAACGACTCAAGTCATTGCCCCTACGCTACATTTTATTATTTGTATTTGACCCGTGTGCAACAGTATATCAATTAGTATATACAATCTATTTACAATCAATAGTCTCTTGGATATTGCTTTTTATATCCTTTTAGGAAAAAATTTGTGTATGATATAACAAGTTTCCAAGAAACCTTAATTGCTTTTATACGAACAGATGGTGGCATTTTCAGTCTGACTTGTACGAAATTTGTTTGATTCGAAATAGATATGTTGGTGCTCAAATATACCTCACACATTAAATATAATATTTAATGTGTTGACACTCATTCCTCTGGTGTAATGAATACACTCTTGATGAGAGGCAATACTCCAAAACTAGATGTTTCTAATTGGTATAATATACATAATCAGAATATGTGTTTGTATAGTACCAGAGGCATTGTATTACAACCATGCCTAATAGACAATGTGATTAGATGATAATAAGATATTTGAGATTACATGATTTCAACATTTAAATAAATATCAAAAGATAAGTTGTTCTCTTATGATATGTTATTATCAAAATAAATTAAGCTTAATTATAATTTTAGTCTCTCTATTTTCACCAATTTGCAGAATTGGCCCTCAATTTTAAAATATGTCTGTTTTGGTCCCTCGTTTATATTTTTTAACTAAAATTTTGTGATATTATATATTCTTATGATGTGACCTACGATCTCATGTTGTAGAGTCATCTAGATGTATATTTTATATGTTATAAACTAAATTAGACAATAGAATAATTTCAAAAGTTGAAACCAAAATTTTTATAGGACTTTTATTGAAATTTCTTGGGTATGAATCATTCTACATTATCGTATCATATGTCATATCAACATTTCTTAGTTAAAAAATTTGGAGGGACAAAAAGTGTCGGATTTTGAAATACGGGGACCAATTACGCAACTTGGCAATTGGGAGGATCTAAACTGCAATTAAACCAATTGACGCGGCCTAAATTTTCGGGAATCAATTATGCGTAGGGAATGTATTAGCACCCTAAAACGTGCGTTAAAAAACGGTTACCTATAATTAGTTGTGCAAAAATCTGTGTTTACTTTAAAATATTTACTTCTTGTTATTATTTAAGTACAAATCTATTATATATATTTAAAACATACTCCGCTGCCACCTCATCTTATTTCTTCCACGTATGCGAACATTTGCCACCTCAGTTTTTTAGCTGACGTGTACATCATCTTCATAGAGAGTTTCCCTATTCACTTTCTAAATACTTGTTCCTCATGTAGAACTGTTCTTGTGCCATAAGTTACCAATTAGAATACAATAAATATTTGATTGGTTCTCCATTATTATTGATAACGGTTATTTCTCCATAAATATCTTCAAATTGAATATTATATAATATCATTACTGAAAGAAAAAAAATCTTCTAAAATTAATATTTAAATCAAATAGAGAGATATAATTTAGAATTAGGCCAACAATTTGTTTATCTATTTTTTCTTATTATACCATTACTGATATGGACTTAGAGAAAAATTTATATATTTTCTGAAATATTTAAATTATTATGTATATTTTTAACTTTTTTCAAATAGCTAAAAAGCTGACGTGTACATATTCATATAGGGTTTCCCTATTCACTTTCTAAATACCTATTCCTCATATTTCGTGGAACTATTCATGTGCCATAAGTTACCAATTACAATACAATAAATATTTGATTGGTGCTCCATTATTATTGATAACGGTTATTCCTCCATAAATATCTTCAAATTGAACATTATATAGTATCATTACTGAAAGAAAAAAAAAACTTCTAAAATTAATATTTAAATCAAATAGAGAGATATAATTTAGAATTAGGCCAATTTGTTTTTCTATTTTTTTCTTATTATACCATTACTGATATGTACTTACAGAAAAATTTATACATTTTCTGAAATATTGAAATTGTTATGTATATTTTTAACTTTTTCCAAGTAGTAAATTGTTTTTTTTTTTTACAACCCAACACATTTTTTCTAAGGATAAAATCGTGAAATCTTACTATTTTGATAAAATAATTGAAGTGTATAAAAAGTAGAAATCGTGAATTTCGTTCTAAACCAAGTTAAATAAGTAAATACTGATACCTTTTCCCCATATTCTGTGGATCTATTCATGTGCCATAAGTTACCAATTACAATACAATAAATATTAATTATTTGACATGTTCTCCATTATTATTAATAACGATTATTAATTTGGTTATGTGCCATTACCAAATTACAGTACAGTAAATATCAATTATTTGACACTCATTGGTCCTCCATTATTATTGATAACGGTTATTCGTCCATAAATATCTTTAAATTGAATATTATATATAAGAAGAAAAAAAATCTTTTAATGAAATTTATAATATCTACGAAATCTATCACATGTCACTTATTAGATAACTAAAATTAATATTTAAATCAAATAGAGAGATATAATTTAGAATTAGGCCAACAATTTGTTTTTCTATTTTTTCTTATTATACCATTACTGATATGGATTTAGAGAAAAATTTATATATTTTCTGTAATATTGGTATTATTATGTATATTTTTAACTTTTTTCAAGTAGTAAATTGTTTTTTTTGTACAAC
>JBBPBP010000004.1:17891469-17924061 GCA_037974735.1 Cicer chorassanicum
GTCTTTGGTAAGATTTTTTACGGCTGGTAAAAATGGCAGTCCATATGCCTCAGCTACAATTTGAATGGCCAAAATTAAGTGAATTGTAGATAAAAATTGAACCAATGTTAATTTTTTGATTTTGAAGAATGTAAACAACTTTAATAGATATTGCATGTTTGAGTAAAAATACCTATGAAGTCTATGATAAGTCGTCCATTCGACAAACGTCCAGCTGGATGTTTGAAGTATGTTGAGCCATAAGGACTATCGCTAGGCATGGGATGGTCAGGATGGAGAGCCATAGCATTCCCAGTATCACTTATAGAGTCGCCAAAGTTGAAGATAGCTTCATATGGGAGAGGGTCAACATTTGAAATAACATTTCCAAGAAAACCAAATGTGAGGATGATGCAAAATAGATTAAAGATCTTCATGGTGTTATTTATTTTTTATGATCAATATTGATATATGTGGTGATGGGTGTTTGACAAATGGATTTGATAACCTTTATATATAGTGACACTAACCACTTACCTCGTCATATAGTAAATTTTATAGGTTGTTTAATATAAATGATTTAACTATTTTAACTCTCGTAAAGTTGTATCCTTAGTATTTAACTTGTGTTTTCCAACTTATACGCATCGACAAACACAAGTTTTGTTGTTCTGAACGTAATTTGTTGTGACAATTTCGGTTTTATTGTTTGCACATGAATTAACTATTTTGAATCTTATTAAGTGTTATAATAGATATTAATTGACACTTTCCAACACATATGCATCTACATACAAAAGTTTGTTTTATTGAGCATTATTTGTTGTTGTTTTGGTTCTTTTAACTACGTACAAACACTAAAATTAGATAACGTAACACTTGTTTTATATGTACACCGTTATGATGTGATTTCCTCGCTCCACACACTACAAAACATCCTCATGATAACAACATAGTGTTTAAAACTCTAATTATAATTGTTTCTCAAAGAAGTAACACTAATTATAATTACAATCGTCCGTTAAATATAAAATCATATTGCATAGTGTGTGTTAATAAAATTTTTTTTTTAAATCATTGATGTCTGTAATTAAACATTAGGTTTTCTTAATTTATCCTTTTTTATGAAGTAAATTAAATATATTATATTTGATGATTAAAGTTTTTAATATTTTATAATATGACTAAATATGAAAATTTCTTAACGGAGATTAATTTTAAAATATTGTATTTTTAATGTTAAGATTTCAATATTTGATTTAATATTGCAATAATTAAAAGGAAAATTTAGGAGTCGTTAAAATATTCGAGTATCAAGCAGATTTTTGGGCCCCATATATGAGCTCTGTGAATTTGTTAATCATAAGAGACCCTGCTCATTTGAAAGGCACACTTAAAACTTATGCTAGCTGTCCCAACCTTTAATATATTGGGTCAAGGTCTCTATATGACAAATACGACAAAAGGCCCGAAAGTAAGAGAAATTGTGTCCTGTATAAATAGGCATCTTTTGAAAAGAAGGCATAGACTATTATTTTGGTCAAGAAAAAGGTATTTGCAAATTTTGAAGACAAAGCATAATATGTTTTATCTGCCATTGTAGTTTGTATTCTTTTTAATGAAGTTAATATGATGTGATGTGTTTAATTTCCTCGTAAACCATAACTTGATCACTTAAGTTTTATTTGTTAATTTTTTGAACTTGGAAAAGAGAAAATGATGGAAATGATTAGTTTAATATAGATTAAGTCAAATGCTTGAAAATATGGTGGATGTTAAATTGCTAGCAATAATAATCAAGTTCATAGGGAAGCTAACTATCTTAAATGGAGCATGATTGAATTTGAAGCATGAACTTGGGAATAGTATTAGTTCAATGAAAATCATGAAGACAATTATTGGAACACCTTATAGGTCATTTTGGTCACGTGATTGCTATAACATGCTGCAATATTATAACACATATAAACATATTTATTAACTGAGTTGCATTCTAAACTACCATTTTTCAACTTGACTTTTAGGCAAATATTCTCTAACTTTTATTTGATTATTTGATTATAAATTTACTTTTAATTGCTCAACAAAATGTGTTCCTCTTTTCATTCAAACAGACTAATTTAAATAAGGAAACTGTTGAACTTTAGAACATAATCAATCATCGTGGAATGATTTTATATTACTTCTTTTTTCGACGGTCTACACTTGCACTAGCATATGTTTCCGAAACCAAGTTTTTGGCTTTGTTTTGGAGGATTGAATAGTGTTTTAGGTTTTCAATCAATTTTTTTTTCTAGTTAATTATCTTGTTTGATTTTGTTACTACCAATGATGTGTTTGTGGATCAAAAATGGGTTCTTGCAATTAACTGTATGCACGGATCGCAATCATCACATGCATTTAGACCCGATCCTATCAGAAGCTTAAGACCAGAAGACCATATGGCTGGAGTTGAAGGGAATGAAGGGCATCCGTAGTTAGCTGATCATGTGCGTGATATCATTGACATGACTAATGATAAGGAAATAGGGATACGGGAATATGATGTAATTGACCTTCAAACCCTACACACTAGCATTGTGAGGCCTAAATAGATGCTGCTCAATTTAAATTCAAGCCTGTGATGTTTTAAATGCTACAAGCAATTGGATAATTTAGTGGATCACCTACTAATGACCTTCATTTGCATCTCAAGTAGTTTGTTGAAGTTGGTAGAATTACTTGCTAAACGTCCGAATGTATATACATATATTGCGACAAAGTTAATTAGACCCGTTAATATTCTTGTTGCTTATATAGACTTTTTAGGTAACTGAAGAGAGAAAATAACTTTAAATCTTATTTATGGAATAAATTTGGACTTCTTTTTTACATAGATACAATCTTTTCATATTTTGAATTCATTAAAGATTCTTTTTTCCAACATTCTCATTTCTAAACTATCTTGAAAGGTGGAGTTTGAAGAGAAGGATTTGCAAAAGGGCCTTCAACTAATCCCTTTGCTATCATCCTATAAGCAGCTTCAGTTAAGTGGGCTCCATCCCAATTTATTAGTTTTGAGGTGTCTGGACAAACTTTCGTACCTGGTCCTCCACATGGAATATTAAAATTGACATTGTATGGCCCATCTAACCCACAACATGCTTTCAAAATCTCATTTTTGTCGGAAGTAAAGCCTGCAATGTACATAAAAGAAAGTGAAAGTTTATATGAATTTAACGAAAAATTGGCAAATAATTATTTTTGTATTAAAGAAAGTAAGAAAAACACACACCATATTGTTGTGGTGCTTGATATAAACGTTTGGCATCATTGTAGTAGTCAAAATATATTATTTTAGCTTGAGAATTCTTTTGTTGTAATGTCTTTATGGCATTTTTGAGTTGCTCGTTAAAGTATTCGGCTAAATTATTGTAAGCTATCAAACACCCAAATTCATCAAAGTCTTCTTTCTTCTTACTATCAACCATTGTCAAAAAAGCAGCATTACACCCTATTGGAAAGTTCCCAGGAACCACTAGCTCAATCGCTCCTTCTTCAATTAACGCCTAAGAAATGGAAAGAAAATAAAGCAAAATATTTGTTATATGTAATCATGTCCATGATTCATTCGATTATATCTTTAACGAAATCTAATTTCTAATGATTGGATCAAACATTCAAATACTTAAATTTGACATAACGTACAGAGGTAGTATTTGCAATTGCTTCTACTATGATGGGGACAATTTCTCGAATTTCTGTAACAGTTTTCTGACCGGAAGCATACTGAACAACATCATTTCCACCTATCTCTCCAACAAGAAACAATGATTTTTTGAAGTAGACATCACACTCTGTTACATAGTGGAACAACACTTATGTTAAAAATATTGAGAAAACATAATTTATTTAACACAGATACATTATTAATCAAGGAGTTATGATGGTTATAAAAAATACTATTAATAATCAAGGAGTTATAGTAAAACCTTCTTTGTTTTTACAGAGGGAGGATTTTAGCTCCTTAAACCAACGAAGTTGAACACTTAATGAGTTATTTGTCGCTGGTACCCTAACTCCACGATTTGTGAAAAACTCTTCTTCAAGTGCAGTCGAACCAGCAACTGCAAAATTCACTCCTTTCCTAATGTCTTAGTCTTTGGTAAGATTTTTTACGGCTGGTAAAAATGGCAGTCCATATGCCTCAGCTACAATTTGAATGGCCAAAATTAAGTGAATTGTAGATAAAAATTGAACCAATGTTAATTTTTTGATTTTGAAGAATGTAAACAACTTTAATAGATATTGCATGTTTGAGTAAAAATACCTATGAAGTCTATGATAAGTCGTCCATTCGACAAACGTCCAGCTGGATGTTTGAAGTATGTTGAGCCATAAGGACTATCGCTAGGCATGGGATGGTCAGGATGGAGAGCCATAGCATTCCCAGTATCACTTATAGAGTCGCCAAAGTTGAAGATAGCTTCATATGGGAGAGGGTCAACATTTGAAATAACATTTCCAAGAAAACCAAATGTGAGGATGATGCACAATAGATTAAAGATCTTCATGGTGTTATTTATTTTTTATGATCAATATTGATATATGTGGTGATGGGTGTTTGACAAATGGATTTGATAACCTTTATATATAGTGACACTAACCACTTACCTCGTCATATAGTAAATTTTATAGGTTGTTTAATATAAATGATTTAACTATTTTAACTCTCGTAAAGTTGTATCCTTAGTATTTAACTTGTGTTTTCCAACTTATACGCATCGACAAACACAAGTTTTGTTGTTCTGAACGTAATTTGTTGTGACAATTTCGGTTTTATTGTTTGCACATGAATTAACTATTTTGAATCTTATTAAGTGTTATGATAGATATTAATTGACACTTTCCAACACATATGCATCTACATACAAAAGTTTGTTTTATTGAGCATTATTTGTTGTTGTTTTGGTTCTTTTAACTACGTACAAACACTAAAATTAGATAATGTAACACTTGTTTTATATGTACACCGTTATGATGTGATTTCCTCGCTCCACACACTACAAAACATCCTCATGATAACAACATAGTGTTTAAAACTCTAATTATAATTGTTTCTCAAAGAAGTAACACTAATTATAATTGCAATCGTCCGTTAAATATAAAATCATATTGCATAGTGTGTGTTAATAAAAATTGTTTTTTAAATCATTGATGTCTGTAATTAAACATTAGGTTTTCTTAATTTACCCTTTTTTTATGAAGTAAATTAAATATATTATATTTGATGATTAAAGTTTTTAATATTTTATAATATGACTAAATATGAAAATTTCTTAACGGAGATTAATTTTAAAATATTATATTTTTAATGTTAAGATTTCAATATTTGATTTAATATTGCAATAATTAAAAGGAAAATTTAGGAGTCGTTAAAATATTCGAGTATCAAGCAGATTTTTGGGCCCCATATATGAGCTGTGTGAATTTGTTAATCATAAGAGACCCTGCTCATTTGAAAGGCACACTTAAAACTTATGCTAGCTGTCCCAACCTTTAATATATTGGGTCAAGGTCTCTATATGACAAATACGACAAAAGGCCCGAAAGTAAGAGAAATTGTGTCCTGTATAAATAGGCATCTTTTGAAAAGAAGGAATAGACTATTATTTTGGTCAAGAAAAAGGTATTTGCATTTTGGAAGACAAAGCATAATATGTTTTATCTGCCATTGTAGTTTGTATTCTTTTTAATGAAGTTAATATGATGTGATGTGTTTAATTTCCTCTTAAACAAACTAATTTAATGATGTCTGTAAACCATAACTTGATCACTTAAGTTTTATTTGTTAATTTTTTGAACTTGGAAAAGAGAAAATGATGGAAATGATTAGTTTAATATAGATTAAGTCAAATGCTTGAAAATATGGTGGATGTTAAATTGCTAGCAATAATAATCAAGTTCATAGGGAAGCTAACTATCTTAAATGGAGCATGATTGAATTTGAAGCATGAACTTGGGAATAGTATTAGTTCAATGAAAATCATGAAGACAATTATTGGAACACCTTATAGGTCATTTTGGTCACGTGATTGCTATAACATGCTGCAATATTATAACACATATAAACATATTTATTAACTGAGTTGCATTCTTAACTACCATTTTTCAACTTGACTTTTAGGCAAATATTCTCTAACTTTTATTTGATTATTTGATTATAAATTTACTTTTAATTGCTCAACAAAATGTGTTCCTCTTTTCATTAAAACAGACTAATTTAAATAAGGAAACTGTTGAACTTTAGAACGTAATCAATCCTCGTGGAATGATTTTATATTACTTCTTTTTTCGACGGTCTACACTTGCACTAGCATATGTTTCCGAAACCAAGTTTTTGGCGTTGTTTTGGAGGATTGAATAGTGTTTTAGGTTTTCAATCAATTTTTTTTTCTAGTTAATTATCTTGTTTGATTTTGTTACTACCAATGATGTGTTTGTGGATCAAAAATGGGTTCTTGCAATTAACTGTATGCACGGATCGCAATCATCACCTGCATTTAGACCCGATCCTATCAGAAGCTTAAGACAAGAAGATCATGTGCGTGATATCATTGACATGACTAATGATAAGGAAATAGGGATACGGGAATATGATGCAATTGACCTTCAAACCCTACACACTAGCATTGTGAGGCCTAAATAGATACTGCTCAATTTAAATTGAAGCCTGTGATGTTTTAAATGCTACAACCAATTGGATAATTTAGTGGATCACCTACTAATTGTAACATCCTCTAAAATTATTAATTAAAATAATTTGGATTTATAAATATATATTTTCCAATATTAAATTTGGTGTTGTAATTATTCGCCCTGTTTGCCTTATTGTGGTAAAGTTGTTAGTAAGGATTATTTAGTCGATGTATTTTTATCTCTAAGGCAAGAAGAACTTGGGCTAAGGGTTGTGGCTTGGTGTCACACAATCCATCTGTATGAGTATAAAGTTGGGCTAGGAGTTTATGCCTTGTTTTTGATGAAGGTTAACTAATAATAATAATAATAATAATAATAATAATAATAATAATAATAATAATAATAATAATATGAATTATAATAATATTTTCTCCCTTCTATTCCTTATTTAGGCCCAACACTATCTACCCAATAATATTCACTTTAGATAGAAAGGAATATTGAAACCCTAGCCACAATCACAAACCCTTTACAAACCGGATTCTGTAAAGAACACCAAAATCCTAGCCACCATCACCTCTTTTCTTCGTGCATCAAAAGTTTGAAACTTCTGTTCCTTGTGAACAACTTCGTGGGGCTTAGAGATTTGTACTAGGAAGAAAAACGGCCAAGATAAGGGTTTTTCCCCACACAAATTATAGTTAGACCGTTGGTTGGATGGCATGAAATAAATAATTGTGATTGCTTACTTTTTGAAAGGAATAATATGTAGACTAATGAATGAAAATAACGAAACTCCAATCCTTTGTGTTAAGTTATTATATAATATATGATTTTTAAGAAGTAAAGTATGAACTTTGATGTTATATGTGATGAAGTTTTGATTTTTATGGCGAATATGAAGTAAAGTATGAATTTTATGTTATATGTAATAAAGTTTTAATTTTTATAATGAATATGGAAGAATAGTGGAATTTGTATGTTATATGTAACAAAGTTTTATGATGATGTATAAGTTAGAGTTAAATCTTGTTGTTATATATGTTAACGTGTTAATCTTTATGGTGTGTATGATACCAAATCTTGATTTTTGTGTGTATGTGGTGAAAGTTATGATTTTCATGATTATTTGTTATGGATATGTGATCTTAGTGATATGTGAATAAGATGATGATTTTGAAAAGTGATTTGAATGTTATGACATGATTCTTAGTGGGCTGTGTGGAAGTATATTTCTTGATAATATATCATCATATCATGTCATGGCATATGCATCTTCGTGGAAGTTGCCTTAGTGGCAGGTTTTTCCCCATTGGTATGGGTGATCTGTGTGGAAGTTGCCTTAGTGGCAGGTTATCCCCATTGGTATGGGTGATTTTTCTGTGTGGAAGTTGCCTTAGTGGCAGGTATATCCGGATCAAATAGTTTTAGGAGCATGCGTGTATATATATTTTGTTATGCAATTTATTGGTTTGTGTATTTTTCTTTTTAAATTGGAAGTTTTTACTCTTATATATTTTGTGTTATTCTTCTATATGTTTAACTTTGGTTTGATGTGGATGATGGATAAAATTGACCCTTACAACAACATTTTAGGTACTAATGAGTTCGAGGAGATTCAAGAGTAGTTGATGAGTATTAATGTGCGGCGAACGGGGGATAAAAATGGGTTTTCAATACAATTTTGTAAAGATAGAGTTGCCGCGATATTTCTAAGTTTATTTTTAATTTTTGTCACAAACTTTTAACATACATTAGGATTCTAGAAATACGGAAGTGGGTTCCCTTCCGTTAGGAATTATTGTTTTTCTTGTTATAGTCTTGAATAAACCTTTTCTTAATAAAATTAAATAAATGTGGTTGTTACTAATTATTTGCATGAATAAAGGTTAGGTAGTTAGAAAAAAAAAAAATTCGTAGATCCTTCTAATCAATATGTTTCAAGTAACGGTTTGGATCAAAAAAATCCGGGGCGTTACAATTGGTATCAGAGCAATAATCCTCGGAAATTTTGGGGTGGGACGGTTTTATATGACGCTTGCCTTGATTTATGCCTTGATTTATGTGTGATGCTTGAATTTGTTATTTATGCCTTGATTTATGTGTGATGCTTGAAATCGTTATTTATGCCTTGATTTATGTGTGATGTTTGACTTTATTGTATTTTTATTTTAGGATTAATTATTAATTTGTTATATATATATTTATATAGGGAAAATTAACATTATGGATTGATTACTTGACTTTGTTATATCTTTATTTTAATGATATCATTAATTATGGTAATTGAATTTATAATGAATATAAATATTCCGTAATTACTTAAATTTTAATTTATGATCTAAATATTCTCTAACCTATTTAAAATTTTGAAATTCCCATAATATAATGGAAGGGTAATACCGTAAAAGTTGTATTGGTGGGATTCTGGCTAAGGAAAGACTTGGTTATTAAGTGGTCCCTTGACCCACCTCTCTTTCCTGGGAACACCACTAATACACGGCTTACGGTGTGACCTTAACTTATCGTATAACCGTGAATAAAATATTTCCTTACAACCCTACGATTACAATTAGATCTGGGAGTAATTCTAGGAATGGATTGGTTGTCTAACAACTAGTCCTATTAGATTGCGCTCGACGGAATGTGATATTTCCGGATCTCGATATTTCGAAGTTCCTCTCAACCAACAGACTGAAGTTTTCTCTGAAGGGAGGAGTCCAAAAATATGTGTTTCTCAACTCAAGCAGTTTGAATCCAGAGGTTGTTGTCGATGATATCCCAGTGGTGAGGGATTTCTCAAGAGTCTTTCCACCAGACGTACCAGGACTGCCCCAATTCGCGACGTCGAATTTTCTATTGACGTTATTCCGAGTACGGGACCCATTTCTATGGCTCCTTACAGAATGACCCCCTTAGAGCTATCAGAACTAAAGAACCAACTGGAAGACCTTTTGTCTAAACAATTCATTCGGCCTAGTGTGTCACCATGAGGAGCCCCCGTATTATTGGTCAAGAAGAAGGATGGAAAGTCAAGACTGTGTGTTGATTACCGACAGCTCAACAAAGTCACCATAAAAAAAACAGATACCCCATACCCCGCATTGATGACTTAATGGACCAACTCAGAGGGGCAAAGGTGTTTTCTAAGATTGATCTAAAGTCGGGATACCATCAGATTCGGGTGAAAGAAGATGATATACCCAAGACAGCCTTTAGAAGGCGATATGGGCACTATGAGTACTTGGTGATGCCCTTCGGAGTGACCAATGCGCCGGCTATCTTCATGGATTATATGAACAGTATCTTTCGTCCGTTCTTAGACAAGTTTGTGGTGATTTTGATTGATGACATCTTGATCTATTCCAAGAGCCGAGGGGAACATGAGGAACATCTGCGTCAAGTTCTTTAAATACTAAAGGATCAACAACTATATGCTAATCTAGGAAAATGTGAATTTTGGTTGGAAGAAGTGAAGTTTTTGGGACATGTAATTTCTAAGGAAGGGATTGCTGTCGACCCATCCAAGGTAGAGGCCGTGATGGCATGGAAACAACCGCAAACAGCCACAGAGATTAGGAGTTTTCTGGGTTTGGCCGGGTACTATAGGAGATTTATTGAGGGATTTGCCAAGATTGTTGCTCCATTGACACACCTTACGAGGAAGAACCGGATTTATGCTTGGACTGAGGTGTGTGAGAAAAGTTTCCAACTGATGAAAGAGAAGCTAACTACGTCCCCAGTGTTAGTGTTGCCACAACTAGAAGAGCCTTACGAGGTTTATTGTGATGCTTCCTACCAGGGTTTGGGTTGTGTTCTGATGCAGAACAAACAAGTAGTGGCCTATGCCTCAAGACAATTGAAGGTGCATGAAAAGAATTATCCCACTCATGACTTAGAGTTAGCTGCAATTGTTTTCGCATTGAAAATTTGGAGACACTATCTATATGGGTGTAGTTTTGATGTATTCAGTGACCATAAGAGTTTGAAATACTTATTTGATCAAAAGGAACTTAACATTAGACAGAGGAGATGGATGGAGTTCATTAAAGATTATGAGTTCACGTTGCATTATCATCCAGGGAAGGCAAACGTGGTGGCTGATGCCCTAAGTAGGAAACGAGTTCATCTCTCGTTCGTATCAATGAAGGGGTTGGAGTTATTAGAGAAGTTTCGTGACTTGGATCTTTATTTGGATTCTGCATTGGAGAAACTACACTGTGGAATGATCGTTATAAGTAGTGAATTGATGAATGAGATTAAAGTTCTCCAAGTTACAGACGTGTCGACTCAAGAGAAAAGGAAGTTGATCGAGGTCGGCAAGGCACCTGAATTCAAAGTGGGCCCCGACGATATTTTGAGATGTAATGGACGTGTTTGTATACCCGACAATGCCGAATTGAGGAGGACAATCTTGGATGAGGCCCACAAAAGCAAGCTGAGTATTCACCCTGGTACCACCAAAATGTATAAAGACCTTAAGTTGAAGTTTTGGTGGCCGGGAATGAAGAAACAAGTAGCAGAATATGTGGCTTTGTGTTTGACTTGTCAGAAAGCTAAGGTAGAGCATCAGAAGTCAGGGGGACTACTAATGCCATTAGATATACCAGTATGGAAATGGGATAGTATGTCCATGGATTTCGTGGTAACATTGCCTAAGACTCAACGGAAGTTTGACTCCATTTGGGTAATTGTCGACAGGCTGACCAAATCTGCCCATTTCATACCCGTGAGGACTACTTATGATGTGACTAAACTTGCAGAGATCTACATTGCCGAGATTGTCAGACTACATGGGGTGTCGTCTAGTATTGTGTCAGATAGAGATCCGAAGTTCATTTCTCGTTTGTGGAGAGCATTACATGAGGCGTTGGGTACTAAGTTGAGATTGAGTTCGGCCTATCACCCTCAAACCGATGGACAAACAGAAAGAACTATTCAAACCTTGGAGGATTTACTAAGAGCGTGTGTGTTGGATGAGCGAGGAAGTTGGGATAACATGTTGCCTCTCGTGGAGTTCACTTATAACAACAGTTACCATGCGAGCATTGGGATGGCACCGTACGAAGCTCTGTATGGGCGTAAGTGTCAAACCCCCTTGTGTTGGTATCAGGATGGTGAGAACCTAATTGTAGGGCCAGAATTGGTACAACAAACCACAAATAAGGTCCGTCTGATCCAAGAAAGGATGAAGATAGCGCAAAGTAGACAAAAGAGTTATGCCGACCAACGAAGGAAACCGTTGGAGTTTCAAGAGGGTGAACATGTAATTTTAAGAGTGACGCCTACTACTGGAGTTGGTAGGGCACTAAAGTCTAAGAAGCTAACTCCTAAATTCATTGGCCCGTACCAGATCCTCCGACGTGTGGGTCTCGTAGCTTATCAGATTGCTTTGCCTCCAAATCTAGTCAAACTGCACGACGTGTTCCATGTGTAATAACTGAAGAATTACATCGCTGATCCTTCCCATTTTATCGTGCCAGATGATATACAGTTGGAGGAGAACTTTTCGTTTGCAGTTCCGCCGCTGAGCATTGCGGATAAGACTACTAAGCACTTACGAGGCAAAGAGATCGCCTTGGTAAAGGTGATTTGGGACCAAACGGCTGGAGATGCAACTTGGGAATTAGAGGAAAAGATGAGAGAGCTCCACCCTAACCTTTTCATGTCTGACTAGTTTCGAGGACGAAACTAAATTTAAGGGGGTGAGTATTGTAACATCCTCTAAAATTATTAATTAAAATAATTTGGATTTATAAATATATATTTTCCAATATTAAATTTGGTGTGGTAATTATTCGCCCTGTTTGCCTTATTGTGGTAAAGTTAATAGTAAGGATTATTTAGTCGATGTATTTTTATCTCTAAGGCAAGAAGAATTCGGGCTAAGGGTTGTGGCTTGGTGTCACACAATCCATCTGTATGAGTAGAAAGTTGGGCTAGGAGTTTATGCCTTGTTTTTGATGAAGGTTAACTAATAATAATAATAATAATAATAATAATAATAATAAGAATTATAATAATATTTTCTCCCTTCTATTCCTTATTTAGGCCCAACACTATCCACCCAATAATATTCACTTTAAATAGAAAGGAATATTGAAACCCTAGCCACAATCACAAACCCTTTACAAACCGGATTCTGTAAAGAACACCAAAATCCTAGCCACCATCACCTCTTTTCTTCGTGCATCAAAAGTTTGAAACTTCTGTTCCTTGTGAACAACTTCGTGGGGCTTAGAGATTTGTACTAGGAAGAAAAACGGCCAAGGTAAGGGTTTTTCCCCACACAAATTATAGTTAGACCATTGGTTGGATGACATGAAATAAATAATTGTGATTGCTTACTTTTTGAAAGGAATAATATGTAGACTAATGAATTAAAATAACGAAACTCCAATCCTTTGTGTTAAGTTATTATATAATATATGATTTTTAAGAAGTAAAGTATGAACTTTGATGTTATATGTGATGAAGTTTTGATTTTTATGGCGAATATGAAGTAAAGTATGAATTTTATGTTATATGTAATAAAGTTTTAATTTTTATAATGAATATGAAAGAATAGTGGAATTTGTATGTTATATGTAACAAAGTTTTATGATGATGTATAAGTTAGAGTTAAATCTTGTTGTTATATATGTTAACGTGTTAATCTTTATGGTGTGATGATACCAAATCTTGATTTTTGTGTGTATGTGGTGAAAGTTATGATTTTCATGATTATTTGTTATGGATATGTGATCTTAGTGATATGTGAATAAGATGATGATTTTGAAAAGTGATTTGAATGTTATGACATGATTCTTAGTGGGCTGTGTGGAAGTATATTTCTTGATAATATATCATCATATCATGTCATGGCATATGCATCTTCGTGGAAGTTGCCTTAGTGGCAGGTTTTTCCCCATTGGTATGGGTGATCTGTGTGGAAGTTGCCTTAGTGGCAGGTTATCCCCATTGGTATGGGTGATTTTTCTGTGTGGAAGTTGCCTTAGTGGCAGGTATATCCTGATCATACAGTTTTAGGAGCATGCATGTATATATATTTTGTTATGCAATTTATTGGTTTGTGTATTTTTCTTTTTAAATTGGAAGTTTTTACTCTTATGTATTTTGTGTTATTCTTCTATATGTTTAACTTTGGTTTGATGTGGATGATGGATAAAATTGACCCTTACAACAACATTTTAGGTACTAATGAGTTCGAGGAGATTCAAGAGTAGTTGATGAGTATTAATGTGCGGCGAACGGGGGATAAAAATAGATTTTCAATACAATTTTGTAAAGATAGAGTTGCCGCGATATTTCTAAGTTTATTTTTAATTTTTGTCGCAAACTTTTAACATACATTAGGATTCTAGAAATACGGAAGTGGGTTCCCTTCCGTTAGGAATTATTGTTTTTCTTGTTATAGTCTTGAATAAACATTTTCTTAATAAAATTAAATAAATGTGGTTGTTACTAGTTATTTGCATGAATAAAGGTTAGGTAGTTAGAAAAAAAAATTCGTAAATCCTTCTAATCAATATGTTTCAAGTAACGGTTTAGATCAAAAAAATTCGGGGCGTTACACTAATGACCTTCATTTGCATCTCAAGTAGTTTGTTGAAGTTGGTAGAATTACTTGCTAAACGTCCGAATGTATATACATATATTGCGACAAAGTTAATTAGACCCGTTAAAATTCTTGTTGCTTATATAGACTTTTTAGGTAACTGAAGAGAGAAAATAACTTTGAATCTTATTTATGGAAAAAATTTGGACTTCTTTTTTACATAGATACAATCTTTTCATATTTTGAATTCATTAAAGATTCTTTTTTCCAACATTCTCATTTCTAAACTATCTTGAAAGGTGGAGTTTGAAGAGAAGGATTTGCAAAAGGGCCTTCAACTAATCCCTTTGCTATCATCCTATAAGCACCTTCAGTTAAATGGGCTCCATCCCAATTTATTAGTTTTGAGGTGTCTGGACAAACTTTCGTACCTAGTCCTCCACATGGAATATTAAAATTGACATTGTATGGCCCATCTAACCCACAACATGCTTTCAAAATCTCATTTTTGTCGGAAGTAAAGCCTGCAATGTACATAAAAGAAAGTGAAAGTTTATATGAATTTAACGAAAAGTTGGCAAATAATTATTTTTCTATTAAAGAAAGTAAGAAAAACACACACCATATTGTTGTGGTGCTTGATATAAACGTTTGGCATCATTGTAGTAGTCAAAATATATTATTTTAGCTTGAGAATTCTTTTGTTGTAATGTCTTTATGGCATTTTTGAGTTGCTCGTTAAAGTATTCGACTAAATTATTGTAAGCTATCAAGCACCCAAATTCATCAAAGTCTTCTTTCTTCTTACTATCAACCATTGTCAAAAAAGCAGCATTACACCCTATTGGAAAGTTCCCAGGAACCACTAGCTCAATCGCTCCTTCTTCAATTAACGCCTAAGAAATGGAAAGAAAATAAAGCAAAATATTTGTTATATGTACTCATGTCCATGATTCATTCGATTATATCTTTAACGAAATCTAATTTCTAATGATTGGATCAAACATTCAAATACTTAAATTTGACATAACATACAGAGGTAGTATTTGCAATTGCTTCTACTATGATGGGGACAATTTCTCGAATTTCTGTAACAGTTTTCTGACCGGAAGCATACTCAACAACATCATTTCCACCTATCTCTCCAACAAGAAACAATGATTTTTTGAAGTAGACATCACACTCTGTTACATAGTGGAACAACACTTATGTTAAAAATATTGAGAAAACATAATTTATTTAACACAGATACATTATTAATCAAGGAGTTATGATGGTTATAAAAAATACTATTAATAATCAAGGAGTTATAGTAAAACCTTCTTTATTTTTACAGAGGGAGGATTTTAGCTCCTTAAACCAACCAAGTTGAACACTTAATGAGTTATTTATCGCTGGTACCCTAACTCCACGATTTGTGAAAAACTCTTCTTCAAGTGCAGTCGAACCAGCAACTGCAAAATTCACTCCTTTCATAATGTCTTGGTCTTTGGTAAGATTTTTTACGGCTGGTAAAAATGGCAGTCCATATGCCTCAGCTACAATTTGAATGGCCAAAATTAAGTGAATTGTAGATAAAAATTGAACCAATGTTATTTTTTGATTTTGAAGAATGTAAACAACTTTAATAGATATTGCATGTTTGAGTAAAAATACCTATGAAGTCTATGATAAGTCGTCCATTCGACAAACGTCCAGCTGGATGTTTGAAGTATGTTGAGCCATAAGGACTATCGCTAGGCATGGGATGGTCAGGATGGAGAGCCATAGCATTCCCTGTATCACTTATAGAGTCGCCAAAGTTGAAGATAGCTTCATATGGGAGAGGGTAACCATTTGAAATAACATTTCCAAGAAAACCAAATGTGACGATGATGCAAAATAGATTAAAGATCTTCATGGTGTTATTTATTTTTTATGATCAATATTGATATATGTGGTGATGGGTGTTTGACAAATAGATTTGATAACCTTTATATATAGTGACACTAACCACTTACCTCGTCATATAGTAAATTTTATAGGTTGTTTAATATAAATGATTTAACTATTTTAACTCTCGTAAAGTTGTATCCTTAGTATTTAACTTGTGTTTTCCAACTTATACGCATCGACAAACACAAGTTTTGTTGTTCTGAACGTAATTTGTTGTGACAATTTCGGTTTTATTGTTTGCACATGAATTAACTATTTTGAATTTTATTAAGTGTTATGATAGATATTAATTGACACTTTCCAACACATATGCATCTACATACAAAAGTTTGTTTTATTGAGCATTATTTGTTGTTGTTTTGGTTCTTTTAACTACGTACAAACACTAAAATTAGATAACGTAACACTTGTTTTATATGTAGACCGTTATGATGTGATTTCCTCGCTCCACATACTACAAAACATCCTCATGATAACAACATAGTGTTTAAAACTCTAATTATAATTGTTTCTAAAAGAAGTAACACTAATTATAATTGCAATCGTCCGTTAAATATAAAATCATATTGCATAGTGTGTGTCAATAAAAATTGTTTTTTAAATCATTGATGTCTGTAATTAAACATTAGGTTTTCTTAATTTATTCTTTTTTTATGAAGTAAATTAAATATATTATATTTGATGATTAAAGTTTTTAATATTTTATAATATGACTAAATATAAAAATTTCTTAATATGAAAGGCACACTTAAAACTTATGCTAGCTGTCCCAACCTTTAATATATTGGGTCAAGGTCTCTTTGTGACAAATACGACAGAAGGCCCGAAAGTAAGAGAAATTGTGTCCTGTATAAATAGGCATCTTTTGAAAAGAATGCATAGACTATTATTTTGGTCAAGAAAAAGGTATTTGCATTTTGGAAGACAGAGCATAATATGCTTTATCTGTTATTGTAGTTTGTATTCTTTTTAATGAAGTTAATATGATGTGATGTGTTTAAATTCCTTTTAAATAAACTAATTTAATGATGTCTGTAAACGATAACTTGATCACTTAAGTCTTATTTGTTAATCTTTTGAACTTGGAAAAGAGAAAATGATGGAAATGATTAGTTTAATATAAATTAAGTCAAATGCTTGGAAATATGGTTGTTGTGAAATTGCTAGGAATAGGGAAGCTAACTATCTTAAATGAAGCATGATTGAATATGAAGCAAGAACTTAGGAATAGTATTAGTCCAATAAAAATCATGAAGATAATTTTTGTAACACCTTAGAGGTCATTAGTTGCATCCTTAACTAGCATTTACCTACTTGACTTTTAACCAATTTTTCTCCCACTTTTATTTTATTATTTGATTATGAATTTACTTTTAATTGCTCAATCAAATATGTTCCTATTTTCATTCAAATAAACTAATTTAAATTAGCAAATTGTTGAACTATAATGTATGTCTTTATCATCATTTTCTAGATATATGATCATGGATATTACGATGTTGGGTGTTATTAATTTTGTGTATGGTATAGATACGTGATTAAG
Source organism: Cicer chorassanicum (assembly GCA_037974735.1). Taxonomy (NCBI): domain Eukaryota; kingdom Viridiplantae; phylum Streptophyta; class Magnoliopsida; order Fabales; family Fabaceae; genus Cicer; species Cicer chorassanicum. Next base: position 17,909,163 of record JBBPBP010000004.1, read on the forward strand.
TTGACAGCAACAATCGACTTAATTCTTTAAAATTTATTTTTGATTATTTATATATGAAAATTGTTCTTAGAACTAAGTTGCCACAACTTGTGTCTTAAAAAATACAATGATTAAAAAAATATCACATCTAATTAATTATTTTAAAGTGGTTTCTTTAACTAATTTATTTATAAAAATAAACTTTTGAACTATCAAATTGTACAACTTATATCCCAAAAACTCATTAAAAAGATGTCAGAAGAATGGATTAAACGCTACCATTCCCTTTACCTCCATATCCTCTAGGTCGTCCTCTAAGTTTACCCGTACCTGACATCTAATGTAATGATAAAAACATCTATAGATTAATCAAATTATATATATATATATATATATATATATATATATATATATATATATATATATATATATATATATATTATGTGGATTTATACGTATCAATCTACATGATGCATATCATTAGGTCACATTAATTCATATAACAAGAAAAGGTGCACAGATAGCATGTCTACAATAATAACCCAACAACCACACCACAATTTATATAGCATAGCTATTAACTTGTGTCAGGTCAGGTTTAGCCAGAATTGATCACAATCCAATTAGCATATATCAAATCACACAAACCACAATTATCCTATAGACTTATATAATTTAGTTTTCACACCCTTGTTACAGTTAATAATTATTCCATTTTAAATTTTTTTTAATATAACTATTTTTTTTCTTATAAATTTTAACTATTTACCTTCAATGGAATTACAAGAGTAATTTTAAAATTTGGGTATTCTAGACATAAAGTATAAACATAATATTTTGGATGACCTATGGGAATGATTTGCATAAAAGTTAACTTCTGTATCAATTTTTATTTAACAAATTATAACTCAAATGTTTGTTATAACCAAAATAAAAGAAGTAGAATTTTTTGAGAAATTTGGGTGGACTTGGCCTCCCTATGTCCCAAAGAAGCTCCGCTGCCACTGTACTTAAAACAAGCATCTATCATTAATTTCACTAGATGTTAACCCGCGCAAATGCACGGTAAAATTTAATATATTATCGAGTATAAAATAATAATATATAAATTAAAAGTAATGTTTTTTTTTAGAGTAGAATATACTAAAACATTTAAGTGTTAAGAGGTAAATATAATTTTGAACTATGTATCGGCTAATTTTGCTTTATTTCAAAGAAAAAGGTAAAACCTTGTTGATTAATACAATCCATGCAACATATATTAAAATATGATACTATTGAGAAGATTTTGTAACTTTAGTGATGCAGTATTTATCTTGAACATTTTTTTCTAAGAATTGGTTTATTCAAGCTTTTAGTTTTTTTTTTTTGAAGTGTTCCTTCCAATGATATATTTGTTAAAGTTCAACATTTCTTTATTGTAAGAGTTGTATATTTAACTATAATATGTTCTTCATTTTATATGATTTATATTAGTTTGGAAACATTATATTTTAAAAATTTATGTACTTTTTGATATTTTTAATTTTACAAATTAATCATAGAAATTATTTTATGTAAAAAGTTGGTTAACATCAAACTAATCATGTGTATAGTTAAATAGGATAGTCCATTTCAATGAAAATGTGAATACAGATTCATAAAGGTTCACAAAGAGGTGTATAGTTTTGATCAGTAGTTGTATCTGAATGTATACCAAAGACTTCTTAGGATAAAGATTACACTCCTTAAGTTTTAGTCAAACAATAGTTAATATTGTCTTACTTAGTAATTGGTAATACAATATAACTATGTATACACCAACCCGAAAGTGAATTGATCAGCCTAGCAATAAAAAATGAACAACTTCACATGTCCCTCAAAGTTTTCTTTATATACTCTAAGAGCACATAATAATTTAGTAGAGAATAATTCTTGTGTGGACACAAGAATTTGGATAGACACATAAAAAGAAAAAAGGTAGAAAAATAATAATTAAATAATATATAGTTTTAAAATAATTAAAATAAATATAATTTTTTGTGTGTGACCAAATAGTGTGTCCAAATACTTCTGTCTACACAAGAATTACTTCTTAGGAGAACAGCTTGTTATCATTACTCAAAAAATTAAAAAAAAAAATTAAGTATGTAAAGATGGAGAAATGTTAGTAAAGAAAACTTTGCCGATAAACTCTAAGTTGTAAAAATGAAATGTAAACTTTTGAAGAACTAATATTGTTATAAGTGTATGTTTGAGCTGATGGAAAATTCATCGTAATTTTGTTTAATCTTTAACGAGTAGCTTTTGTTAAAATTTATATTGCTCTGTAATTTTGTCAATCCAAACATGTATTAAATGATAATGTGTTTCCTAGCGTGTCCTATATCTTTCATTCATGAGTAGTAGTTTGTTAAAAATAATGCTTATAATAGTATTTAAAACATTGCAACAATTCTTTGCGTCTGCAAATATATATATATATATAGAAGAAACACTACAACGCAAAATAAAAATTTCTTGAGGCTCAAAAGTCTTAACTCAAGTTAATACTATAAGTGCAACCCAATTCTATATCTAGTCTTTTGGATATGGAGCAATTTCAATTACATTAACTATTGTTTCATCTAAATAATTAGAATATAAAATTATATTTTAAATAATTATTTTCCATAGTCAAAAATTATCAAGAGTGGGTTATAAAAAATTATAGGCAAGAAGAGTTTCTTGATCTTTAAGACATAGGAAATTTCAAGTAGTGAAATGGTTAGAAATTATTTATTTCCAAACAACTATATTTAGTATTTTCATTTTTATTTTATTTTGATTATGATAAGTGTTTTCTTAATTATAAAAAGAAAACAAAATTCTACGAAAAACACATTCAATAGTTTTTTAAAATAGTTTAGCAAAACATGAAGTAGTGTGATCTGGGAGGTGTCACATTAGAATTTGTATGAGTTGGTAAATTTTGGAATATGTAGTGTACATAGATGAGTTGTCCTCGATAGATTTTGAGACCTCTGTTTTAATATATTATAATAGATAGATGTTACAAGCTTATCAATTTTACTTCAGAGATTTTCAATAACAGTAAAAATGGTTTGGACTGGGATATATTACATGGAAGCAATAGTTTAATTCCAGGATGTATAAAAAAAAATAATAGAAGTGTGAAAACAAATAAAAATCACTAACATTATCATATTAACAGAGGAGAAATTAAAACATAAGAAAATTAAAGAGTTAGGTTTGAGAACGTACATCAAAAGCAACGAGTAACTGAAAATCTTTCTCCTTTATTGATTACGATGTTGTGGTCAGCATGGTAATTGAGGGAGAAGACAATGGGTCACGAGTGAAGACAAGCCCTGAGGTTATGTGACAAATTTTGATTCAACTCACCGTACTTAGGATTTTAGGTTTTTTTTTCCTATTTCTTTATTATTTTTTTATGTACAAAGCTTTTTAATTCATAGGTAATCTTTCTCTCTAACTTTCACTTTTTTTTTACATATTCTTTTATTAACAGGATTTTTTTAATTTTATTAAAATATGTTACTATAAAACTAATTAGTTATATTATTAAAATTATTGATAAATTTAATTAAATAAAAAATACAGAAATTAATTTTTTTAAAATTAATTTAATTATTTTATAAAATATGATATTCATATTGAAAAGTTTTTTTTTTGTTTTTTATCGAAGAAAAAAATCACAATTAAAAACAAAATCATATCATATTATAAAATACGAATTAACTTGCGACGGAATTGGTAAAATTTGCATCACAAACATGGTGCCAATATTCCCTCCTTCGCAACTTTTACTAAATTTGGTGACAGAATAAATTTTTTGTCCCAAGTTTGAGACCGATATACACAATCCGTCCCAAAATCATGACGCAACATTAAATCCGTCTCAAACTAGAGACAAAATGTCAATTCCGTCTCCTGAAAACAAATAATTTTTGGATAAAATATTTATGACAGAAAATGGTCACAAACTCCGTCGCATATAAATTATTTTGCGACAGAAAATAAATCCGTCCCAGAATTCCGTCTGAATTTGAATCTATTCATGTAGTGTGAAGTGATGATTAAAAATAATGCTCTCCTCTATTTCTCTATTTCTAGCTTTTATTGTTCTCATTGTTATTTTTATTTACCAATGTATGGTTACGAGGATGGAGTCATTTTAGTTTGTTACCGGATTCTCTACATTTATTTTTTCTCTTTTTTCTTCCTATTTTCCCCTTTGCTCTGATGTTTCATTCCTATTTATACTTAAAAATTATGTTAAATGAGGAAGATGTCAAAATTGCAATGTGTATTGTGGCAAGGGTAGAACAGTGGTGTTGCTCCTGCCTTGATTCCAACGTGTATCACGCACACGAGAAAAAAAAGATGACAAGAAGAAAGTTGTTGTAGGTGCCTTCTCCACGAAGAATTACTCCACTCTCTAATTTCTTTTTATCTTTTTCTATTTGTTTTCTTATAGTATGATTACAATTATTTAATGGTTATTAGACTTGTAATTTGCCCGTGGCTACACGTGAACTATTCGTTAAAACAAAATTCCATTTTTTATTTTATTTCAAATCCCAAATTTTAATCGATAACAAAACTTGCAAAATTATAACTTTTTTATTTAGATATTTTTTCAAATCCCAAAATATGTATAATTTAAAAACATATAGAATTTGATAAAATTGTGGTACAACACCAATAAATTATGGCCATTTTTTCGGAATTATCTTGGTTCAAATAACATGGGTCTGTTTGATGGACAAGATGACATAAATAATATATAGGATATAATTATAATATTATGTCTTTGTTTAGTGTTTAATGAATAGAATGTGACAAATTATTTCTGCACACTATTATATATCTCTCTCTTTATATTCTTATTCAGAATATGAGGAGGATATAATAAGAACAATAATTTACTCAGTTATCCTTCTATAAAATAATTTAAAATATACAAAATTAAAATATAATAAATTATAAATATAAATTAAGAAACAATAGAATTTGATATTAAATTTAAAAATATGTATAATTTGATATTAAATTTAAAAATATGTATAAGTTGAATTGTGATCCTTTTAAAATTTTGATTCATGTGCTTAATTTAAATTAACTCAAGAATGATTTTGGTTTGATAAACAATAAAAGCAGAACGTTTTTCATTAGTAATATAACAATAAAAACTTCACGATGTGATCAGTGCTAAGTGAGTGATAAATAAACGGAGATAAGGGAAAGAAAATTCACACAGCAATATATCCTAGTTCACCCAAAGTGAGTTACGTTCAGTCCTCAAAACCGTAAGATTTTCAATATGCGCTTCATAACCAAGAATGTTCTCATTCACATCTTTTCTCTTGATGACACATTGACCAATAACAATCTTCATCTTTCAACCTATAAAGGATTTTTACAATCACCTTTCAGCCTTGAAAGTATTTTTACAAACACACTCAATCTAACATAAAAGATAGACTTGAGTTACAAATGATGTGTATGATAAAGTGTTTGGGATCTTGAACATTTTCAACACTTGTTTGAGATAAATGAAAGACAAACTCAATAAATAACTATCCACAAATATAGTGAAGAGAGCTGGAGTTTGCTTGAAGAGTTTTTGACTTGTTCTTACTTGAACAAGTGTTGGTAGATTTGTAAAGTGAACTCTTGCCTTCATCTTCCAATTGATCTTCAATTTATAGATGATAAAAGATTTTGAATATTCAGTTTAAACTTAATATAGTCGTTGGACACGCTTCTCAAGTGTCAAATATATTTTAAAGCAATTAAACATGCGTTTATATTGTTGTCCAAAACGTTATTGACAAACAAGAACGTTATTGCTTTTGGGTCTCATGGAAAACGTGAATGAGTTGTCATAAGTCAGTTTGGTATTGTTTCCAATCAGAATTATGCAGAGCTTTCTGCAGAATATTGTAAGTACAATGTACTTGTGTCATTGCTCACAACTCATCAATTTAGAGATCAATTTAGAGGTTGTTTTCCTCCTTTGGGAATTCAGCTCAAGTTTTGGACTTCACCATTGATTTGAGCAGTCTTGATACTCTTTAATATGTGATTTGGATTGTGGAAAATTATATGTTTTAATTATGCCTTTAAAAAAGATTAATCAGAATGTTCTTTTGCAAAAACCAGAACGTTCTTGGTTTTGTGTTGTATGGAAAACGTGGATGAATGATTTAGTAGCTGTCTAGTGTCAGTCCTTTGACTCAGAAACATGGTGTGCTTTCTGCAAAAAGATGTCGCAGCAGTGTCCTAACTGTCATGGTTGTCCATGCTCATAGTTCATCAATTTGGAGATTGATCTTGATGTTTGTTCTTGATATTTTGCTTTGCCTTTGATCGAATCTATCCAAAACGATCTTGTGTAGATTATTAAATTCCTCTGTAATGAATATTGATGATTTGTAGTGTAGATAGATGTACTTTCGTAGCCTAGATTGATCTTAAATTACAACAGATTTTGTTCTTTGGAAACTAGAACGTTCTTGGATTAAAGGCGTGAAAACAATAACGTTCTTCGTTTTCTATTTTGAGTGATTTGCTGGATTTTGAACTTCTGACAACTGTTGTGTGCCAAGTTTTTTTGTTCTGTATGTGTGTCAGTGATGACTTTATCATTTCTATCCAGGTTGTACTTGCTTATCTTAGCCATCAATCTGGATATTGATCTTGCTATTTGTTCTTGATACTTTACTTTACTTTTTGTTGATCGAATCTATCTAAAACAATCTTGTTGTATAGTTTTGCTCTTTCATTTTGAAGACTGGTTTATTTGTAATGAAAGTTGATATATTTTTGCAGCCTAGAATGATCTTTATTAATGAAATCTTTGTCCAGAATGTTCTTGGACTGAATGCTGTGAAAACTAGAATGATCTTCGTTTTTCTATTAAATAACCGGAACAATCTTGCTTTCTCATATTTCTATTTTTGATAATCCAGAATGATCTTCGTTTTTTCAGAATTATCTTGTCATCAATTTTTACGCACTTTGATGAAGTGAATGATTTCTTGCTTGTTCACTTATGCAATTCATGTTACTTAAATAAAACTCAAGTGCAATTATTAGTAGATCACCATTCATAAAACTTACTCATTTATTTCATAAGGTTTTTTTGTTGTCATTAAAACATACATCAAAAAGGTTTTTTCCTCAACACTTTCTCCTTGTCCCACGTTTCTTTTTTATCCTTCATCTCTTTCTTCTTTCTCCCTATCTCATCCGCTTATTTATTTTTAGAACTTTGTCTCCTCCCTTCATCTTTCTCTATTAAATATGGTATTTCCTTTAAAGGATCGCCTCAAAGACAAAGTCAAATTAGGTTCAAATCAATATTTTATATACCTTTTAATTAAAAGTGGAATACAAAATAAATTGGAAAAAATTAATGTCCACCGTATCAATTTAAATAATGAAAAGTATATTTTGTTTTGTTAATTTTGTCCAGAAAAATTAGTTTAAGATCTCATTGGGTATGCGAAATTTTGTTTTAAAATTGCTAAAAGCTCTGCTGAATAACTGATTCCATTTATTTAAGGGGAATAAGCCGCTAAAAGAACTTTGTCCATCAATAATGAATTCCTTAATTACTTCAAAGAGTATTAAGTTAGGTGATGAGAAATATCTATTAACTATGAATTAAGTAAAATATAAATGCTTATAAAGTAAAGATAGCTAGATTTTGATTGATGTATGTGTGTTTAAAATGATAATTGTGTATTTATAGAATTGTCATTAAAGTCTAAATCATATTAGTCACAACTATTAGTCAACTAAAAATTGCGCCTTAACCGGTTCACTCGACTATCCTTCCACGGTCGTGAGATGTGGGTTGTCTTTGTTTGCTTCCAATGCGGATCTTGGATAGCATTTTTTAGGGGGCAAATATTTAACAAACATCTATAATACTAATTTACAAGTCATAACAAAAGATTTGCTACTCTGGTGGTAATTTTAGATTGAGTTCTACACTAACGTACTGAGTTGCAATAAAATCTTTTAAAAAATTCAATTTCAACTTCTAAAATTATTAATTTTTGTAATTTAATCAATAACATGAAAATAATTAATATATCTAGATAATACTACATTATAAAACTATATGTTAATTTATTTAAAATATGTCATATCGTCATTTTTTAATTAAAAAATCTAAAGAAAGAATCAAAATTATTAAATTTTAAAATAAGAGAATCAATTTTGTAAATTAATGAAAATAAATGACTAAATTATACTTAAGCCTTAATTATATTATAGTAGCGATTGCATTTGAGACAAAAGATTGAATCTTTTGTTCACACCCTTTGTGATTAGAGTTAATAATTCTCTTTTATCTAATTACATGCAGATATGTCTTCCATAATCTAAATTTTTATGATATATAATAACTACTATATTATGATGTGAATTTTATATATTTCCATCCATAGCCTTATATGATAATATACGGACTATATTAATTAGTATGTTTCATTTTTTTCTATAAATATTTAATTAAAAGTATAAGATGTATGTGTGTAATACAAATCGTAAATATTGGAGGTCTTTAATTTGCATGGTTGAGACATTAATATTGTTCCGTACATATAAAATTAGTGTTTCAATTATGTGTGAGAATGCTTTAGTTTATCCAAAAGGAAATGTTGCAATTAAAAAAATGATGAATAATCCTATTAATTAGTTAACGTGCATAAAGTAAAGATCATCCAGTTAAGGATATCAATAATATCCTTGTTATGGGTGAAATAAAAGAGAAATGTTCTTGTATGATTTATTAATCCAATGATAATAACAATGTTGTCATATTGGAATGTTAGAATGCGAGGAAATGTGGTCAAACCAACGAGTTAGAGCTCTATGGTTGCATCGTAGTGATATGATTACAAAAGTTTCATAAAAAAGATGAATGGGAATAGGTTTCAATCTATTCAGAGTTTAGGAGGATGGCTCTAAAAATGAGATACGAGGAAATCAAATATTTATAAGTCATTTCCAATTATTTTTCTGAGATGCTCAAACTTCGAGGAGTCTTGTTACCCTAGGCTCTAATGGCATCTATGCTCTTTTATACTATAAGTTCTGCAAAATAATTAACAATGATGTCATCACTCTTGCCCTAAACATTCTTAACGATAATGATCTACTAATTTTAATAAAACCTTTATTTGTCTCATTCCTATTAAACATCCTAAAACATCTAATAATTTATACCAATTTATTTGTGTAATGTTATGTTGAAAATTGTTACCACAATCATTGTTAATATATAATTAAGTTAGTTATTCATAACATAATTGGTTTTTTTTTTTACAGAGAGCATTTATGCCTGGTCGTCACATTTCTAACAATTAACTTATAGCTTATGAGTTTTTCCATCATATGAAGTATAATTGTAACCACAATAATTGTATTCTTGAGTTCATAACAAATATGGCTAAAACTAAGTTGAGTGAAAATTTCTACATAAAACTCTTATTTTTATTGGATTTTATGTTGATCTTATTAATATTATTATGAGATGTGACACCTCTATTTATTTTTCCATTTTTGATAAATGAGAACTCTTTTCATCATTTTAATGCTCAAATGGGTCTTAGACAAAAAGACCCCTTATAATTTTATCATTTGTGTTAAAATTCTCTAAGGTTGGTTAATTCAAGTCCAAGATAGGAATTTAATCCATAAGTTCAAGATCACTTAGAGAACTCTAGAAATCTCTCACTCATTTTCTGTGGAGGATACTTTAACTTCTTATGAAGAATATTACGCAATGATATAGAAGTTAGATCTTAAAAAAAGAAAAATATTTAATTACCTTTAATATGACTTATGTAACACCCTATTTTATGAAGAAACCCTAATTTCTAAGAAATTTGACTAATTCAAAAGAGTTTTCCAAAATATATGTCCTACTTCAATCTTATTTCCAATTTTATATTGCTAGCCCATTAGGCAACTTTTGTTTAATCGATTAATATGACTTTCTGCCAAACTAATCGATTAGGTATTTAAGCTAATTAATTAAGTCTTTAAATTAATTGATTATCGTGTTATGCAAAGTCAACAAATCTAACTTAAAATGATCTAATCTCGTTCACATCCTTATCTAGTGATGATTCACGATTCAAACCTAAAATATATCATTAAGGAAATATTTAAACCTAACAAGCCCAAGCATACAAACATTACCTACATAGGAGGTTTATAACTCTTCATCATATGCATATTTTTCATTGTTTTTAGTTTATTAATCATTAGTTAATTTAAGAAATTATTTGATATACTTTGTTGATTTTAGTTCTTGGATTTAATGACATGTTTATGTTCTTATTTCCTTGATTAATTAGATATTTTTCGTAGTTTTGCATTGTTTCATTGTTCGTGCAATGCTGAATTTATTTTGGTGAAAAATCAACATGATCTATGTGGAGTACTTCAGTCATATATGGAGTTGTAGATGTTCAATTAGAGTCAAACCAAGTGCATATGAAAGCTAATATTCATAGCTACAACTTTCATGAAGACACCAGAACTAAATTCGAACTCAAGTCTTCAAACTTCCCAATAGCCAAAAAGATACATCGAAAGTGACAAAAACGCTTTTTATGCATTCTGCAGCGCGTCATGCGTTTGAAGTGCAAATATTGAAGAAAAAAAAGTTAAAGATATATTGAAAAAACACTCAAAAAAAAAAGAAATAAAATAAATAACATCCCATATTATTTTAATTAAAGATATTTGATTGTTCTCACAACACGAGTCTTTTCAACATCTTAATATTTATTTACTTTACATATATTTTCAAAAATATGTTTAAAATAGTTAGTTTAATGAGTGTTTATTTTAATTGTAATGTAAGAAACATAAGTTCTATAATTAATTTATTCAAAATCATAATTTTATCATAAACATATCATAACTTTCTGTCATCACAAAATTAATATACACTTTATCGTGACAAATTTCAATCAACGAAAATTTGTGTCTTAAGATATGTTTAACAATAGGAATGACAACATAACCCACATATGCGGGTACTTATTCGAATTTGTATTGATTTTGGCGGAAAAAACCCATTTAGATTGGATGCAGATTTTTCCCGAAATTAAAATTCAGAGGTAGGGACAAATTTGGAGGTATTGATATCCATCCCGCACTCGAACCCGCCCCGCTAATAATATTATTGTAATTTTTAAATTTTATATACATGTACATATTGAATATCCCTAATATTTTTTAAATATTAAAAATTATAATCTCATCTCTATAAAATTTTTTTTTTTATTTTTATTATTGTCTAATAATAATTATTTTATTATATTAATTATAATAAATATGACTTTTAAATTTATAATTTATTATATTATGAATTGTGTGCGTGTGAGTTGGGAAACCTGAACTCCATTGCGGACGGGGATGATGGTTTAAATTTCACACCGCTAAAAAACATAAGCGGATGCGGATTTATCCCGATTAATCGGATGCGAGGGTGATGGAGGCAAAATCCACCATCGCTCCGAGCCTATTTAACGAGAAAAAAATTAACATATATTAGATTATATGATTAGTAATTGGATTTTCATCAATAAAATCTCAAGCTTAAGTATTGTTAATTGAAACAATAACCTCCATATAGTTTTGCTCCGTTATACATCAGTCCATTAACATGATTCATGTTAGTGGAAATTCAATATGGTTTTTGAATATCGAGGGTTTAAAAAGAAAAATTAATAAAAGAATGCATAAAAACAAAACAAAGAGTGCAATATGTGGGTCATATGTCAAAAAAGTTCCACTTGATGTTGCAAAAAACTGAAAAGAGATCGTCACTTTATGTGAAAAAGATAAAAACACCTTATTTTTGTGTGGTTAAATTCTTGTTAGCCATATGAATATTATATTTACACCTGATTTTGTGCTCCTTTTAATTTATCATATGTCAAAAGTATTAATTTTTTGCTCGAGAAACAAATGGGAGGAGTGAACCACTTTAGGTGATATTTTGTAGCTTACATACTTTTGCAAATATAAACTACGTAAGCATCTTGTTTCCTACCCTTTTTAATACGTAGGCCCCATTTGACACGTTTTTCCAATCGATGGTTCAGAAAACAAGTGGGCATCGGGAATAGTAGCATGAAAACATTCCTTTTAATGTTCTTTTTCAATATGTGGGTCCATATGAAAAAGTCTTTTATTTGTTCGAGATAAAAACTCTAAAGAGAAGATCACTTTAACACTCAATGGTTAATAGAAGTAATTTTATAAAGTTGTTACACTATTTCTTGTATTTTCATTACTTCTTAGTTTATGTAAAACAAATACTCAATATAAGACAAATGAATAAATATATATTTGATATTTAAATTTATATATATAAAATTATAAATTTAAAAAATATATAAAAAAGTATGATATTTTAATATATAAATTTTTATGTAAAGTATATTGGTTAGTTTTTTTCTCGTAATTATGTGAGAATTTTTTACATAATAACAATAATCGATAATGTTTAATACAAATGAAACTAATAAGTATTATTGTTAATAAAATTAAAAAACAACAAATTATTTATTAATACAAATCTCATACTAATTTTGTAAAAAAATAAGTTTAAAAAAATTTATATGCGGTTAATTCCGTTTGGTTTGATTTTTGAAAAAAGAATTTGAAATCTGATCTTACCCTACTAATTTTCATAAAAGAAGATCTAAAAACAACCAATAATATTCAGTTTTTTTGTTTGTTTGTTAATTTACAGTTTTATTTATCATTTGAACACCTCTCCTTTATTACCCTCATTTTTCAAGAAAAAAAAAAGATCATTTATTTTCCTATATAAGACAAGTTAGCTCCATTTGCTTTTCACTTCAACAATTTCCAATTAGTTCTGTTTTTTCATAGAAGTTAGTTCTCCTAGATGGCTCGTTCTATCCCTTTCATTTCCACCATCTTTGTCATGTTTCTGCTTCTTGTGGCCACTGGTGGGTGTTTCTTGATGTTTAATTAATTAATACCATAATTTTATTTTTGTGTTGATCTCAATTAGTCACTAATTTGGTGCTACTATTGCAATATTATATTCTGTGATTGTGTTTAATATTTATTTATATTTGATATATCTAAATCATAGTGTGATTTGATTTCCCTTATTTATTTATTTTATAAAAGTGTTGTTAATTTACTTTTGTCATTGATTTTGTGACATGGACAGAGATGGGGCCAATTAGGGTGGCAGAGGCAAGAACATGTGAATCACAAAGTAACAACTTCAAAGGACCATGTATGATTGACCACAATTGTGCTATTGTTTGCCAATCTGAAGGTTTCACTGATGGAAAATGTGAACGCTTGCGTCGCATTTGTTTCTGCACTAAACCTTGTTAAATATTTTTAGAATATATATCCCTATAAAAAAGATGATGGTACCATCATCTTTTGTACCTTTCTTTAATTTGGAATAAATTTGAGGACTGCTCTTAATTTCTATAGTGTTTTATTATTTATTGTTGATATTTATTTATTTTGCATAATTTTTCTAAAAAAATATGTTTAGCAATAATCAATTTAATGAGTGTTTTTTATAATCTTAATGTAAGAAACATACGTTATTTAATTAATTTAATCAAAATTATAATTTTACATCATTAAAAAAAACTCACAATTTTATCATCATGTAACCAACATACATCAACTGTGCCTGCCATATTGCAATTAATTTTCTATCAACAATTTTTCATTGTTTGTATAAAATTTATTATTCATTTATGCTAAATGGAAATTTGTGACACAGTAGATTACGCGACGAGTAACTTAATTTCTATTAATAAGATATCAAGTTTAAGTCTATTGAATTGAATAAAAAAATTCGTAGAGCTTGGCTCTGATATCCATTGGTCCATTAACATTACTCATGTCAGTGGAAATCCAATGTGGTTTTTGAATATCAAGGGTTTAAAAGAGTGCTATATAGATGGATCGTATGCCAAACGTTTTATTTTTGGATGGGGTAGAAAGTTGGAAAAAGATAATCACTTTAGGTGGAAAAAGAGAGAAATGTTTTATTATTATGATTCTAAATTTTTGTTACTCACATGAATATTATGTATTCGTCTAATTTCATGCTTCTTTTTTATGTGTTTTATGTCAAAACTACTTCGTTTGATCGAGAAGCAAATGGGAGGAGTGTATCACTTAATGTGATTATGTGTGGCTTACATGCCGTTGCGACATAAAAACTATGTAAACACTTTATTCGATATTCCTTTTTAATACATGGTCCCATTTCTAATGTATTTCGAGTTGATCGTGCAAAAAATTATGAAAAGCAACGTCACTTTAAGTGAAAATTTAAAATTACTTTTGTTAATTTGCTAAATTGTTGTTAGCTTCGTGAATAGTAGAATGAAAACATCTCTTTCAATGTCCTTTTCAATATGTGGGCCCATGTCAAAAAAATCTGTACAATATAAATATAAGGGTTTGCTAATATACACACGTTTCTTCTCATAAAAGTATAAATTAGCAACCTACATATTTTTTATTTGGACTAAAAAGCCACACCTTACTATTTTAAATAAGAAAAATTGAAATGGTAGTTTTGTAAGTTTAATTTAATAAAAATTACTAAAAGAAGTGTAGATTATTAATCTACACCTTCTAATTTTTAGGTGCACATTAACAACTTACACCTTTTTATTTGAGAAAAAAAAACCCTCTTTATTCTTTCAAATAAATAAAATTGAAAGGGATTTTGTAAATTTCATTTTAATTATTTTTAAAAACAAACATAAAAAATAGTTTTTTTAGTTTCACTCATTGCGTTTATATCTCTTATTATTTCACAGTGAAGTTATTGTTGTATTAATCTTTCTTTCTTTTTTTA
>JBBPBP010000004.1:17926376-17945438 GCA_037974735.1 Cicer chorassanicum
ATTTTTTTTTCTATTTTTTTTTTTATGAATTTATGATTTTTATTTAGATTAGTTTAAATTCAAACACCCCTACCTCTATTACCCTATTTTAGACAAGTTGACTACATTTGTATTTCGCTTCAATAAATTATAAATTCCAATTAGTTATGTTTTTATATATATAAACACTAATTATAATGCAAAATACTATTGTTTTAGACAAGTTCAATATTAAATGTATGCACAAAGATATTTAAAGTAATAATACTCCTTGTATCATTAACTCTCTTTTTATAGATTATATCTCCAACGATGTCTAGAAATAAATTGTCCTATATAAAGAGTTGTTTTTTTATATACCTTCAGTATCACAATGTTGGAAATGATGAATAATTATTGAAGGAATTGTTGGTATTAATGGTGACATTAATGAACTAGTGTGGTTGTGAATTGAAAAAAAATGAGAAGTCCCACATAGGAGGGGTACCACACTTTGGAAGGGTATATAAGGTAGAGGTATGTACATTGGGGTGTGCCCCAAGAGGTACCCCAATTTTGTGAAGGAGGGAGAACGCAAGCAAAGTTGACCACCACACACGCGCGAGCGCGCCGCCGCCGTCCGTCCGGCTCGGCTCGGCCCGACTTTGGTCTTGGTCTTGTGGTGTATTATTATTTTTTAATGAAAATTAAAAATTATTTAATTAATTTTGAAAATTGAATGCTTGCGTTTTATCTCATATTGTTGTGTTAATTACGTAACTGACCTCCACCGAATCTGCCTAATGATCTGTTTCAGTCCTTCCTCTTTGCCCGGTCAAATCCCTGACTCTAGGTGCCACGTAACTGCAATTTCCCGGTCATTATTCAGAGTCAAAACCCTAGCGCAAGTTCAGGAAATCAAAGGCGCACGTTTTGGGTGGGCAGCAGTTTTGGAGCACACGTTTCCAGAGGTTCAGGGTTGGATCGGTCAACAGGAGCGCTTTGATGGATCCACCAATTTCTCTGATCCAGTTACGAAATTCCTCTATAAATAGAGGACTCTCCTCACTTGAGAACTTGCACCAAAAGCACTCCGATTCTGAGGCTTTTCTCTCTTCTTCCCCCGTTCTTACTTCTACTTCTTCTCTTTTCTTGAGTGGCCTTCGTGCCATATTACGAGTGATAGTCGTTAGACTGCCATATTGAGGGTGTAATTCGAACGGTTTTCTGCAGTGCAGTAGAACTCCGTACAGTGATCTGGGCTGTTTTATCCTGGGGACTTCGTGGTTGATAGTCTGCCTTGCACCTTTGGGCAGTGCCTCAAAACGTCTTAAAGAGAGCGACCTAGTCCGCGACTCAACCCAGTAATCTTATCGGTTGCATAAATTGTTTTTTCAAATTTTTTCGAAATCCAAAACAACAATTTTAAGACGTTTTTTCGAACTGCCATGTCTACCGACGAAATTACTGGGACAGGTTCTTCTGCTTCTGACTACAACAAACCGTTTCGGTTTGAAGGAAGTCACTTCAAACGATGGCAACAAAAGATGTTATTTTTTCTAACCACGAAAAACCTTGCCAACGTTTTGAAGGATGACATTCCTGTTGTTCCAAAAAATGTTGAACAAACAGAAAAGGATAAGAAAGTTGTTGAATTAACCCAATGGGAACATAATGATTACTTATGTAAGAATTATATTCTAAATGGACTTGCTGATGATCTGTATGATTACTACAGTTCAAGCAGCAATACTGCTAGACAGGTTTGGGAAGCTCTAAAGAAGAAATATGATACTGAGGAAGCTGGAGCCAAAAAGTATGTTGTTAGCCGCTACCTCAAATATCAGATGACAGATGACAGATCCGTGGAAGCTCAATCTCATGAAATCCAGAAAATTGCTCACGAAATCATTACTAAAGGTATGTCCCTTGATGAACAGTTTCAAATTGCTGTTATTATTTACAAACTGCCCCCTGCTTGGAAAGATTTTAAAAATTCTCTCAGGCATAAAACAAAAGAATTCTCTTTAGAAAGTCTGATAACTCGCCTTAGAATTGAGGAAGAATCCTGTAAGCAAGACCAGAAAGATGAAGTTCTTCTTGTGGCAAATAACAAGAAAAAGAAATTCATCGGAGCAGTTCTGAAGCCAAACAGCAAACAGCTAAAGATTCAGAATCGCCCTTCAAAGAACAGCAACAAGAATGGGAACCCTCCAAAGGCCCCAATTGCAAAGCAGCAACCACCTCCTAGAAATGGCCCTACTCCTTTTCTCTGTTTTCACTGTGGAAAAGAGGGTCATATTGCACGCAAGTGTAGGAACAAGCCAGGCCCTGCTAATCAGGCTAACTTGACAGAAGAGCAATTCGTTGCTATGATAATTGAGATCAACCTTGTTGGTGGATCAGATGGATGGTGGATAGACACTGGTGCCTCTCGCCATGTCTGTTATGATCGTGCTATGTTTAAAACATACACTGCTGCTGAAGATAAGAAAGTGTTGTTGGGAGATTCCCACACCACTAATGTTGCTGGTATTGGAGATGTGGAACTAACATTCACATCAGGAAAGACCTTAATTCTGAAAGATGTCATGCACACTCCAGAAATAAGGAAGAATCTGGTTTCTGGTTTTCTTCTCAATAAGGCAGGGTTTACTCAGACTATAGGGGCAGATTTGTACACTATTTCTAAAAATAGTATTTTTGTTGGGAAAGGGTACGCTACTGATGGCATGTTTAAATTGAATGTTGAAATCAATAAAATATTTCCTTCTGCTTACATGTTGTGTGATTTTAATATTTGGCATGCTAGACTTTGTCATATGAATAAACGAGTAATTTCGAATTTAAGTAACTTAGGCTTAATTCCAAAGTTATCCTTAAAGGATTTTGAAAAATGTGATTTTTGTAGTCAAGCTAAAATAACTAAGAGTTCACATAAATCAGTAGTTAGAGAATCTGAACCTTTAGACTTAATACATTCTGATATATGCGAACTTGATGGGACTTTAACCAGAAATGGAAAGCGCTATTTTATAACTTTTATTGACGACTGTTCCGACTATACCTTTGTATATCTTATGAAAAATAAAAGTGAAGCGCTTGACATGTTTAAGATATTTGTAACTGAAATTGAAAATCAATTTAATAAGAAGATTAAGAGATTTCGTAGTGATAGAGGAACAGAGTATGATTCTAGTTTGTTTAATGAGTTTTATAAAACGCAAGGAATTATACACAAAACTACTGCTCCATATTCACCTGAAATGAATGGTAAAGCTGAAAGAAAGAACAGAACTCTTACTGAACTTGTTGTTGCTATTATGCTTAATTCTGGTGCTGCCTCTCACTGGTGGGGGGAAATTATATTGACTGTTTGCTATGTTCTGAATAGAATCCCTAAATCTAAAAACAAAACATCTCCCTATGAGATAATGAAGAAAAGACAACCCAACTTGTCTTATCTTCGAACTTGGGGCTGTCTGGCTTATGTCAGAATCCCCGATCCCAAGCGAATTAAACTCGCTAGTAGAGCCTATGAATGTGTATTCATTGGGTATGCGGTAAACAGTAAAGCTTATAGGTTTTACGAGCTAAATGCTAAAGTAATCATAGAATCAAATGATGTTGACTTCTATGAAAATAAATTTCCTTTCAAATCGAGAAATAGTGGAGGCGGCGAACCAAGTCAAGCTCCTGTGATAAGAAGCTCTGAAAGCAACAAACAAGACGAAACAGAAACTCGAAGGAGTAAGAGAGTGAGAGTTGCTAAAGATTATGGACCTGAATATATGGCCTATAACTTGGAAGAGGATCCTGCAAATCTCAAGGAAGCATTGTCATCTTTGGATGCAGATTTATGGCAAGAAGCTATCAACGATGAAATGGATTCCCTAGAGTCTAACAAGACCTGGCACTTAGTGGACTTGCCTCCTGGTTGCAAACCTATAGGTTGTAAATGGATTTTGAAAAAGAAACTAAAACCCGATGGATCAATTGATAAATACAAAGCACGCCTTGTAGCCAAAGGTTTTAGACAAAGAGAAAATATAGATTTCTTCGACACTTTTTCTCATGTCACTAGAATAACATCCATTAGGGTGCTCATATCACTTGCGGCTATTCATAACCTGGTGATACACCAGATGGATGTAAAAACAACTTTTTTAAATGGTGACCTAGAAGAAGAAATCTATATGGAACAACCAGAAGGTTTTGTGATACATGGGCAAGAAAGCAAGGTCTGTAAGTTAGATAAGTCTCTGTATGGTCTTAAACAAGCTCCTAAACAATGGCATGAAAAATTTGATAACTTGATTTTGTCGAATGAGTTTAAAGTGAATGAAAGTGACAAATGTATTTATTACAAGTTTGAAAATGGCATTTGCACTATCATATGTCTCTATGTAGACGACTTACTCATATTTGGTTCAAACATTCATGCCGTCAACAATGTGAAATCACTGTTGAGTAACAACTTTGATATGAAAGACCTTGCAGAAGCGAGTGTAATCCTTGGAATAAAGATTACTAGGTCAGATGAGGGAATTTCTTTGGATCAATCTCACTATGTTGAAAAGATCCTAAAGAAATATAATTACTTTGACTGTAAACCTGCTTGCACACCATATGATCCAAGTGTGAAACTTTTCAAGAACACTGGTGAAAGTGTTAGACAAACTGAATATGCGAGCATCATTGGCAGCCTCAGGTATGCCACTGATTGTACTAGACCCGACATTGCCTATGTCGTGGGATTGTTGTGTAGGTTTACTAGTAGACCTAGTATGGAGCATTGGCACGCTATTGAAAGAGTCATGAGATACCTTAAAAGGACCATGAGTCTCGGATTACATTATCGAAGATTTCCTGCTGTTCTTGAAGGAAACAGTGATGCTGATTGGAACACCTTATCGGATGATTCCAAAGCAACCAGTGGCTATATTTTCTGTATAGCCGGTGGTGCAATATCTTGGAAATCGAAGAAACAGACGATATTGGTTCAGTCCACTATGGAGTCTGAAATGATAGCACTAGCTACTGCTAGTGAAGAAGCAAGCTGGTTGAGATGCTTGCTAGCTGAGGTCCCGTTATGGGAAAGACCTTTACCAGCTGTATTGATCCACTGCGATAGTACCGCGGCTATTGCAAAAATTGAGAACCGTTATTACAACGGTAAGAGACGACAAATACGTCGTAAGCACAACACAATTAGAGAATTACTTTCTAAAGGAGCTGTATTAGTGGATCATGTACGCACTGATGATAATTTAGCAGATCCTTTGACGAAAGGATTAGCTAGAGAGAAAGTCCTAAATACATCCAAAAGGATGGGACTATTGCCTATAGATCAATGAGTCACTTATGATGGTAACCCGACCTAAAAGACTGGAGATCCCAAGAATTAGGTTCAATGGGTAATAACAAGTCATAGTGATATGAGATGAACATGCTATGTATTTATGAGAGAAGCATGATTCCTGAAGCGATATAAGGATGATATATTAGAAACTCTTAATGAGATCTATACTCTATGTGGAGTGGAGTACCTAGCTACAGGAGTACTCTTGATAGACTCACCTATGTGAATGTGGAAGTGGGGGCCGCTTCCTATGGAATTTCGAGGCAAAATTCCTAGAGCGTTCACTATACTAGGATATACATGCATGACCTTAAATGCACGAGCTTTTGAGAATACACCCTATGAAAAGGTTGTGTGTCAGTTTAATGTCAGAGATAGAGTTCAAGACTACGAGTCACTCTTGTTGAATCTGAATCTTACTTACTATGCAAAGGTTCAAGTCAAGCGACACCTTTGTTTATGCACAATCTTATAGAAGCGTTTGACGCCACTTCTGAAACCTCTTTTTTTTTTTAAATTCAAGTGGGGGATTGTTGGAAATGATGAATAATTATTGAAGGAATTGTTGGTATTAATGGTGACATTAATGAACTAGTGTGGTTGTGAATTGAAAAAAAATGAGAAGTCCCACATAGGAGGGATACCACACTTTGGAAGGGTATATAAGGTGGAGGTATGTACCTTGGGGTGTGCCCCAAGGGGTACCCCAATTTTGTGAAGGAGGGAGAACGCAAGCAAAGTTGACCACCACACACGCGCGAGCTCGCCGCCGCCGCCGTCCGTCCGGCTCGGCTCGGCCCGGCTTTGGTCTTGGTCTTGGTCTTGGTCTTGTGGTGTATTATTTTTTAATGAAAATTAAAAATTATTTAATTAATTTTGAAAATTGAATGCTTGCGTTTTATCTCATATTGTTGCGTTAATTACGTAACTGACCTCCACCGAATCTGCCTAATGATCTGTTTCAGTCCTTCCTCTTTGCCCGGTCAAATCCCTGACTCTAGGTGCCACGTAACTGCAATTGCCCGGTCATTATTCAGAGTCAAAACCCTAGCGCAAGTTCAGGAAGTCAAAGGCGCACGTTTTGGGTGGGCAGCGGTTTTGGAGCACACGTTTCCAGAGGTTCAGGGTTGGATCGGTCAACAGGAGCGCTCTGATGGATCCACCAATTTCTCTGATCCAGTTACGAAATTCCTCTATAAATAGAGGACTCTCCTCACTTGAGAACTTGCACCAAAAGCACTCCGATTCTGAGGCTTTTCTCTCTTCTTCCCCCGTTCTTACTTCTACTTCTTCTCTTTTCTTGAGTGGCCTTCGTGCCATATTACGAGTGGTAGTCGTTAGACTGCCATATTGAGGGTGTAATTCGAACGGTTTTCTGCAGTTCAGTAGAACTCCGTACAGTGATCTGGGCTGTTTTATCCTGGGAACTTCGTGGTTAATAGTCTGCCTTGCACCTTTGGGCAGTGCCTCGAAACGTCTTAAAGAGAGCGACCTAGTCCGTGACTCAACCCAGTAATCTTATCGGTGGCATAAATTGTTTTTTCAAATTTTTTCGAAATCCAAAACAACATACAAAGACACAAATCAGCTAATTAAAAAAAAACACACAAACCAACTTATAAAAAGAAAGGACAGACCAATTCAAAATTTAAGGAAGATTGGCGGCAACGTTGGACCTGATGCGGAATTTTGGGACGGTCCAAGCATGACAAAGGAGGGAAGAATTCTTGGGAAGTACGTTGGAGAATTTTTTTTATAGTTATACTCCACATTTAATTGATATACCTCTACATATTCTTCAAAACTCAATTATACTTTACCTTCATGTTTCTTATTGGATCACTATCCTCTCATGTTTAGAGAAAAATAGAGATTATTATTTAATAAGAGAAAAAAAAATTATTTTTTAAGAAATATGATGTATCACAGCAAGTCATAGATAAAAATTTATAAAATTATGATTTATCAAGATGCTCTTATATTCCTCAAGACAACAAAGGATTACAATCCTTTCTTATTTTTTTTCTCTTTATTTACATTTTGTTTTTTTGTGTATTTTCATTTTTCTCTTTTTATTTCTTCTTCTACTATTTCTTATTGGAACAAGTCATATAATTTGAGAGGAATTGAGTTGAAAAGAAGAAAGAAGAAATTGGAATGGTCTGAAACGAAGATTGATAATCAGTCTTGAAATGGAGACTGATTATCAATCTTGGATTAATCCTGAATCTGAAAAATGAATACAACTTACACAATGCTCTTGGTTCTACTACATTTATAGGATATTGCTCTACTACACAGGTTTATAACTTTCTTAACTAACTTCTAACAGCATTTTAACTGTCTTCTAACTACCCTAACTAACTCCTACTTATTACACTTTGAATTATCTTCAACATGCCCCCTAATTCGAAGTGTTTCAATTTGATATTAATCCAAGTTTGTTCCTCATCTCTTGGAACTTCACCCTCTTCGAGCTTTTGGTTAAGATGTTAGCCTTTTGATCAATTGTTTTGCAGTGCTCCAGCTTTATCTTGCCCTTTAGTATTTGATCCCTTAAGAAGTGGTATCTAGTTTCTATATGTTTGCTCCTACCATGAACACTTGGGTGTTTTGCTAGGTCTATTGCTGATTTGTTATCGATCTTCATCTTCACAGCCTCATTTTCTCTTAGTCCCAGCTCTGTCATTAGCTCAGCCAGCCACACAGCTTGGCATGCTCCCATGGATGCAGCCTCATATTCAGCTTCACAAGTAGATAATGCGACTATGTTTTGCTTCTTTGAACACCATGAGATTGGTGACTCATTTATCATGAAGACATAGCCAGAGGTGCCTCTTCCTATCATCTTTATCTCTACACCAATCTGCATCAGTGAAACCTATCAAACCAGCTTCAATTCCAGACTGCTTCTTAGCATAGTGCAGTCCCAGCTCGCTTGTTTCCTTGATGTACCTCAAAATTCTTTTGGCTGCCAAATAGTGAGATGTTCTAGGCTTTTCCATGTTTCTACTAACCATTCCAACACTATAAGCTATGTTTGGCCGTGTGTTGCACAAATATCTCAATGAACCTACCAACTGCTTGAATGTGGTAGGGTCAACCAGCTCCTCATTGCCTTCTTTTGACAGGATCAAATCTGCTTCTGATGGAGTATCAACCACATTACAGTCTTGCATATTGAATCTTATTAGTACATCATTAGCATGCTTCTTTTGGTGCATAAAAGTTCCATTTTCTTTGATTACAAATTCAATACCAAGGAAATATGATAGCATGCCTAGATTAGTCATCTCAAATTCCTTCTCCATCCTTATTTTAAATTCATGAATTTCTGCTTCATTGCTGCCAGTCAGCAATAAATCATCTACATATAGGCATATCAGCAATGCATGTGTTGCTGCTCTCTTCTTAACATAAACTCCATGCTCATTGACACATTTTTCAAATTGTTGCTCAATGAGTAATCTATCAATCCTCTTGTTCCAGGCCTTAGGAGCTTGCTTCAAGCCATACAGTGCTTTCTTCAGCTTATATACACTTTCTTCATTGCCTCTTACTTCATATCCTGGTGGCTGCTTTACATACACTTCTTCCACTAATGATCCATTGAGGAATGCTGATTTAACATCCAGCTGATGCATAGACCAGCCATTGAGACTACCATCCTTACTGTTTCAATTCTAGCTACTAAGGCAAATACCTCATCATAGTCCAGCCCTTATTTCTGCAAAAATCCCTTTGCCACAAGTCTGACCTTGTACCTGGCAACCTGCCCATCAGGTTTCAATTTCAGTTTATAGACCCATTTCACATCAATTGGTCTCTTGTTCACTGGCAGACTCATTAGCTCCCATGTCTTGTTCTTCTCTATGGCTTTGAGTTCTTCCTCCATTGCTGCTCTCCATCTAGGATCACTCAAGGCTTCTTCATCACTTACTGGTTCTGATTCAGCCAACAAGGCAGAATGTGTTAATTCTCCATCTGCATTGATGGCTGAGTCAGATGTCACTTCATGTGTTTGCAATTTGACTGAAGGATGCTTAGCTCTTTCAGATCTTCTCACAGGTGCAAGAGTTGGCTGACTTGCTGTTCCTGTAGGCTGGCTCTCATCAAGTCCCATTTCTTCTGCACTGCTGCCTGGACTGATGGAGCTGGCTGGTATATCTGGACTGGCTGCACTGCTCGAGCTGGCTTCATTTGTTTTCCAGTCCCATCCTCTCGATTCATCCATCAATATATCCCTGCTTATCACCACCTTATTCTTGTTTGGATCATACATTTTGTAAGCTCCAATTGCATCATAACCCAGTAATATCATTTGCTCAGCCCTGTCATAAAGCTTGCTTCTATTCTGAGTTGGCACATGCCTGAAGCACAGTGAACCAAACACTCTTAAATGATTCACAGCTGGCTTTCTTCCAGTCCAAGATTCTTCAAGTGTTCTAGTACCTAGTCTCTTGGTTGGACACCTATTTAAGATATACACTGCAGTTGACACTGCTTCCCCCCAGAATTTATGAGGCATTTTCTTCCTTTTTAACATACTCCTGGCCATGTTCACTATAGTTCTGTTTCTCCTCTCAGTCGTGCCATTATGCTGAGGAGTGTATGGTGCAGTGACTTCATGCAATATCCCTTCCTTTTCACAAAAATCATGGAATTCATGAGAGTTATATTCTCCTCCTCCATATGTCCTGATGATTTTCATACTAAATCACTTTGTTTTTCAGCCATTGTCCTGAATTTTTTAAGTATCTCAAGCACTTCATTATTTCTCTTGATTAGATATATCCAAGTTTTCTTTGTGAAATCATCAATGAATGAGACAAAGTAATGATTAACTCCTCTTGATACTTCTTCAAATTAGCCAAAGACATCAGAGTAGATGATCTCCAATATTCTTGAGGATCGAGTTGGTACTTCAGTCTTGAATGAGTTTCTGTGTTGTTTGGCTTGACAACATTCCTCACATAGTTCCTTTGGCACTTTAATTTCTGGAACTCCTTGCACCATTTTCTTATCATGCAACATTTGAAGACTTCTGAAATTTAAATGTCCAAACCTCATATGCCAGAGCCAAATTTCATTCCTGACTTCAGCAGCTAGGCACTTGTTCTCATTAATCTGGATATCAATATTGAAGGTTCTGCTTTTGGACAGTGGTGCTTTCAAGATCAATCTTCTTAAACTATCAAATATCCTTATTTCACCATACTCCATCTTAATAGAATACCCCTTTTCAAGCAACTGTCCAAGACTTAGTAAATTGTTCTTCATGTTTGGCACATACAACACATCACACATGAATGATTGTTTGCCATCTTTCCTTTGAATTAATACATTTCCTACTCCTTCTGTTGTGACTGTGCTGTTGTCTGCAAATCTGATTTCCCTTTTTACCTTCTCATCAATACTTACAAACCACTCTTTATGGCCAGTCATGTGATTTGAAGTGCCTGTGTCAAGGTACCACTGCTTTGGGCAGTCATCATCTGACTTTGTTGTAGCCATTAACAACACCTCCTCTGAGTCTGAATCCTCAACTGCCATTTGAGCTTCATCATCCTCTCTTTGAACCTTCTTGGATCTGCATTCATTTGCCAAGTGCCCCCATTTTTGACAATTGTAACATTGAATTCCTTTCTTGTTAAATTTCTTCTTGTCATTTGAGTTCTTGCTGTTGTTATCACATTAGCTTGTCTTCTTGCTAACTTGGGCCTGCAGGGCCTGCACTTGAGATACTGAAGTTGCTGCACACCTTTCTCTTACTCTCAATTCATGAGCTTCAAGAGATCCTTGCAAATCTTCCACCTTCATCTTGTCAAGGTCCTTTGATTCTTCAATAGCCACCACAATATGATCATACCTTTGTGTTAATGTTCTAAGAATCTTTTCAATAACCGCCAGTTCACTTAATGATTCACCATTTGTTCTCATTTCATTAACAACAATCTGCACACGATTGAAATAATCTACCACAACTTCATCTTCTTCCATCTGCAATAGTTCGTATTGCCTTCTTAGCATTTGGAGCTTCACTTTCTTGGCCTTTTCCCCACCTGTATAGTACTTCACCAAGATCTACCATGCCTCCTTTGATGTAGATGCCTTCAAGATCCTCTCAAAGTTGTTTGAATCCACACTTTGCTGGATGTAAAACAATGCCTTGCAGTCTCTCTTCTTGCATTCTTTGAAGGTTGTTTGTTGTCTTTCTGTTGGATTTGCACCAAGTTGTTCATAGCCATCTTGAACAATCTCAAACACTTCTTGAGCCCCAAGCAACGATCTCATTGATGCAGACCACCTCTCCCAATTCTTCCCATCAAGAATTGGCAAATTCGCTGGAAATCCTCCTCCATTCGTGTTTTCTTTCTTTCTTTAACTCACACTTGTGTTTCCCAATTTTGATTCCCCCTCACACTTGCACTCGTGTTTCCCAAGAATTATAACCCACACTCTTGATACCAATTGTTGGAACAGGTCATTTAATTTGAGAGGAATTGAGTTGAAAAGAAGAAAGAAGAAACTGGAATGGTCTGAAACGATGATTGATAATCAGTCTTGAAACGGACACTAATTATCAATATTGGATTAATCTTGAATCTGAAAAATGAATACAACTTACACATTGCTCTTGGTTCTACTACATTTATAAGATTGTTCTCTACTACACAGGTTTATAACTTCCTTAACTAACTTCTAACAGCATTTTAATTGTCTTCTAACTACCCTAACTAACTCCTACTTATTACACTTTGAATTATCTTCAACATTTCTCACATATCTCCACCCTTTTTTCTTCTTATAGCCAATTTGATAATCAGAATAAGAGATATGATGGAATATAAATTATTGTATTATATTTCAAATTCAGTGTTTAATGAATCAATTAATTATTATAAGCTAATCTTTAATCATGTCATATTATTTTCTTTAGTTAAAACAATTTTCTTGAATGGTTAGATTTTTGGAAGCTTTGTGGGTGAGAGAGAGTTCTCCGCCTTGGTTTTCAACTAATAAAGTGAATTGGGTCCCAAAACCATTCAAAGTTAACAATTTTATAGTTTGCAAATATGAAAACATAGATCTTAGAACACAGAAAACGCTCAAAATTCTAAAATCTAAAAAAAAAAAAAAAAAACTCAAAAACACTAAAAGTTCAAAACCCATAACTTTATTTTTGATGCATTTCATTTGAATTTTTTCCTTTCACCAATCTAATGATGAATAATCAAATTTAAAAGATATATGAACTCTTTGGGGTTAGATCTGAACTGAAATAGAGAGAAAGTGAAAGACAGTTAAAGGTTATGGTTTGGTTATGGATTTGAAGTTTTACATAGGGTTTGCTTACGTATTTAAAGGTTAAGTTTTTTCTGGGGGGGGGGTGTGAAATAAAGCATGAACTAGAAATTGTCTGTCATTCATTTTCCTTTTGTTTTTGGTGATGTAACGATATATACAACGAACAAAGAAAATTTTTGAGTTATGTTTGTTCTAGGTTTGTATTGGGATTGGGGTGATGGATCTATTTTTTCTTTTTTCAATAATAATAATTAAATTTAGATTAACGGAGTTAACTAAGTGAATAAGAATTAGATGATAAGTCGGCATAATTTAAGCCCACACATGACACATCATCTTTTATATTTATATTGACCAAATAATTATATGAGAGACTAAATTAGAAGTGTTTTGAAATTGTAAGGTGAAATTGAAGTAAAACTTTTTATAAAGATTAAATTTAAAGTGACCTATTTAAAAGGATGTTTTGTACATTTAAACTAAATATTTGTAACTTAAAAAAAACACATCACCACCTAACACCTAACTCTTAAATAATATTATGTAACTCATATTTATGGGCTATAACCATATTTCTCATTTACTAATATATATAAAGATATGTTGATATAATTTAACTTTGTTTAGTTTTTCAATCGTTAATTTCATATATAATTAATTATTATATATGATTTAAAAGTTGGACGAAAAATTTTAAATAAGATAAAATTCTTATTATAGTGTATTTGTAAAAAATAAAAAATTGCATAATGTCATTTTCGAATATATTAAGTTTGAGTTTTCTGAATTGAAATTCATAATGCCAATCTTTCAATGGTGAAAAAATATAACGCCAATGCATAAAAATAAAAGATTTAAAGTTACAAGAGAAAAAGAATACGGTGAACTCTGCTAAGGTTTACTTTATGACAAACTCTGAAATTGCACCTTATAAAAAAAATGACGATATCCTCGATTGTAGTAACGTGAAAGTGGATAATCCAAAATATGATGTTATGCATATCACCTCTTACAAGGAAAAACTACTAAATATTTTTAGAGATGAAGTTCAACGTAAAGTTATCTTAAATGTTTTCGTTGATCCAAAACATTTTTCTTGTCCTTGCGGAGTGGACAAACACATTCTTCTTGCTGATGAATAATAGGGTAGATGGGCTACCCCTTGGAAGAAAATGCTGGTGGTCAAACTTATTGGGAAGAAAATTAATTCTAAAATGTTGGAAAACAACCTTAAGCAAAAGGGGACAAAGAATGGTGCCCATCCATATTGTTGACTTGATCAATCGAATGGATATTTTCTTGTATTCTCCAAGGACGAGGAAGACTATGTCTATGTTCTTTATGAATGGCCATGGTTAGTGGCAGATCACTACCTTATTATCCAAAGATACCCACGTTTCTCCATTGAGGTTTCCAAAAAAACTGGCAGTTTGGATTCGTATACCAATGCTTCCTCTAGAGTTATACTACGCATAGTTTCTCAGTCTCATCGGAGCAGCGTTAGGCACTATGCTAAAATTGACAAAATGACATCTATACATTCGAGAGACAAATTTGCACATATATGCGTGGAAATTGATTTGGAAAAAACATTAGTTCCGTTTATCATGATAACATGATACAAATTTCCATTGGAGTATGAGGGACTCCATTATATATTCTTCAATTGTGGTAAATATGGACATAAGATTGAATGTTGTCTAGAGGGTGCAGAAACAACTACAACATTGAAACTACATGCTCTAGTGAAAACACAAGGAGAAGACCCAACATTCCAAACTCTACCCAACCCTAAAGTAATGGCTATTTCCCCGAAAGAGACTGTGAAATCTAGGGGAAAAGATATTGAATGTAGTTACAAAAGATAGCAATAAGGAAGCTTAATTTGGTCTTTGGATATTGGTTAAACATCCACCTCGTCCCACAATTCAAGAAAAGAAAATAGGTACTAAAAAGAGGAAATCCTTTCCAAAAATGTAGGAGACAAAAACCATAAGAACAAGTTTGACTCTCTCAAAAGAGAGACCATGCAGAGTCAAGCCAAATAATTACTAAAAAGGATGAAATCTCTTATAAAAATCTAGGAGATAACAATCACAAAAATAGATTTGACTCTCACAAAAAGGATAACTCTGACCATGTAGAGCCACGTCAAACTAGTAAAGACCCCATTGATCCAAAACTGGATTATGACACGAGCTCTAAATTAGCCACAACGCAGAAGCCAACTCAACAAAAAGTTCGTAACTCAACTAAAAGTAAACACTCTCAAAAAAATTCAATGTGGTAATGACACTAGATTCATCACCCAATGAGCCATAACTAGAAAGAATGTTGTGAAGGCACTTGCCAACACAAGTTAACATCAAAATTATCAGTCTACAATAAAATCCTTGTGAAAGTTAAAATAAGAAGAAAATGGAGTACCTTCTATTGGAACAAATGAGATACCTTCAACCACAATAGGTAGAGGATATGGGTGCAAGTAAATTTTGGAAGTGATCCCCTATCACCCAAGGGTTATGCTCGATGCAAAATTTAGTGGTGAAACATCAAGCAAAACAAGATGCAATTTATGCTAATCTTCAACAGATTCCAATTGAAACTATGGAGGTTAAAAGTACTGATAATGCTTAATTGCATCAAGAACCTAAAGGACTTGCTAAGGCCCCTCATCCAACTGGTTCAACATGAATTTCCTAACTGGTTCAACATGGGAAATTATAAATTGTCTGGCCTTGATGGGTTTTATCCTATATTTTCAACAGTCAATGGAGTATGCTTGGCCAATCCATTCTTAAGCTAGTTTAGAATTCCTTCTAGGATCCTACAAAAATCAGATAGATCAACCAGGCTTTAATTATTCTCATTCCTAAGGTAGATGAACCAATACAGGTTAATAGACTTAGATTTATAGAACTATGCAATGTAAGCTTCAAAATTATTTCAAAATCATTGCTCAAAGACTCATAAGTATTATGCCTCATGTAGTACCCCATAATTAAAGTGGTTTTATCCTAGGACGACCTACTTCTAATAACGTTATGGACGACCTACTTCTAATAACATTATGGTGCTCCAAGAAACCATTTGTATCTTCTCTCATCTACATGGTATTAAAGGCTTCATGATTCTCAAGCTTGATCTTGAAAAAACCTATGATACACTTGAATGGAAATTTATCATGGAGTCTCTTAACATTTTAGGATTGCCTTTGATCCTAAATAATATTGTTCGGCATTGTCCATAACTATCAATGGGAATGGTGTTCAAACTAATACCTTTGTCACTTCTAGAGGGCTTAGACAAGGGCACCATATCTCACGTTAACTCTTTATGTTGGCTCTAGAGAGATTGAGCCACATAATTGAAGATTTAGTTACAAACGGCCAACAGCAAACTCTTCATTTTGGTAGGGGTGGGGGACCATACCTCTCACACATATTCTTTGCTCACGATCCAACATATTTTTCTCTAAAATTATGTCAACTACGGAAACGGCTTAGTTAAGTCAAATTTTGTCGATTAACCTAACTACAAACCTTGGAGCATACCTTGGCATTTCTATGATCCTTCAACAAGTCTCAAAAGATTCATTCTCCTTTATCTTGGATAGACTAATATCTAAACTCACAAATTGGAAACTTAACTCTCTTTCATTTGCAGGTAAAGTCACTCTTGCTCAATCATCTCAATCTAGCATTCCTACTTCTGTGATGCAAATCATGTCAATTGTTAGTTCTATTGGTGACGAAGTTGAGAGATTATGTCGCAACTTCATATGGCGTACTACAACTAAATAGAGCATGTTGTTTGATCTCTTGGGAAACAATTTGCACACCGAAGCAAGAAAATGGGTTTGGCTTTAACAATCTCAAAGTCTTCAATCAGGTATATATGACGAAACTTTTCTAGCAATTGGTTGCGGACAAACACATATTTTGGGTTCAACTAGCTCGAGCCAAATATAATTGTGGTATTATGAGCACCCCTCTTATCCAACTACGCAACATTGCTTCTAATACTTGAAGGAATATTTGTAAAGTGTGGCTCAATACCGAAAGTAATGTGCGATAGATTATTCGTGATCATTTATATCATTTTCCTTAGTTGAGAAGTAAGTTGTAAAGAATGTTGCTTTAGGTAAAAATAAAAATATATTTTTCTTTGTGTTTAAATTATCACCATCACATGAAAAATGTTTAAACAACTTATTTATTGTTGTTTTTTAATATATGGTTTGACATAAAATTGGGAAGACAATATCATTTTTAGTGAAAAAATTGAAATTACTTTTTTTTTTGACTAAGTTGTTGTTGAATTTTTTTCCTTTCATTTATATTTTTTTTTACTTTATGTAAAATAAATTAAAACAAATAGTGACATTTATTATTAGATAAAAAGATTTATCAATGTATGAGACTAAAGTTCTTAAAAAAATGTAAGAGACTACTTAAAGGATAATTTAGAAAAGCATATTATATTTTATAAACTATATGATATTAAATAATTGCATTTCTTAATTTCATGATTTACGTTTAAACAAATTAAATGACTTATAATACCAAAGAATAAAAGATCATTTAATATATGTATCATTTTAAAAACAATCTAAAATACTTTCTTTATATTTAGGCTAAATACCACCTGTGGTCCCTTATAGTCAATCTTTGACAATTTAGTCAATCTTTAGGCTAAATTTCAGTTAACGATTTAGTCCTTTATTTTTATTTTATTTTTCCGATTTGATCCTTTATGTTTTTAAATAATTTCAACGTTACCCTTTAAGTGGGGTTCCGTTAAGAAAAAGTTAAAAAATCCCTCCGTTTTCAAAAAAAGTTACCCTTTATGTTTTGGAAATATTTCAGGAAAATATTCAAAATTTGTTCTAAGTTTGGTAGTAGGATTGATTCGTTAAAACTGAAGCTATGGGTATTTATACTCCATAAACATCACTTCAGATCAGTGACAATCGTTCCTAGAGGTTTGATGAACATATGCAATGATCGAGAGGAGGGATTTTTTAACTTTTTCTTAACGGATCCCCACTTAAAGAGTAACGTTGAAATTATTTAAAAACATAAAGGACCAAATCGAGAAAAAAAAAAAAAGATAAAAGACTAAATCGTTAACCGAAATTAAGTTAAGGGACCACGAGTGGTATTTAGCCTTATCTTAATAATATTTAACACAAAATAATTTGATTGTTCTCTTTTTATATATAGTCAATCTTTGATTTATGTGAAATAAACAATTATGATATTTATTGTGAAACAAGTAAATATTAAATTTAGTAGTCTATTTTAAATTCAATTAAATTCAGTGCTTTGGATCCAACAAAAAAAAATAGTGCTTTGGAAACCAAAGAAAGAATAAATCAGTGCTTTTAAAACATTTATTCTGAATTAAAATCCTCTCTACTTTTTTTAAAAAAAGAACACACTTATTATAGTTTTTTTAAATAAAAAATTAATAAATATTTAATTTATTTCAAATTTTCTAAAAATAAATGCAAATTTGCACACAAAACTATAATAATAAAATAAGTAGTGATTTTGATAAAGAAAAAAAAAATACAAGTAGAAATTATGACAAAATGGAGAATATGCAAACTCATTTATTCATTAGACAATAGAGGCTTTATTACCCTCTTTTATCAAAAGAATAAAAGAGCCCTTTTTTTTTCCTATATAAGACAAGTAACTCTCCATTTGCATTTCAATTACACAAGTTCCAATTAGTTCTGTTTTTGATAGAAGCTAATTCTCCTATATGGCTCGTTCAGTCCCTTTGGTTTCCACCATCATTGTCATATTTCTGCTTCTTGTGGCTACTGGTAAGTGTTTCTTGATGTTTAATTAATTAGCACCATAATTTTTTTATTTATATTTGATAATTAATTGTTATGTTAATTTAGTTGTGTTGTTGATTTTGTGATATGGATAGAGATGAGGCCAATTATGGTGGCAGAGGCAAGGACATGTGAATCACTAAGTTACTCCTTCAAAGGACTATGTGTGCGCGACCACAATTGTGCTGTTGTTTGCCAAACTGAGGGTTTCACTGGAGGACAATGCAAAGGCTTCCGTCGTAGATGTTTTTGCAATAAACCTTGTTAAAGATCATGATTTCATCACCTTTTGTACTTTTGTTGTTTAATATTGGAATAAAATGAGGAGTATTCTTATTTATAAAAGGAAAAATAAATTTTGTTATGATTTTTTTCTTTTAATTTTATTCTTTATTTAATTATTTTATTTATGATTTTATTTTTTATTAATAAAAAACTAAATTTTAAATAATCATATATAATTTTATTATAGGCTAAATAGTCACTTAGCTTAATCTCAGTTATCGTTTTAACCTTTTAGCTTTATTTTTTTTTCTTCTGATTTGGTTTTTTATTTTAATTTTAAGTGACAATTTAATCTTTT
>JBBPBP010000004.1:17945998-17956888 GCA_037974735.1 Cicer chorassanicum
AAGCATTATCATTTTTTTTTTAAATAATTCATATTTTTTAATATAGTATATAAAATACAAAAACGAGAATGAATATATTACAAGTAATTATATTTTTCAAATATTTTGACACAATTTTTTCACTATATCTCTATTGAAAATTATGTTTTGACAGCTATTAATATACCACAAAAATCAATACACTCATATTTTAGATTTATTTATTTTCTTATTAATTTAATTCTTTTTTTCTCATTTTAAAAATTCATATACTATAAATCACTACAAGTATTGGTATTTTACTCAAAGTTGTTCAATTAATCTCTAAACATGATAGGTTTTTCTTGTAAGTTGTGTATTGTATGTCAGTATCTACCAACCGTAGTATTTTCTACTTAACTTATTTTGTCTAGTGACCAAAGAGGGGGAATACGTTTTGAGAAAAATTTAAATTAATTTTATTTACTAATTATCATCAAAATCTTGTTATAATATCTCTCATTACACTTACATATAAACGTGCATATATTAAGGAGCAGGTCTGTTGTAGTGCTTTATATTTTTTTTTTATTATTAAAAATTATTTACAATAATAGTTGCTTGTTATCATCAAATAGGGAAAGATTGTTAGAACCAAGTTAATTTGAAGAACCATGACCCTATTGGTTTTGATGATAACAAAATCAATATGTGGGAACAATTTAAAGCATTAATGTTTTGGTTAAGTGTGTAGGTAAATTTTGTAGGATCTTATGTTATATCCTCCAGTGATTATATAGAACGAGAAACATAATAGGGGGTTTGAATTGTGTTTACTGTTTAAAAACTTTTTCGTGTGGCTAAACTAAAGTAAAGTAAGTAGAGAAGATAAATAAAAATAGAGCAAAAAGACACAACTAATTTATCCTAGTTCACTACCAACACGGTAGCTACATCTAGTTTGTTCAACATGAAGGATTTAATGCACTAATTCACCATTGAATCGAACTTACTCTTGAACACCTACTAGTCATACTGACTGTGTTCAATGTTCTCAACTTCTAGTAGTACCGTTAAGCTGCTGAGGCAAGGCAACCACTATCAGGCTAGGTTACAAGTTCAATCAAGTCTTCTCAACCTTCTATCTTGGTACCGTCAAGCTGTTTAGGAAGGCAGCCACAACTGGGCTTTGTTATATAGGGATATGTATAGGTTTTTCGGAAAAAAAAAAAAAAAAAATTAAACTCTCTCAATAGGGTGTTTACAAAGTAATACTTTCATACTTTCTTTCTCAGCACTTAGATAAAACGTGTGATCAAGACTCAGTTGTGTTTGCTTGTTGTAGTTGTGTATTATGTGTTATGTGTATTCTTCAAGTGAGGAAGCACGTCCGTTTATAGGCATCTTTAGGGTTTTCGGCTTTGGTCTTGATTGCACAAAATCAACATGTATATCATGAAGTTTCCAAAATGCATCCCTCAAATTTCGTATCAAATATTTCAGCATTTTGAAATGAATCTTGATAAATAATTGAGTGTATCTTGGTATGACAACAAATGAAACAGAGGATACGTGAATCAGAGCATATCTTATAGACCATTCAACAAAACAGATTCATGGTGATTATTAGAGGATGCGCAAAACTTTGTCTTCTTCGGAGTATAAAATATGTTATATAAAATTATTTTTATCTTATAAACCAACTTACAAAATAAAACAACTTTAACTCCTTCAAAATGTCTTTTTTTTTTTTAAATTTAACTTTAAAGTTCTACCCACCTCTAATATTCAAAAAATATTGTTACTAATAATATGAATTTTCTAATGTTTCAAAACTACGACTAACGTGCTAAATTGATTTCATTAGCAAGATCAAAACTTTAATCATCATGCTACAACCACAAAAAAGCAAAGTCCATCAATCGATAATTAGCATTACCTTGATGAATTTAATAATTTCAAATATATAGCTAGTCAATAATAAAAATTATTTCTAACTATCCACTATAACACGAGAGCAAAAAATCATAGTTAAAAACACAAGTCCAGTCAATAGATAATTAACTTAATCATGTCAACAATCCAAATTAACTCAAATTTTAACAAATAATTTCTTACTTTATTTCATCACTTAGGTAGGAACTTAGAATTTACAACAACACAATCAGAGTAAACAAACAATAAATAGTTAATCAATAACTTCAAAAATATGTATGATTATAAAAAAGCATATATCACATAACACAATAATATAACAAGGAAAAAACATGTTAGTGAAAATAATTAATACACAAGAAAACACAACTGACACGTTTGACATTTGACTAACATTGAACCAACACTTGACCTGATTGGACAGACCTGCTATGATATCACTAATGTGACACCCTAAACCCCAAAATAACATATATAATAATTTATAATAGATTTTTATAAAATTTTATTTTCTTACAGTATTTTTTTTATTTACAAGACCCAAGTAATTACATACTTATTTTAATTTATTTATTTGCCACTAAAATAATATCTTCCAAAATATCAAATTAAAACGTTGTTATATTTTGAGAGTAGTTAAAATGAAAAGATAAATAAATATAACATTAGTATTTTATATTAGCCACTAAATCAATTAAATATTTATAATATAGACACATCATAACAAACACACATATAAAGAAAATTAAGCGCAATACTATTAATATTTCAAAATCAATTCTTTAAGCACAAAAAAAGATTAATTAAAATAATTAACTTTTCATAAATATATCAATGATAACAAAAAACTATAGCATTCAAAATTATTACTATACTTACTAATATATGCATTTTAAGGCATTTCGACACCAAGAACATATTTTAACACTTCTATAGTAAAAATAGATACTCTAAAATATTCAAAATAGTTTTTTTTTATAAAATAATTAATTAAAGTAAGAAATAGTTAGAAGCAATTAACATATAATTATGTGCACATTTATCATTTAGTCAAATGCATATGAAAGTATTTTAACAATTATCAATGCACATGTACAAGTAAAATCACTTGAAGTCTTACTCTCTAAAACCATCGCACTAAAATATTATTATTTTAAGAAAATTAATAAAATAATTCAATATAATATTTATAATTCATACTACTCATTAAATTAATCACAAATAAAATCATCACACCCCAACGAACACATATAAAGAAAATTAATCACAAATTTTTTTATCAAAATATATTCTTAAAAAACATTTGAACACCAAATTAATTCTTTATAATCCTATTTAATTAGAAGAAAAAAAATAGTTTATTATAAATTGGGGGGTGTTAACACTAGTCACACTGACTGTACTCAATCTTCTCAACCTCCAGCTTAGTACCGTCAAATTGTTGAGGCAAGGCAACCACTACTAGACTTGGTTACAAGTTCAATCAAGTCTTCTCAACCTTCTATCTTGGTACCGTTAAACTATTTAGGAAGGCATCCACTACCAGACTTTGTTACAGACGGATAGGTATAGGTTTTCAGAAGAAGAAAAAAAAAACACTCTCAATAGGATGTTTACAAATTAATACTTTCAGACTTTCTTTCTCAACACTTAGATAAAATGTATGATCAAGAGTCGGTTGTGTTTGCTTGTGGTAGTTGTGTATTATGTGTTATGTGTATTCTTCAAGTGAGGAAGCAAGTCCATTTATAGGCATATTTAGAGTTTCTGGCTATGGTCTTGATTTGCACAAAATCAATATGTATATCATGAAGTTTCCAAAATGCATCTCTCTAATTTCGTATAAAATCTTTCAACATTTTGAAATGAATCTAGATAAATAATTCAGTGTATCTTGGTATGACGATAGAGGAAACATAGGATGCGTTAATCAGAGCATGTCTCATACACCATCAGAAAAAACAGATTCATGGTTATTATTAGAGGATGCGCAAAGTTTTGTCTTCTTTAGAGCATTGTCTTTTGTTAGATCATTGACTTTCATTAGAGCATTGAGTTTCATTCATCAGAGTATTGTATTTTATCACATGATACATTATAAATTAGAGACAAATGATTAGACGTTTGATGTGATTATCAGAGGTAAAGGCAACCACTTGTTTGTCAAGCTTATCAGAGGCAGATGGACAGACGCAGATGAACAAACGCTTGTTGCATTCATCAAAGGCAGACAAACATATGCATGTTGCATTCAACAGAGAAAAACGAGTGGATGTAGATTATAGTCCTGAGAGGTAGATGAAATAGAGCATAGTTGTATTCATCAGATGCAACTAAAACATAACATATATGCATGCATCGAAGCCTGTCGAGACAGAACATTGCTTGCATCACCAAAGATAACTAAGCTAGAGCGTCGCTTGCGTCACCAGAGTCAACTAAATCAGAGTATCACTTGCAACACCAGAGACAACCGAAGCAAAAAATTGCTTGCACCATCCGAACCACTAGAGACGCGTGCACCAGACTTAGAAATATAGAACGAAGCAAAATCTTGGTGTTCCTTTGTCTTGGTCCAATCACCAGAGGATATAGCATAAGATCCTACAAAATTCACTTAATCAAAACATTAGTGCTTTAAATTATTCCCACAAAGTGATTTTGTTATCACCAAAGCAAGTAGGGTCATAATACTTCAAACCAACTTGGTTCTAAAAGATTGGACTAAGACAAAGGATCACCAAGACTTCACTCAATTCCACATTTCTAAGTCTGGTGCACGCGCCTTTGGTGGCTCTGATGGTGCAAGAAATGTTCTACTTCAGATGACTCTGAGAATGCAAGCGATGCTCTATTTCGATTGCCTTTGGAAACGCAATTAACGCTCTAGCTCAATTGCCTCTCGAAACGCAAGAAATGCTCTAGCTCAGTTGCCTCTGGTGATGCAAAAAATGTTCGGGCTTAGTTGCCTCTAATGAATGAAGTTATGTTTTGTCTCAGTTTC
The DNA here is from genome assembly GCA_037974735.1 of Cicer chorassanicum. NCBI lineage: Eukaryota > Viridiplantae > Streptophyta > Magnoliopsida > Fabales > Fabaceae > Cicer > Cicer chorassanicum. Next base: position 17,950,896 of record JBBPBP010000004.1, read on the forward strand.
CTATGATGAATGCAGCTATGTTTTGTCTCGGCCTCCTCTAATGAATGTAGATATGTTTTCTATTAGTTGCCTTTCATGAATGCAACTATGCTTTGATTTGTCTGTCTTTGATGACTACAATATGCATTTGTTTGTTTGCCTCTGATGAATGCAACATGTGTTTGTTCGTCTGTCTATGATGACTACAATATGCATTTGTTTGTTTGCCTCTGATGAATGCAACATGTGTATGTTCGTCTGCCTCTGATAAGCTAGACAAGCAAGTGATTGTTTATGCTTCTGATAATCACATCAAGTACTTGATCGTCTGACTTTGGTTTATATATTGTATCCTCTGATAATAATCATCGCTCTGATGAATGTCAATGATCTGATGATAGTCATTGCTCCGAAGAAGACAAAGCTTTATGCATCCTCTAATAATCACCTTGAATCTATTTTGTCTGATGGTCTATGATACATGCTCTGATTAATGTATCATATGCTTCCTCTGTCTTCATACCAAGATACGCAAAATTATTTATTAGGATTCACTTCGAATTGCTGAATGATTTGATATGAAATTACAGAGATTTGTTTTGGAAACTTCATGATATACATGTTGATTTTGTGCAATTAGGACCAAGTCCAAATATCCTAAAGATGCCTATAACATGGACATCTGTCATCACTTGAAGAATACACAGAATAAAGAATACATAACAATAACAAGCAAACACAATCGACTATTGATCATTCGTTTTATCTAAGTATTGAGAAAAAATTTCGGAGATTACTTTGTAAACACCCTCTTGAGAGAGTTTTTCAAAAAACCAAAAACCTATCCCTTTGTAACCAAGCTCGGTAGTGGTTGCCTTCCTTAACAACTTGACGGTACTAAGTTAGAATGTTTAGAAGACTTGATTGAACTACTAACCTAGTTAGGTACTGGCTGCCTTGCCTCAACAACTTGACAATACTAAGCTGGAGGTAGTCAGTGTGACTAGTAGGTGAACTTGTAACCTAGTTCGATTCAATTGTGAATTAGTGTATTAAATCCTTTAGGTTGAAGGGACTGGATAAATTGGTTTTGTCTTTCAGCTCTATTTTTATATACCTGCTCTACTTTCTTAACTTTAGTTTAACCATGCAAAAAAGATTTTAAACTGTAAACACAATTGAAACCCTCCCTCTTTCTTGTGTTCCTTGTCCTACACTATTTCCCTAAACATTCTTAACGATAACGATGACCCTACTAGTTTTAATAAAACCTTTATTTGTCTCATTCCTAATCATAAACATCCTAAAACTCCTAATGATTTAGATGGTTCCTTAGTGTAATGGTATGCTAAAAAGTGTTACCACAACCATTGTTGATATAAATAACTTAGTTATTTCTAACATAATTAATTTTTTTTACAAAGACCTTGTGTCTTGTCGTCTCATTTCCAACAATTCTCTAACAGCTTATGAGCTTTTCCATCATATGAAGTATAATTGTAAGCATAAGAATTGTATTGTTGGGTTCAAAATAAATATGGCTAAAACTTATGAAAAAGTTGAGGGGGAATTTCTAGATAAAACTCTTATTCCTATTGGATTTCCTATTGATCTTATTAATATTGTTATGACATGTGATACCTCTATTTCTTTTTCCATTCTGATAAATGAGAACCCTTCTCATTATTTTAAAGCTCAAAAGGGTCTTAGACAATGAGACCTCTTATATTTTTTTATCATTTATGTTGAAATTTTTAAGGTTGGTTAATTCAAGCCAATGATTGGAATTTCAACCATAGGAGCAAGATCACTAAGAGAGCTCTAGAAATGTCCCACTTATTTTTGTGTGGATGATAATTTAACACCTTATGGAGCATATTATGCAACGATATAGAAATTTGACTAACTCCACAAGAGTATTACAAAATACATGTTCTGCTTCAATCCTATTTCAAATTTTATACTACTAGTTGATTATGCAACTTTGTTTAATCGATTAATGAGAGTTTATGTCAAATTAATCGATTAGGTATTTAAGCTAATGAATTCAGTCTTTAAATTAATTGATTATCGTGTTATGCAAAGTCAACAAATCTAACTTAAAATGATCCAATCTCATTCATATCCTTATCTAACAATGATTCACGATTCAAGCCTAAAACATATCATTAAGGAAATATTGAAATCTAACAAACCCTAGTATACAAACATTACTTACATAGGAGGTGAACTCTATTGGAGCCACAACATAACCTATTAATTGACTCGGTAAGCCTTTTTTTCTCTGAATTGGAAATTCCTCTCTATCAAATAGAAACCCTTCTTTTTCTTTCTTTGATAACATGTCAAACATCCCCTTTTGAGCTTTAGAAACAAAGTATGAATTTTTGATCCATAATGCAGCCTTGTAGACGTTGTGTTGATTGTGACATCCTAAACTCCCACACAATTATTTTATTAAATAACTAATCTCATTACGTTAACTATGTAGTGGAAAATGCAAATTATAAAAACATTCATTATTTAAACTTCATAGGGGTAAAGGATGTCACATCACTCCACTTTCTTATATTCTCTAAAACATAATTAAGTCCAATATATTTCTTTTTATAATAGTTGTTAATAGAATGCGTTGACAAATATAGTCATTAAAGTATTTAGTTTACAAAATATATCATGACTTATTACACACAATATTAATTAACTAGGTGGATCAAAATAAATAAATTCATTAAATTCTCAATTTGACATCACTTAATTTGAACAAGAATTTCACAAATAATTGTCTTCCAAGAAGGTCGTCGAAGCGACTTCAATACTCTATGCATCCTCTAAAGCTTTTGACACATTTGGGTCATCGCAGCGCCAAACAAAAACAACGAAAGAGTTAATCATAAAACTCATAGTAATAGTACAATATATATACATAGCAATAATCATGCACTAAGTTCGGACATCATACTTACATCATCATATATTTTCAAATATCTCTTAAGTCAAATCATAACACATTCACATTTATTATATTAAGTAATTTAATTAAATATATTATACAAGCAATATTAATATTTTTATCACATTTGTGTGAATAATATTATTATTTATTGAACAAACGATTTCAAACACATGGCACATGGCAATGAATTGTACATTTAAAAACTGTTATATAAGTGCTTAAATATAAGTAACTTAAAATAATGCACAAATAAATAAATCAATGTATTATAAATATCAATATTGTTAGGTTGGACATCATGTTTCGAGTTTGAATCTAAGACTTCGCAGTTGTATTTGAGTGTCTTGTAGTAATTATATTATCTCATCTATAAACAAAAACAAATGGCTCAAATTAAATTGCACAAATAAATGGAAGTAAATTAAATGACAAAAAATAAATTGCGATAAAAAATAAAAGCGATAAAGAAATGACAAAAGAGTAGATAAGGTTTATTCTAGTTTAGTCCCAAAATACCTGGGTGGCCAACTCCAGTCTCCAACAAAAACCACAAAGAGATTTCAATGAATAGGATTCTTCTAAAACAGGTTCAACTTGAAACCTTCACAATTGAAGAATATTCTCCACACAAGTTATGACATATTACCTCTCCTTGTGCAAGAGCCTGAAATTCAAGAGAGATCACATCTTTTTGGAGATAATGAAAAAACACTCAAAAAAACAAGAAATAAAATATGTATAGAATATGTAACATCTCATACTATTTAAGTAAGGATATTTGATTGTCTCTGCAACCTAACACAAATATTTTCAGCATATTAATATTTACTTACTTTACATATATTTGCAAAAGTTTGTTTAGAAATAGTTAGTTTAATGAGTGTTTTATTTTAATTGTAATGTATGAAACATAAGGTATAATTAATTTATTTAAAATCATAATTTTATCATAAAAATATCATAATTTTATTATCACATGTCAATATACACTTTATTGTGACAAATTGCAATTGATTTTCTAACAATCATTTTTCTTTGTTAGAATAAAATTTATTATTTATTTCTCCCAAATGGAAATTTGTGTGTCTCAGGTTATGTTTAACAAAAAATAATCAACATATATTAGTTTATGTGATTAGTAATTTGATTTTCATTAGTAAGATCTTAAATTAAATTTTGTGAATTGAAACAATAACCTCCACGTAGCTTTGCACCGCTATACATCTATCCATTAACATGATTCGTGTTAGTGGGAATTTAATATGACTTTTGAATATCAATGATTATAAAGAAAAAACAAGAAAAGAATGAATAAAAAATGAAACAAAGAGTGTAATAGGTATGCCAAAACATTTTCTGTGGCATAAATCTAGAAAGAGATTATCACTTTAGGTGAATAAGATAAAAACGCCTAATTTTTGTGGTTAAATTGTTCTTAGCTAAACAAATAGGAGGAGTGCATCACTTAAGGTGATTTTGTGTGCTTAAATATTGTTGTCAAATAAAAACTATGTAAACATCTTATTTCATTGGAGAAAAGAACCCTATTTATTCTTTTAAATAAATAAAATTGAAAAGTAATTTTGTAAGTTTCATTTTAATTATTTTTAAAAACAAACATAAAAGATGGTTTTTTTAGTTTCACTCATTATATTTATATCACTTATTATTGTATTAACCTACAGTAAATATTTTGTTTGTCATCATCTACAGTAAAGAGAAATTGATTTTATTGTGAAGTTATTGTGGTAACAACTTTTTATTTATGAATTATTGTTGTATTAATTTGAATATCCTAAACATGAATCTATCGTATTTGATAAATAATAATTTTATTTATTACAAATATATAAAAAGAAAGTGACGCATGATATAAAAAAAAAATAAAAAATAAAAAAAAAGCGAAGGGTAGTTCTCTTTTAGACAGAGAATAGGGTATTTTTAACACATACTAAGGGTAGAGTTAAAATTTAAAAATCTTACGGTGATAATGGAAAAAACAAAAATAATTACGCGGAAAAAAAATGGGAGGACAAAATCAAAACATACATCTTGATTTGAAAGGGATAACGCTGTCCTTAACGAAAAGAAAGAAAAATTCATAATTGTAACGTATAAAATCAAATTACAATAACACTCATTTATTAAAGCAGTGTTTTTAAAAGAGTTAATGAGGTTTTCTTTTAGTACAAATAGAAAAGGTTGTTAATTTACATTTTCATGAAACGAGGTGGCCGTAAATTAGTAAATCTCATATGTGTACGTGTATATATATACATATTAAAAAATGTATATGATTTTTTCTTTTAATTTTGATCATTTATGTATGGTTATTTAGTTATTATTTAACTCAATCTCTCATTCTAAAGAGTCATGCAACAAAACTCACACACTCAATATGGAGAAGAAGGGTATCTCAAGTTCGAATTTGCTCCCCAAATATATTAAACATCTATGCAATTATCATATGAAGTATATTCATGAGACCAAATACATTTCATAATTTATTTGTTTTGTGTTAAAATTTTAAATGATATAAAATAGATATGCGTGAAATATATTTAACCAAATTATATTTTATATAAAAGTATATAAATAATTCAATATGTATCTTAAAACAATTTAAAATAATCTCTTTGTTTTACAATAAATGTTGTATTTACAAAAATAAATACTTAAAATGAATGTCAATTTCAATTATTTAATTAATATTATATTCTTTACTCTCAAGTCATATTTCATTTTGTATTTGTGATAAAGATAAATGAACTAGTGCTTAATATGGATAATTTTGGTAAAAAAAAAAAATTCTTTGTTTTACAATCATTCCTAAATTTAAGTGAGGTGTGAAACTTAGTGTGACAAATGGAGTATTAAATGTGATGTCTTTAAATATTTATTCATAAATTCTATATTTAGGGGACTTTGTGGTGTGGTTTAGATCGATATTAAAATAAAAATTATTTGATTAAAAAATTTAAAATTATTGTGATTAAGTTCGGTTTAAGTGACTCCTTTAAAAAAAATTGTTCCAATATGATCCAATTACATGTGGTTT
>JBBPBP010000004.1:17967462-17982544 GCA_037974735.1 Cicer chorassanicum
AGTATGATAGTTAATTGTTGTTGTGATTGTTTAGTACTTTTGCTAAGGTTATTATTATTATTATTATTATTATTATTATTATTATTATTATTATTATTATTATTATTATTATTATTATTATTATTATTATTATTATTATTATTATTACTATTGTTGTTATTATTAGAATTAAATAAATGCATTAATTCCTTATAAAATTGCATATAATGATAATCTAGTGATAGCATAACCAATTGGAAATTCGAGTGGTAAATGTTTAAACTTTAGTATTGTTTATGTAATTTAGGATCACTTTTATAGTTAGTAGAATAATTATGATAATAAGAATAATTAGTTTTATAGGATATGGTATAACTAATTTGCATAAGTAGAAATTTGAGTGAGTAGTAACAACTAAAATATTGTTGGGGGCTTAATAGAGGGTGCAACCCACTTATGAATGGTGCACCTATCAATCTTCCAATAAACAAATTAAAAGAAAATAGAAATAGAAATAGTGAGGAAAAAAGAGAGAAAAAAAGCAAAGAAGGGAAAAGAGGAAAGAAGAAGAGAGAAGAAAAAAAAAACATAGAGTACACACTAACTCCATTGCATGTCGTTCTCAAGTTCCCTCATTTCATCATCTCATCGTAGAAACAGCCCTCACACCTATATTAGAGTAAAAGAGGACCAAGAGGGAGAGTGAAATGAGAAATTATGAGAAAGAAGAAAAGAAAAGTTAGGGTTTCAATATAGGAGAAGAAGTTTAGAGTTCTTGCATGTTGAGAAGGAAGATGGAAACGTGAAGAGGAGTTAAGATTTCACTTGTAGAAAAAGGAATTAGAATCAAACTTTGGGGGTCTCAAATCTCTTCTTAAGGTAACATAGAAAATCCTCTTAAAACCTCTCTTAGGTGTGCTTAGAGATATTGGTTGCATGTTCCTAATATCTGTTCATGATTTGTATATTTAGGTATTGAGATAATCTTATTTGATTTAGTATCATTGATTATTAATAATGCATGTTAGGTGTTTGTATTAATAACTATGAAGAGTTGTTTTATTATTGTTGTTGAGTGTTGTGGTTGGGTTTTTGATGAGATGATGATTGTTTAGTATTGGTAATTACTTGGTTTTATGTTGGATTTTGAATGTATTTTACTTAGTTGATCATATGAACTTGAAAATATAAAGTTTGAAGTGAAAATAGTATAATGTTGTCTTTGAACCCGTATAGGTATACCTTTGGTATTTTGTTCATAATTTTCTCCGTAGATAGTGTTTTGAGCTGTTTTCTATCCCATTAGAAAATAGACCTAATTATCTACGAAATATGCACTGGTTTCACTAATTTTCGTTGTGCATTGAAAGAAAAAATTGAGTTACAAGTTGGAAAATAATATGTTATTCCGTTTTTATATATGTATACCTTATTTTATTAAACTGTATTAATTGAATGTCTATCATGCAGAATAAAAATTATATTTATAAACTAGACATCTAGTGCTTTCCAAAATATTATCTTTTATTCAAATCGGACATCGTTTGATATTTTAATTAAATTACCAAAGTTATAGTGTTTTCTGCATAAAATGATTATGACGTAGCTAAGTTAAAATGGGTATAACATAAGCAATAAGAATTGGTTTTTATTGAAATCTATTGGAATGGAAAGCTTATTCCTATTAATTTGTTGTGGTAAATTTTTATAAGTTTATATTACATTTTCAAATTTTCGTGATTTTATGAAGTAGATTGTTCTGTATTATGAGTTTCTCTGCATTAGTCATCTTAAAATATCTATATCTTAAGGTAGGAAACTCGTTTTTGAGTGGAATCAATTGCATTTGAAAGCTTAAATATAACACTCTTTCCTGGAATTTTGGTATGTTAAGCGCATATTCCATGGTGTGAATGGAGATTACTCAATGTTATGATTAGATATATACTATATTATTATTATTATAGTTATATATATATATATATATATATAGGGTTCATTCTTGCTAGATGAACTGTCTGTCTATATACGACGGGAGCGAAGGTTAAGCGAAGGTAAGTGGGCCACCACTTACGGACTTAATTATGTCCAATCTTACCAAAAGAGGTTATTCAAGTAGAGGACATTGGGTGAAACCAATGTAGTATTAATGAGGAGTATCCAGATTTGCTCACTAGTCCTTCAATGTCATGAGTCGGATCACGTCTTGAGTCTAGATTATAGTCATAGTTTAATTAAGTCACTAGAAAGTTGTTTTAAAGTTGTAAATATTTAGATATTTATGAATTTAAAATTTCAGTTTCATCTGCATTGTATACATTTTTGTTTCATTCATGTTAAAAATTTAAGCGTTATAGATTTCATCACGTTTTGTACTTTAGTTTAATTTTGGAATAAAAATGACTAGTTTTTTTATTTATCAAAGCAAAAATAAAATTTTGTATGACTTTTTTCTTTTAATTTTATTCTTTATTTAAATTATTTTATTTATGATTTTTTTTATTAATAAAAAACCAAAATTAAAATAATTATATATAATTTTATTATAATTTATGTTATTTTGACCCTCAAAAACGACCTACTTGTATGGTTGTTCTTATAAATAAAATGATGCATATTTCTATTGATCAACATGAAATGAATATCACCAATAATTGAAATTTAACTTAAGTGATGAAGAAAAAAATGAAAATCTCTATACTTTCTGGTGTAGTAATTATCACCATATATCTAGAGTATTGTAATGATTTTTTACATTCTAATTAACATGGACAATCATTTTTAATATTATGAGTACAACCATTGAAATAAATTGTAACTACAAATTATATAGTTAACAGTTGTCCTTTGATATACCAAAATTACAAAATACATAAGTTCATAAACATCTATATTGATGTAGGGTTGCATTACTGATTCTCGATCCAGCCTTAGCCCCTTTTATCTGCTATAATACATAAGAAAATTTGGGGTGAGATAATAAAAACAGTGAGTTCTAAAAAGGGAGGGGTAGTTCCAAAAATTATTTCCCCTAGATGCAACATAAAACATGATACGAATATGAATTTCATGCTTAAACAATCTTTATCCTTTACTTTTCTTTAAAGTATGAAAAATTACATATTCCTTTTTTTCTTTAAAGTATGGAAACTATGCATGTCCTCTTTCTTTTCCTTAGAGTATGGAAAAGTTTTTCCAATTATGTTGCTGTAGGTCACCAAGATAATTGAGAACCTCTTGGTAAAGTTGGTCTGGCCATGATCCCAACCAACATTCCGATTATTCTTCCTTTACCCATTGTTTCATGCTTGAAACAATCCTCGATGTTTCACCGTGATTTCTTGGACCATACATGTCATGGCATTATGTATGCAATGTATATGTAATGTTATGTATGCAATGTATATTGCATCAACACGTCAAGTGCAAGTAGCTATTAATTAGAACATACTAAAAACAAAAATAGAAGAAGGGATTAATTAGAAGTTATACATCAAATGAAAGTATTAATAATAAGAAATACTTAATTAGAGGAAGCTACTGAATTAGAGGCAGTATGATAAGAGGAAGACTCTGACCAGAGGCAACACGGCTAAAGTAAGATTCGGTCCAGAGGTAGTGCGACCAGGGAAGACTTGGGGCGGAGGCAGCATGATAAGAGGAAGACTTGGCTAAGAAGCAACATGACCAAAGGAAGACTCGGATAAGAGGTAGCATGATGAGAGGCAACATAATCAAAGGCAATGTTTCCAAAGAAAGACTCAAATAAGTGGAAACACGATCAGAGGAAGACTCCAGAGGCAGCCATAATGAAAGAAAATTAAAGGCAAACTGATCAGAAGTAGAAAAATGCATCAAAGGCGAAATTGATCAGCAACACAAAAACGCATCAGAGGGAAATCTGGTTAGAAGCATAAAACACATCAAAGTTTAAACTGATCAGAAGTAGAAAAACGCATCAGAGGTGAAACAGATCAGAAGCAGAAAAATGCATCAGAGGGAAAACTGATCAGAAGCAGAAAACTCATTAGAGGGAAAACTGATTAGAAGCAGAAAAACCCATCAGAGGCAACACTGATCAGAAGCAGAAAAACACATCAAAGGGGATTTAGGAAAACACATTAATTAGTAATTAGTCTATTTCATTTAAATTTCATCACATCGATCTCCATCACATCATAAACATCCACACAACCTTATGCAAATAAATGATTTTTGAAGAACTAATGCAGATTTTTAACATTTCCTAAATGCTAAACCTCACTATTTTTCTTCACTCACAGTTTTCTAAGAATCCCATCATTTCAATCCCAGAAATAATTCCAACACTAGAGGAAATTAGATTTTAGCCCATAAACTCACATGCAAAAGGTAAAATTTGTTCCAAGAAAATAACTAACAGTTTGCCGAGAAGAAATTCCTTTAATTCGAGTTGGGTTGTGGGAGATGTATGCTCTATCACCTTTCAGTTTCTTTTGTCTTTTATGCTCTATTTCATATTTGGAGATTTCTCAATCTGCACCTTATCTTCCTTCATTGTTGTTTTGGCTAATTAATGGATCTTGAGAGGAGAAAATGGACATGCAATGGGTCAAAGTGGAGGCAAAGGACTCATTCTTTTGAGGGAATTTGAAAAGAATGGAAAAATGGATGAATGGAGAAGACGATGAACAGTAATTAGGTGTTGGTGATTTCATAAGTTTTGAGAGAGAGAGAGGAGGCATATTCCTTCTTTGCCACTTGGACTTGTTATATTACTACTTTCCTATTTCTACTTTGAACATAAGTCAACTATTACTAAAAATAGTTTCTTAATGTTTAATGATTTTTCTAAAATTAATTTATTATTTTAAGTCTAAAAATATTTTCTATTAGAGTGAGAGGCTATTCCATTTGGATTTCTTTAATTTTGGTAACAAAAATATTTTAGAAAAAACTTAATAATAATACTGATATGACTTGTCAGATCAATATTTTTAAATTGATAAAAAAAAAAGGCGTAAGATGTAGACATTTTAAGAGATAATTAAGAGATTAATTTGAGACAAAACTAGATAAAGAACCGAATTATTACAACTAAATAAGATAAAAGATTGTGAATATAGTAATTTGACTTTTATTTTATATTAATTACATTTTTTTAGGAAATATTGTTACAATAATAAATATATGTAGTTAATTAAATTACAAAATATTATGATAGGATGTTTCATAAACACATCATTAATTTTGATATTCATAAAATTTGTTTTCTCTGTTTTATCTCTATTGGTTTTTTCATAAATCTTATTGGTTTTTTCATAAATCGTCAAATTTTTCAAAAACAAGAATAGTCTCATATAGGAAAATTAAAAAAAAAAATTCATAAATTAATAAATAAAGGGTAAATAAAAAATGTTAGAAAAAACTCAACGTATAATGTATACACATAATAGTTGTCATTTTTTATTCTAAAATTTAAATAAAGACATATTTTTTGTATTAAAAAAATTATATTGACTAAAACAAAAATTGATAATGATAACTTCCAACATTACATATCAAAAACGAATCTAACAAAAGAAAATTTGATAAATTGTTTGAACAAAAAAAAAGGAGCAATGTGACCAAATTGAGTTAAGAAGCGAAGACATTTATTTGCTTATCTTGAAGAATAACTAAAGGAGTAGTTTTAGCGTGTTTGATGCAATATAGAGATAACTAAGGGAGTAAACTAAATATAACCTTTTCTGATCATAGAGAAAAGGGTTAGGTAGTAAAGTGCGTAACTGAGAGTGAAAGAAAATGAAGGAGAAAGTAAGTTACCACCCGTGAGTGAAGGAGGAAGAGAGATAAATAAAGGTGACATGTTCTCTCTTTGCCACTTGGACTTGTTCATACTATTATTTTACTATTTTACCCTTGATCCTAAATTAATATTACTAAAAACGCAACATTCACAATTACTAAAATTTTAAAAATTATAATTAATACTTAAATCTTATAAATATTTATAAGGTAGTGAGAAGGTTGTTACACTCTCCCCCATTAGAAAATTTTGTCTTCAAAATTTGACAGTTTATCCAAGGAAAGAAGTATGGATTAATCACTTGAATAGCACATTGATGGATTCATCAAGATCATTATCAATCTTGAAAACATTGATGTGAGTATTGAAGATAAAGACCAAGCTTTACTTCTTGTAAGTGCCTTGCCAATTTCATATGAGCACTTACGTTATATACTAGTTTATAGCAATGATACCTTGTCTCTTGAGAAGGTTCGTTTAGAACTTATTTCTAAGGAGTTGAAAGAAATCAAAAGGAAGTGATGAAGAAAACAATGAAGTATGTTGGAAAAATGAAATACAAGAAGAAAATATCCAAACACAATTTAAAACAGAGAAGAAGGACACCGATAAAACAAATGAAAGATGTTTTCAGTGTAACAAGGGGTATTCTAAAAGAAAGATTGTCCTTAGAGAAATTTCAAGAAAAATGATGGTGGAGAGGATGCTAAAAAGTGTCAATTGCTTTAGGAGGTTACCTAAATGCTGACGTGCTAAAGGCAACTACAAGATATTCTAATTGTGAGTGAATCTTGGACTCAGGATGATTATTTCATATGACTTTAAAGAGATTTGATTCTTGCATTCAAGAGACTGATATAGAGAGGTCGTCATAATGAATAATTCAAAATACAAGGTTATAGGAATGGGTTCCATGAATTTGAGGTTTGAAGATGGTACGAGGAGAGTACCAACAAGAATGGGATACATCCCTCAACTCAAGAGAAACTTAATTTCCTTATGAATATTGGAGGAGTCTAATTGCTCGTACCAAGATGAACATGGTACATTGAGGATAATGAAATGTACCATAATGGTGAGGAAAGGTTACAAGTAAATGGTACTTATGTCCTAAATATAATTCTCATAATGGGAGATGAAGAGTGTAAGACCCTTAGTTTTAAATTCTAATTTATGCAATTTTAGTATTTTTTTGTGTTGAATTCTGATGCTTTTTAGCCAATTTTAATGGTATTTTGTGTGTTAAATGCCAAAGATATTTTTATGAGACCCGTTTAAAATTATTTGGCGAGAAATAATTTAATTTCGTTGCGAAAAGTTTATTACAGGACTATTTTGTTAAAAATATTTATAATTGCTAAAAAATTTACTTGTCAATTGAGTTGCAATGAGAATAAATATTTTTATTAAAATAGTTGAGGTGTGTGAAAAAATATTTAGATATTTATTGATTTGGTTTAATTATTTATATATATATATATATATATATATATATATATTATTAAGTTAATAGAATATATTAGTTAGCAGGTAAGTTACTACATAATATATATATACTATTTGATAGCTTTATATACATATATATGTCAGAGAAAGCAAGACCGCGGCACGTTTCCTTCCTCGCCAGTTTCAGTTCCTTTCTTCCTCCTTCAGCTTTCTTAAGTTTTCAAAAAACAAAAGAAATTCAAAATCCATAAATACAAAACCTCCATTTTCTTCTAGATCTAAGCTTCCATTCGAGAAGTGACAGAAGGGAAAGTTGCTCACCTCCAAGCTGCGGTACTAGTGAGCTAGTTTTCAAAGTGACGTGCGAACAAAATATTTTACCGGAATTTATCGCGGTACCGTAATCGGCTGTTAAAGCTGCCATTAAGGTAAGGACTCCTTCCAAACTTTTAGTTTGCATTTAGGACATTATATGTGATTTTATGTAAAAGAAATTTGGTGTATTTGATGTGTAAAATGGTGAAAATGAATTTAATTCGTTTATGCGTGAATTAGCGGCATTTAAAATTGACGCAGTTGAGATGTAGTTTGATGTGAATTGTGTGCGATTTGCTGAGATTGAATTAATGTGATTAATGTGGTCGATTTTGTTAGTAATGGTTAACAAAAAAAAAAAAAAATTTTGACGTGTTTGAGTTACGAAATGAGTTATTTTCAAATAAATGAGTTTGAACTAAAGTTGAAATTTTAAAAAGAAAAAGTTTAAAGTACTTTATTAACTCAAAATTTTGGTGCTTTAATAGTCGAGTGTAGGTACGTGTGATTTGGACAATATTTGTTTTATTTAATTTTAACTAAATAATGTAGATTATTTGGTTGTAAAAGCTTGATGTGTGAAAAAGATATAATTTTAGAATTTTGTTGTGGTGGGATAAACTTTAGTTGCGAACAAATTGTTATAAATATTTATGTTTATGTAATTAGCTCCTTGAGTCTCGAAAAGGAATCGAGACTGTTGGCACCGAGTCAACGGTGGGGAGAACTCTGATATATTAATGTTGTTGTGGTTGATGTGTTCATAATTAATATTATGAATTTTGAGATTTATTTTATGTGTAGATTGGAGAAAAATGAATTTAATGTGTTTATGGGTGAAATTGTGGAAGTTGAATTTAATGTGTTTGAGATGTGGGTTGTGGTGATTCATGTTTGGTGTGGTTGATGTGTTCATAATTAATATTATGAATTTTTGAGATGTGATTTATGTGTGGATTATGGTTGAAAATTTTGGAGATTAAATTTGGTGGTTTATGTTCGAAAATGTGGAGTTGTGAACACGGATGATTCACGATTAAATTTGGTGTGAAATTTTGGAATTCGAATTGATTTAATTTGTCGTGTTTGATGTGTGGATTTGCAGAAAATGAATTTAAGGTGTTTTATGTGAAATTGTTTTGAAGTGTTTGAGGAGTGATTTGAGGAAATAAATTTGGTGTAAATGCATGTTTGCAATTATGGAAATTAATGGGTGTATTGTGGTTGAAATATGACGAGTTTTAAAAATGAGTAATTTGTAGTGATTTGGTGTGGATTTGTGGAATTTGGATTGTTGTATTTAATGTGGTTTGTAGATTGAATTTGATGTGAATTTGTTGGATTATGAATTAATATGTCTGAGTATGCTCTGTGAAAAGATTGAAAATTCATTATTGTTAAATGAGTATTAAAAAAGGGGAATCTTTTAATAGCTGCGTTTTCTTGATGGTTGTGGTGAAAAGAGTTAGAGTATGCTCATGCATTTCATAGTACATGGTGACCGCGATGGGCCATAGTGATAGTGGTAACCGTGATGGGCCACGAGATGATGCCATATGAATAGTTGGTTCATCGTATCATTGCGGGGATTTTTGTGTCGTGCTGATCTGTGAGAGATTGCACTCTTGTAAGTCGTGCTAATCTGTGAGCGATTGTACGCATAGAAAATTAGTACTTATCTGGGAGAGGTTGTACGATAGTAAATTGTGTTGATCCGTGAGAGATTGCACCTTGATAATTAGTATTGGTCTATGATCTACGCCCTTTCGAGGAGGGTTTTGGTTTGGAATTCTGGAATCATGTGCATTGGCATATACGCATTTCATTAGGGTGCTTGGCACGCGAGTCATGTTTGATATACTGTGATGGTTGTATATACATACTCGATTGTGGTTTGTAATTGTGCCGTAATTGATGAGTGTTATTGATTGACTTTATGTGGTAAGCGTTGAATGATATCGAAATATTTTCAAAACTGAAAATTATGCCATTTTCACAGTTGTATTTGGATACAAGGATGCTTTATTTGAATATGACAGTGCAATTTGTTAAAAACTTCATTTTTCAACTTTGATTATGCATGTGTGACATATGAAAACCCTTTCTAGATGTATGCTAAGTTGAAAGGTTATTTTGTGCATTTAAAATTTAAATGTTATGTGATGTTTGTTAATTTCGGTTGGTGACCATTACAATTATTGTGGAAATCTGGGCTTTGCCCTCAGATGAGAATCAGGATCGTCCTACCAGTTAGTACTCTGGAGATGGGAACGGAGTTAGACTTACCTGACCACTGCTGTGTCAGAAGGATTTCTGCGGGGCGTGTGGAGATCACTTGGGTTATAGTTTTTTTTTTGTAGCATAATCAGATTAGATGGCTGCATAGGGGCTAGATGTCTATCTGCTGTGGTTGTATTTATTTCATTCTGGAAGACTGTACCTATACCATATATTGTCAGCCTAACTTTTATTTTGATGGGTCCTTGTACCACTTTTTGACGTGACGTGGGGAAGTTAAAATTCTTGGGGCAGTGCTTTTGTACAGGTGTCTGCCGAGAATACCCCAGGGGTATGAGCTACGTTGGATAGGTCTCATAGCCCCGGTGTATTTTTCTGTTTTAAATATTTTGGATTTTCATTTCAAAACCGTTTCCGCTGTTTGTAATTATTGTTGACTTTTGTCGTTGTGATACGACTTAAATATTTTATCCAAAGGTATTTATCTCTTTATTATGAATTTGAATTTGTTTAAAAAAAAATCGGGCTGTTACAAAGAGCTAATTTATCCAATCAGAAAATACAAGTCTGTGGCATCAAAGGTTGGACACATGAGTCTCAAAGAGATGCAAGTTTTGAGTAAGCAAATAGTTCTAGGTGGAGACAATATTGGAAAGCTATCATTTTGTGAACACTGTGTATATGGTAAATGCATAGGGTTAAATTCACAACGGGCTAACACTGCACCAAAAGAATTCTAGACTATGACCATAGTGATTTATGGGGACCAGCAAAGCTAACTTGTCATGGAAGTATTAAGTATTTCTTTACTTTTAAAGATGATAGCAGTAGGAAAGTTTAGATTAGTAAGGTTCCAGACTACAGTCACCTTAAAGTTTTTAGATATACTTCAGATTATCATGTAAATGATGGAAATGGGACCTAGAACAAAGAAATGGCATTTTGTTGTATATCTTGGTGGAGGGAAGGGTACAAAATTTGGTGCATTGAAACAAAAGATGTATTATACGTAGAGGTGTCAATTTTATGAAGACAATTCTACAAATCACTAATACAATGAAGATTGTATTCAATTTCAAAATGTATTAAATAGTCTTGAGCTTGAGGTGGAGCCTAGTGCTGGAAATAAGCTCAGGTATGATCTAAACCAAACCCCTGGGCATAACCAAATTACAACCCTATAGCAGTTGATTTAGATGATGGTAATCATGATAATACATATAAGAAATATTTTTTTTCACATAAAAACTATTTACACAATTTTTTTTACAAGGTAAGAAATGTTTTTTGGACTTGTTAAACAACTTATTTCATGCTCCTTTAAAATATATGGATCTCATGTCAAACGTCTTTTTAATTGGTCTACAGAAAACTAAAAAGACAATATTAATTTAAGTGAAAAAATTGAAAATTACATTTTTCTTTTATTGAATTGTTGTTGACCTCATAATGTTAAAACGCCTCATTTAATGGTCTATTTTTTTAATTTGTGGACCCTTTTAAAAAGTTTTTTTACTTGATAAGAAGACAATTAAACGGAAGAGTATATGATTAAAAAAACTAGGAAAAGGACACCACTTCGCCATGAGGATAAATTTGTAAAATTATTACACTTTTTCATTTATTTATAATTTTTCTTAGTTTATGTATAATAAACTAAAGTGAGTAGTGGCACTCAAATGGGATAAAGAAGTAATTAATGTGAGAGACTAAAGTTCTTCAAATAAATGTCAGAGACTACTTAAATGATAATTTAGAAAAGCTTTTGTTTTTTTTTATAAAACATATAATTTTAATTCCTTATATTATGTGTATTACTGTCAACTCTTTATATTTAACTTTGTTTTTATTAATGAAGTAATAATACTTAATACGGATAATTTGATTGTTCTTTTTAATTTAGGTAAAATAAACAATAAAAAGTTGTGGCATTTATTGTTGGGTGAATGAAATATTAAGAGAATAAAAGAACCTTTTTTTTTTCGTATATAAGACAAGGTGGCTCTATTTGCATTTCAATTCAACAAGTTCCAATTAATTCTATTTTTTCATAGAAGCCTAATTCTCCTATATGGCTCGTTTAGTGTCTTCGGTTTCCACCATCTTTGTCATGTTTGTACTTCTTGTCGTCATTGGTGGGTGTTTCTTTATGTTTAATTAATTAATACCATCTTTTAGTTATCTCTACGATTCATTGTAATTGTTTAATATTATATATATACATATATACGTATATATACTTAAAGTATAGAGATTTGTTCACTTTAAAAATAACTCTATGACAAATTATTTTGTTTAATAATTTAATATCAACAATGAATTTTATTAATTTAACTGTTGATTATTGATATAATATATTAATGATTGAACACGTAGAACTTTATATAAATTCGAAATTTTTATATATGTAATCTAATTATCAATATTTACTTATATTTTTAAAAGTTTATTTTATATTTATTTAAAATTGTTTAATGAAGAATTAAATAATTTTAAAATTTTATAAAAAATTACTATTATGTTAATATACTTGTGATGTGGATAGAGATGGGAGCAAATATGGTGGTAGAGGCAAGGGACTGTGACTCAAAAAGTTTCTCCTACAAAGGACTATGTGTGTTCGACCGCAATTGTGCTCTTGTTTGCAGAACTGAGGGTTTCGTTGGAGGACACTGCAAAGGCTTCGCTTTCGGCAGTAGATGCATTTGCAATAAACCTTGTTAAAAATTTAGATTAATTAATTAATTAAATGAAGATGATGATTCCATCACGTTTTGTACTTTTGTATAATTTTAGAATAAAAATGCCTAGTGTTTTTATTTATAAAAGCAAAAATAAATTTTTGTATGACTTTTTTCTTTTAATTTTATTATTTATTTAAATTATTTTATTTACGATTTTGTTTTTTATTAATAAAAACCAAATTTTAAATAATTATATATAATTTTATTATAATTTATGTTATTTTGATCCTCAAAAACAACCTACTCACTGCTAGAAAAACTGATTTTAGTGTCGCATAGGGATACGCATGCTCTGATCATAGACCTCTTTCGATGTGAAAGGATAAGGCAACGATTTTGTATGGAGTATCTCAGCCTGTCATATCCAAAAGAATAAACTTAAATCCTGCTCAATTACATGACTGAGAAGAAAAATAACCAGTGCATAGAACAAAATAGCAAGTAATGTATTAGCCAGAAGATAATTAGGAAAAAATGGTGGTTGGAAACATGATTAAAGCCCACTAAACTATAAAACTCAAATTGTATATGCAAATTCAGTTCTTCCATCCGAACGACATTAGACCACACCACAACCTTTAAACTGCAGCAATTATTGTTGATCTTTATGCTGGCCTTTATCTTCCAAAAATTTCGCAATCAACTCTACATGTCGGTTCTGCCATGTAAAAAAAAGGTAACAATCAGTTAACCAAAAATCACATACATAATAAAACCGCAAATAGCAAACACCTAGGTTCAGACCAAGAAATTCTGGAACTACAAGTGAAGTTAGGTGTTTGGCAAACACCTAACTTTCTACCTTAATTGTAGGTTACATTTTGTTTTACTATGTGATTTGAAATTTGCCTTGAAACATACTTGTAGGAGTTGTTTGGAGTAAACTATAAGCTAGATTGTGATTTTTGATATATGTTTGGGTACAAATTGTTTCGTGTATCCATAATATTTATGCATGTCATGTATTGTAGGACATGAATGGTAAAAAAATAGTATGGTTTCAGCGTTGTGCTAGTTGAGGTGAAATATTATTTTTTGCTTAAGTTTATACTATTGAGTTGTTAAATTACATTGGATATGTTTTTCCACATGATTAAGTGTGAGTACTAAATTGTGGATGAAATAGGTGATCAATAAAGTTGGATGCGATTTCAACTCTTATGCATATGGGTACTCCGTTCCTTGGTGCCTCCCATTGAGGTAACCTCAGTTGAATTTATCATATCCCACATGTCAACCACCTAAACCTTGTGAGTTGTTATGTATGTAATGGTAATAGGAAGTCATAAAAGTAAGAACTTAATTAGAACATATATTCCTCCCCATTCTATGAAATGTCATAGAATGCGGACTTAGAAACTTCTGATGCAAGCCTACCAAAATAGGTTTTTCCTAAAAAACTTTCCTTTATATTAGTGGGTAATCTTACTTGTGGGTAAATACTACAGATATATAATCTTAATAATTTTAACTTAATTGTTGCTATATAAAATTAGGACACCCTAACAAATTCTGTCTTAGATAGTAACTGAGTAGTGAAACCAAAGTAAGTGTCATAGTTTGTAACATGGAAGAATTTGAGTGGACTTAGTCGTAAAATTAGTGACCTACAAAAACCTCATCCTTACTCTTAGAATTTAGTTTTAAGATTTAGATGAAATTCCAAATACTGATGAGTGAACTCGTGTATCTTTAAAATCGTCTAGAGGTCATATGATCAGAGTGCACAACCGTAATAAAACAACTTTTAAGTATATATTTTACAAAATTCACTTAGAAATTTTATTAGTGACAACTGTGCACTTGTGATCTTTTCTTTTAAATAAATTTGTGTTTGTGCTTATGTGATATATTAGGCACGTTTAACTTATGGTGTGCCATCTATTGTGTTGTACGTGTTATACATAAGCACATGCTTCATAGGTTCACAACATACTTATATATACACACACTAGTTTTTTTTTTCCTTGTGGATTAGATAAAATTGATGTTTAAGAGATATTTTCTTGTATGGTATATTTATTGAATGAGAAAATTGTTGGTTAATAATCTAAATAGGATTATGTAATATATAGTAATAAGATTATGTAATAAAGTTTAACTTAGATACTTGTTAGATTAAATTAATTTGTTTATTGTTAAAAGTTTTTGTCATGTATAATATTGATAAGTATACTATGGTGAAAATTTATTACTATATGATGTTAGTCATTTTGTCTTACTTGAGTAATGATTGTGAATGTAAATTAAAAAATACTTTTAAATTATCAAGTATTCTGATTTATTTTAATAGAAAAAATTAATATTAAAAAATTGTTAAACTTGTTATATAGTGTGCAGATGTTATCAGAGAATGTAAGGAGTATGATAGTTAATTGTTGTTGTGATTGTTTAGTACTTTTGCTAAGGTTAAATATTACGATTTAATCAATTTTGAGGACAAAATTTTTAAAAAGGTGGGAAGAATGTAACACCCCAACTCTCTTTGTCTAAACTATTATCAATATGTCCTTATTATTATTATTATTATTATTATTATTATTATTATTATTATTATTATTATTATTATTAT
>JBBPBP010000004.1:17988163-17998752 GCA_037974735.1 Cicer chorassanicum
ACAACTAAATAAGATAAAAGATTGTGAATATAGTAATTTGACTTTTATTTTATATTAATTACATTTTTTTAGGAAATATTGTTACAATAATAAATATATGTAGTTAATTAAATTACAAAATATTATGATAGGATGTTTCATAAACACATCATTAATTTTGATATTCATAAAATTTGTTTTCTCTGTTTTATCTCTATTGGTTTTTTCATAAATCTTATTGGTTTTTTCATAAATCGTCAAATTTTTCAAAAACAAGAATAGTCTCATATAGGAAAATTAAAAAAAAAAATTCATAAATTAATAAATAAAGGGTAAATAAAAAATGTTAGAAAAAACTCAACGTATAATGTATACACATAATACTTGTCATTTTTTATTCTAAAATTTAAATAAAGATATATTTTTTGTATTAAAAAAATTATATTGACTAAAACAAAAATTGATAATGATAACTTCCAACATTACATATCAAAAACGAATCTAACAAAAGAAAATTTGATAAATTGTTTGAACAAAACAAAAGGAGCAATGTGACCAAATTGAGTTAAGAAGCGAAGACATTTATTTGCTTATCTTGAAGAATAACTAAAGGAGTAGTTTTAGCGTGTTTGATGCAATATAGAGATAACTAAGGGAGTAAACTAAATATAACCTTTTCTGATCATAGAGAGAAGGGTTAGGTAGTAAAGTGCGTAACTGAGAGTGAAAGAAAATGAAGGAGAAAGTAAGTTACCACCCGTGAGTGAAGGAGGAAGAGAGATAAATAAAGGTGACATGTTCTCTCTTTGCCACTTGGACTTGTTCATACTATTATTTTACTATTTTACCCTTGATCCTAAATTAATATTACTAAAAACGCAACATTCACAATTACTAAAATTTTAGAAATTATAATTAATACTTAAATCTTATAAATATTTATAAGGTAGTGAGAGGGTTGTTACACTCTCCCCCATTAGAAAATTTTGTCTTCAAAATTTGACAGTTTATCCAAGGAAAGAAGTATGGATTAATCATTTGAATAGCACATTGATGGATTCATCAAGATCATTATCAATCTTGAAAACATTGATGTGAGTATTGAAGATAAAGACCAAGCTTTACTTCTTGTAAGTGCCTTGCCAATTTCATAAGAGCACTTACGTTATATACTAGTTTATAGCAATGATACCTTGTCTCTTGAGAAGGTTCGTTCAGAACTTATTTCTAAGGAGTTAAAAGAAATTAGAAGGAAGTGATGAAGAAAACAATGAAGTATGTTGGAAAAATGAAATACAACAAGAAAATATCCAAACACAATTTAAAACAGAGAAGAAAGACACCGATAAAACAAATGAAAGATGTTTTCAGTGTAACAAGGGGTATTCTAAAAGAAAGATTGTCCTTAGAGAAATTTCAAGAAAAATGATGGCGGAGAGGATGCTGAAAAGTGTCAATTGCTTTAGGAGGTTACCTAAATGCTGACGTGCTAAAGGCAACTACAAGATATTCTAATTGTGAGTGAATCTTGGACTCAGGATGATTATTTCATATGACTTTAAAGAGATTTGATTCTTGCATTCAAGAGACTGATATAGAGAGGTCGTCATAATGAATAATTCAAAATACAAGGTTATAGGAATTGGTTCCATGAATTTGAGGTTTGAAGATGGTACGAGGAGAGTACCAACAAGAATGGGATACATCCCTCAACTCAAGAGAAACTTAATTTCCTTATGAATATTGGAGGAGTCTAATTGCTCGTACCAAGATGAACATGGTACATTGAGGATAATGAAATGTAACATAATGGTGAGGAAAGGTTACAAGTAAATGGTACTTATGTCCTAAATATAATTCTTATAATGGGAGATGAAGAGAGTAAGACCCTTAGTTTTAAATTCTAATTTATGCAATTTTAGTATATTTTTTGTGTTGAATTCTGAGGCTTTTTAGCCAATTTTAATGGTATTTTGTGTGTTAAATGCCAAAGATATTTTTATGAGACCCGTTTAAAATTATTTGGCGAGAAATAATTTAATTTCGTTGCGAAAAGTTTATTACAGGACTATTTTGTTAAAAATATCTATAATTGCTAAAAAAATTACTTGTCAATTGAGTTGCAATGAGAATAAATATTTTTATTAAAATAGTTGAGGTGTGTGTAAGAATATTTAGATATTTATTGATTTGGTTTAATTATATATATATATATATATATATATATATATATATATTATTAAATTAGTAATATATATATATATATATATTATTATTAAGTTAATAGAATATATTAGTTAGCAGGTAAGTTACTACATAATATATATATATATACTATTTGATAGCTTTATATACATATATATGTCAGAGAAAGCAAGACCGCGGCACGTTTCCTTCCTCGCCAGTTTCAGTTCCTTTCTTCCTCCTTCAGCTTTCTTAAGTTTTCAAAAAACAAAAGAAATTCAAAATCCATAAATACAAAATCTCCATTTTCTTCTAGATCTAAGCTTCAATTCGAGAAGTGACAGAAGGGAAAGTTGCTCACCTCCAAGCTGCGGTACTAGTGAGCTAGTTTTCAAAGTGACGTGCGAACAAAATATTTTACCGGAATTTATCGCGGTACTGTAATCGGCTGTTAAAGCTGCCATTAGTTTGATGTGAATTGTGTGCGATTTGCTGAGATTGAATTAATGTGATTAATGTGGTCGATTTTGTTAGTAATGGTTAACAAAACAAAAATTAATTTTGACGTGTTTGAGTTACGAAATGAGTTATTTTCAAATAAATGAGTTTGAACTAAAGTTGAAATTTTAAAAAGAAAAAGTTTAAAGTACTTTATTAACTCAAAATTTTGGTGCTTTAATAGTCGAGTGTAGGTACGTGTGATTTGGACAATATTTGTTTTATTTAATTTTAACTAAATAATGTAGATTATTTGGTTGTAAAAGCTTGATGTGTGAAAAAGATATAATTTTAGAATTTTGTTGTGGTGGGATAAACTTTAGTTGCGAACAAATTGTTATAAATATTTATGTTTATGTAATTAGCTCCTTGAGTCTCGAAAAGGAATCGAGACTGTTGGCACCGAGTCAACGGTGGGGAGAACTCTGATATATTAATGTTGTTGTGGTTGATGTGTTCATAATTAATATTATGAATTTTGAGATTTATTTTATGTGTAGATTGGAGAAAAATGAATTTAATGTGTTTATGGGTGAAATTGTGGAAGTTGAATTTAATGTGTTTGAGATGTGGGTTGTGGTGATTCATGTTTGGTGTGGTTGATGTGTTCATAATTAATATTATGAATTTTTGAGATGTGATTTATGTGTGGATTATGGTTGAAAATTTTGGAGATTAAATTTGGTGGTTTATGTTCGAAAATGTGGAGTTGTGAACACGGATGATTCACGATTAAATTTGGTGTGAAATTTTGGAATTCGAATTGATTTAATTTGTCGTGTTTGATGTGTGGATTTGCAGAAAATGAATTTAAGGTGTTTTATGTGAAATTGTTTTGAAGTGTTTGAGGAGTGATTTGAGGAAATAAATTTGGTGTAAATGCATGTTTGCAATTATGGAAATTAATGGGTGTATTGTGGTTGAAATATGACGAGTTTTAAAAATGAGTAATTTGTAGTGATTTGGTGTGGATTTGTGGAATTTGGATTGTTGTATTTAATGTGGTTTGTAGATTGAATTTGATGTGAATTTGTTGGATTATGAATTAATATGTCTGAGTATGCTCTGTGAAAAGATTGAAAATTCATTATTGTTAAATGAGTATTAAAAAAGGGGAATCTTTTAATAGCTGCGTTTTCTTGATGGTTGTGGTGAAAAGAGTTAGAGTATGCTCATGCATTTCATAGTACATGGTGACCGCGATGGGCCATAGTGATAGTGGTAACCGTGATGGGCCACGAGATGATGCCATATGAATAGTTGGTTCATCGTATCATTGCGGGGATTTTTGTGTCGTGCTGATCTGTGAGAGATTGCACTCTTGTAAGTCGTGCTAATCTGTGAGCGATTGTACGCATAGAAAATTAGTACTTATCTGGGAGAGGTTGTACGATAGTAAATTGTGTTGATCCGTGAGAGATTGCACCTTGATAATTAGTATTGGTCTATGATCTACGCCCTTTCGAGGAGGGTTTTGGTTTGGAATTCTGGAATCATGTGCATTGGCATATACGCATTTCATTAGGGTGCTTGGCACGCGAGTCATGTTTGATATACTGTGATGGTTGTATATACATACTCGATTGTGGTTTGTAATTGTGCCGTAATTGATGAGTGTTATTGATTGACTTTATGTGGTAAGCGTTGAATGATATCGAAATATTTTCAAAACTGAAAATTATGCCATTTTCACAGTTGTATTTGGATACAAGGATGCTTTATTTGAATATGACAGTGCAATTTGTTAAAAACTTCATTTTTCAACTTTGATTATGCATGTGTGACATATGAAAACCCTTTCTAGATGTATGCTAAGTTGAAAGGTTATTTTGTGCATTTAAAATTTAAATGTTATGTGATGTTTGTTAATTTCGGTTGGTGACCTTTACAATTATTGTGGAAATCTGGGCTTTGCCCTCAGATGAGAATCAGGATCGTCCTACCAGTTAGTACTCTGGAGATGGGAACGGAGTTAGACTTACCTGACCACTGCTGTGTCAGAAGGATTTATGCGGGGCGCGTGGAGATCACTTGGGTTATAGTTTTTTTTTTTTTTGTAGCATAATCAGATTAGATGGCTGTATAGGGGCTAGATGTCTATCTGTTGTGGTTGTATTTATTTCATTCTGGAAGACTGTACCTATAACATATATTGTCAGCCTAACTTTTATGTTTATGGGTCCTTGTACCACTTTTTGACGTGACGTGGGGAAGTTAAAATTCTTGGGGAAGTGCTTTTGTACAGGTGTCTGCCGAGAATACCCCAGGGGTATGAGCTACGTTGGATAGGTCTCATAGCCCCGGTGTATTTTTCTGTTTTAAATATTTTGGATTTTCATTTCAAAACTGTTTCCGCTGTTTGTAATTATTATTGACTTTTGTCGTTGTGATACGACTTAAATATTTTATCCAAATGTATTTATCTCTTTATTATGAATTTGAATTTGTTTAAAAAAAAATCGGGCTGTTACAAAGAGCTAATTTATCCAATCAGAAAATACAAGTCTGTGGCATCAAAGGTTGGACACATGAGTCTCAAAGAGATGCAAGTTTTGAGTAAGCAAATAGTTCTAGGTGGAGACAGTATTGGAAAGCTATCATTTTGTGAACACTGTGTATATGGTAAATGCATAGGGTTAAATTCACAACTGGCTAACACTGCACCAAAAGAATTCTAGACTATGACCATAGTGATTTATGGGGACCAGCAAAGCTAACTTGTCATGGAAGTATTAAGTATTTCTTTACTTTTCAAGATGATAGTAGTAGGAAAGTTTGGATTAGTAAGGTTCCAAACTACAGTCACCTTAAAGTTTTTAGATATACTTCAGATTATCATGTAAATGATGGAAATGGGACCTAGAACAAAGAAATGGCATTTTGTTGTATATCTTGGTGGAGGGAAGGGTACAAAATTTGGTGCATTGAAACAAAAGATGTATTCTACGTAGAGGTGTCAATTTTATGAAGACAATTCTACAAATCACTAATACAGTGAAGATTGTATTCAATTTCAAAATGTATTAAATAGTCTTGAGCTTGAGGTGGAGCCTAGTGCTGGAAATAAGCTCAGGTATGACCTAAACCAAACCCCTGGGCATAACCAAATTACAACCCTATAGCAGTTGATTTAGACGATGGTAATCATGATAATACAGATAAGAAATATTTTTTTTCACATAAAAACTATTTACACAATTTTTTTTACAAGGTAAGAAATGTTTTTTGGACTTGTTAAACAACTTATTTCATGCTCCTTTAAAATATATGGATCTCATGTCAAACGTCTTTTTAATTGGTCTACAGAAAACTAAAAAGACAATATTAATTTAAGTGAAAAAATTGAAAATTACATTTTTCTTTTATTGAATTGTTGTTGACCTCATAATGTTAAAACGCCTCATTTAATGGTCTATTTTTTTAATTTGTGGACCCTTTTAAAAAGTTTTTTTACTTGATAAGAAGACAATTAAACGGAAGAGTATATGATTAAAAAAACTAGGAAAAGGACACCACTTCGCCATGAGGATAAATTTGTAAAATTATTACACTTTTTCATTTATTTATAATTTTTCTTAGTTTATGTATAATAAACTAAAGTGAGTAGTGGCATTCAAATGGGATAAAAGAAGTAATTAATGTGAGAGACTAAAGTTCTTCAAATAAATGTCAGAGACTACTTAAATGATAATTTAGAAAAGCTTTTGTTTTTTTTATAAAACATATAATTTTAATTCCTTATATTATGTGTATTACTGTCAACTCCTTATATTTAACTTTGTTTTTATTAATGAAGTAATAATACTTAATACGGATAATTTGATTGTTCTTTTTAATTTAGGTAAAATAAACAATAAAAAATTGTGGCATTTATTGTTGGGTGAATGAAATATTAAGAGAATAAAAGAGCCTTTTTTTTTCGTATATAAGACAAGGTGGCTCTATTTGCATTTCAATTCAACAAGTTCCAATTAATTCTATTTTTTCATAGAAGCCTAATTCTCCTATATGGCTCGTTCAGTGTCTTCGGTTTCCACCATCTTTGTCATGTTTCTACTTCTTGTCGTCATTGGTGGGTGTTTCTTTATGTTTAATTAATTAATACCATCTTTTAGTTATCTCTACAATTCATTGTAATTGTTTAATATTATATATATACATATATACGTATATATACTTAGAGTATAGAGATTTGTTCACTTTAAAAATAACTCTATGATAAATTATTTTGTTTAATAATTTAGTATCAACAATGAATTTTATTAATTTAACTGTTGATTATTGATATAATATATTAATGATTGAACACGTAGAATTTTATATAAATTCGAAATTTTTATATATGTAATCTAATTATCAATATTTACTTATATTTTTAAAAGTTTATTTTATATTTATTTAAAATTATTTAATGAAGAATTAAATAATTTTAAAATTTTATAAAAAATTATTATTATGTTAATATACTTGTGATGTGGATAGAGATGGGAGCAAATATGGTGGTAGAGGCAAGGGATTGTGACTCAAAAAGTTTCTCCTACAAAGGACTATGTGTGTTCGACCGCAATTGTGCTCTTGTTTGCAGAACTGAGGGTTTCGTTGGAGGACACTGCAAAGGCTTCGCTTTCGGCAGTAGATGCATTTGCAATAAACCTTGTTAAAAATTTAGATTAATTAATTAATTAAATGAAGATGATGATTCCATCACGTTTTGTACTTTTGTTTAATTTTAGAATAAAAATGCCTAGTGTTTTTATTTATAAAAGCAAAAATAAATTTTTGTATGACTTTTTTCTTTTAATTTTATTATTTATTTAAATTATTTTATTTACGATTTTGTTTTTTATTAATAAAAACCAAATTTTATATAATTATATATAATTTTATTATAATTTATGTTATTTTGATCCTCAAAAACAACCTACTCACTGCTAGAAAAACTGATTTTAGCGTCGCATGGGCATACGCATGCTCTGATCATAGACCTCTTTCGATGTGAAAGGATAAGGCAACGATTTTGTATGGAGTTTCTCAGCCTGTCATATCCAAAAGAATAAACTTAAATGCTGCTCAATTACATGACTGAGAAGAAAAATAACTAGTGCATAAAACAAAATAGTAAGTACTGTATTAGCCAGAAGATAATTAGGAAAAAATGGTGGTTGAAAATATGATTAAAGGCCACTAAACTATAAAACTCAAATTGTGTATGCAAATTCAGTTCTTCCATCCGAACGACATTAGACCACACCACAACCTTTAAACTACAGCAATTATTGTTGATCTTTATGCTGGCCTTTATCATCCAAAAATTTCGCAATCAACTCTACATGTCGGTTCTGCCATGTAAAAAAAAGGTAACAGTCAGTTAACCACAAATCACATACATAATAAAACTGCAAATAGCTAACACCTAGGTTCAGACCAAGAAGCACATGTTAGCTATTTAACAAAGCCCTCTCAAGGACAAAATATAGTCCTTAAGAAGCAGCATTGGCTGGCAGAGATATTTAATAACAAGAATCTGAATGATGGAAACCCAAAAATACTTAAAAATTAAGTTGTTTTATTAATATAAGCAAGAAAACAGAAACTGATCACACAAGAAACTGATCATACCTTTAGGGATTTTAACGGGATATCCATCAACGAAAACCTCGGTGGCGTCGTCGGGGTTAGGGAAATGGACTCTGGCACCACCGACGGAGTCCGTGGAGATAGATCGACCACAGACTATTCAGGCTGGGGTTGTGCGGCGGGTTCAGGATTCTGAAGCTCAAGTTTGGAAACAATGGTACGGAGGAGAAGGTTGTTAGGGTTTTGGAAACTGAGGAGTCTGGAGGTTGGTCTTATGGACTTCGAATATTTGGAACGAAGATTTGGAATGATTTGGAGAATAAAGATTTGGGGGAGAGATTTGGAGAATGAACGTAACCGTGCGGTGGCCGGTTTGGTAATGAAAAGTTGAGTAGTGAAAAGTTGAAGAAAGGGAAAAAATGAAGATAGGGAAAATGGGGGCGAGTGATAGAGAAAAAAGGAGTGAAGATAGAGAAAATAAACATAAAATTTTGACTAACAAAATTATTTAATTTTACAAATAAGAAAATTTCGCATCGGCCCACCCGACGCTAAAAGGGTGTTTATGTTAAAAATGAAAAAAGCGTCTGCCAATTTTACTTAGAGTCGGCTAGGCCGACGCTAAAAGTTAATGAAAACACAAATATTTGGTGAGCCAGCGTGCGCTCGGTGTCGGTGGCCGACGCTAAATATGGCAGCTAAAACCAATTTTTCTAGTAGTGACTTGTATGATAGTTCTTATAAATAAAATGATGCATATATTCTGTTGATCAACATGAAATGAATATCACCAATAATTGAAATTTAACTTAGGTGATGAAGATAAAAATGAAGATCTCTATACTTTCTGGTGTAGTAATTATCACCATGTATCTAGAATATTATATTAATTTTTTACATTCTAATTAACATGGAAAATCATTTTTAATATTATGAGTATAACCATTGAAATAAATTGTAACTACAAATTATATAGTTTACAATTATCCTTTGATATACCAAAATTACAAAATACATAAGTTCATAAACATCTATATTGATGTAGTAAAACATGTTTATCCCAAATTATATGTCATTTTACAATACTAAAGAACCATACATATATTTTTTTTCTATTATGTCCTTTAATATTTATTACTCTCTCTTTTCAATTCTTTTAATTTGTGTTTCCAATATCATCAATGGAGGATATTTTTGTAAAGTAACTTATAGTTTCTCTTTTCCATACAATGTTAACTACATTTCTTAATTTATGTGAAATTGTCAAAATGACAAACAATTTGAAACATATAGAATATTTGCTAATTTTACCAAACAAAGTCTAACACATGATATTTCCTTTGAAGCAATGTCTCAAAGACATTATTAGAGGTTCAAATCAACATTTTTTTACCTTTTAAAAGCCGATAACAAAATCAATTTAAATAATGAAAAGTATATTGGGTTTTGTTAATTTTGTCCAAAAAATATTAGTTTTAGGTCCTACTTGTGTGCGAAATTTGTTTTAAAACTTGAAAATTAACAGGAAAATTAGCTTAAGTTCCTCAATAATTGATTCCTTTTTCTCAATGGGATTAAGTTGATAAAATGACTTTGTTACTCATCTGTGAGTTCTTTATCTACTTCAAAGAGTATTAAATCAAGTGGTGAGAAATGTTTACTAACTATAGATTAAGTACAACATAAATGCATATAAAATAAAGATAAATTGAGAGTAAAGATAACTTTTGATGGATTTTTTTACCATATAGATTTTGATTGATTGATGTCAGTCTAAAATGATAATTGTATTAGGTATTTATAAACTGACTATTAAAATCTAAATCCCATCAATCACGTCTCTTGATCAACTAAAGATTGCAGTTTAAACCGCTTCACTTGACTATTCATATGTGGTCATGTGTTGAGATGTAAGTTGTCCTTGTTGCATCACAATTTCCGCGCTGTATGACTTAATTTGTTTATCTCTTGTTTGCATTACAACTAACTAAGGACATAATTTTAAAAGATAAATGATTTATATAAAAAAACGATAAAGAAACTAAGAGTTACACCTAAATAAGATAAAATAACTTTGATGTCATTTTGTAAAAAAAAATAAAAACTCAAGATTTTTTTTAGAGTGCTTCTACGGTATATTCATAAATTGAAACGTTTTGTTAAATTTATTCTTTAAATCAATAAATTAATTATCACTTTTATGAATAAAAAAACTATTTATTAACTTTTATAGTTTAGAAAAAAATTATTTCATAAAAAAAACAATTTATTTGTTTACATGCATTATACTAATTTTTGGTATATTCTATCATAAAAAAATATTCACTATTATGAATAAAAAAGTAGTGATT
>JBBPBP010000004.1:18005749-18054309 GCA_037974735.1 Cicer chorassanicum
ATTTTTTTTCATTATTTTAAATAAATCAGAATTTATTAATTATCAATCGTTATTTTAAAAACATATTTGAATTAATAACAATAATAATTAAAAATTCATTTAAAAACAGTTTTTAAAATAATAAATTTTGAAATCAGTTTTTAAAAAATATTAAATAAACCATTTTTAGGTTTAATTAGTTTTAAAATAATTAAAAACTATTTTTAAGTCTTTTTTTATAATAAAAAAATATTTTTTAAAAATAAATATCTAATGTTTTTTTAATGTTATATATTTTTTTAAATGTAATCCATTGAATTTTATTAAAAAAAAATATGAGATCCATTAGATTTACAAAATGTCTCAATTTTAAGAAATAGATGGACCAAAATTGAGAAATAAAAAATAGAGGGACCAAAATTAAGAATCAGTTAAAATAGGGGGACCAAAATTGCTAAATTAGGAATAGAGGGACCAAAATTACGGATCAGTTAAAATAGGGGGACCAAAATTGCAAAATTAGAAATAAGGGGACCAAAATTGCGAATCAGTTAAAATATGGGGACTAAAACTGCATTTAAGCCTATAAACAATGAGTGACATCTAGTAATGCATCATTGCTATCCAATTAATAAAAAATGTGATACAATTTTAACCTTACCGCGACTACTATTTACTGCACAAAAGTTGTCTCTTCATCCAAATGTTTTAATTGAGCACAAAACATAAAAAGTGTCATCCTCGTTAGGTCCAATAATTTATTTCTCGGTTCCCGAATATACGTGCAATCACTAATGAACTCAATATCTTATTTTGGTCCATTTCGACATGGCCACACATATTTCACATATCACTATATCAAGAGATCCAACACACAACTCCTATTATGCAGAATGGATGAATCTTAACTACATTCTTCGTATCCCTCTACATGGTTTATTATAGACTAAATAACCATCGTTATGATTGTCATGTTATAGATAATGTTTGATGACTTTAAATTATACAACTGTGCAAGTAGGGATCATAGTGACTTCAAGTCGAAAGACTACTCACTATGGTCACATGAGAATCGTTAATGACACTTGCATAACTATTATGTAGCATTCTCATAGTGGACTCAATATAGTACAAATATTACACCTAATATTTATACCTATATGAAGACTTAATATCTCATATCCATGATCTGTGATATGTGATCATCAGTCTACTCACATAATAGTCTATATGCATTATTGTTGTCTCATTTAATAGTAAAACTTGACTACATTTATATTAAGAATAGTGTCATTATGCTCAAATGAGTTTCACGATTAAGTCACACTTAATGTTCCATTAAATAGACGAACCATTCTAAAGAGTTTATTATGCTTTAAATAAATCCACATAATAAATAAAATGTCTAATATTATTATATAAATAATAGTAAATGTCATGATACAAAAAATAATCAAGGAAAAACTGTTGGCCTTTAGAGCTAACTTTAACATTTGTGACCATGGAAAATGATGTATTGCATATGTTTGATGTTGAAAAAAAGCTAGTTATGAAGTCTTTATTGTCAAAGAAGTGAACCTTTAAGACTTGTATCAAGACTGCACAAGCACAATGTCTGAAGGCAACAACTCATGATCAAGAAACTTGGTTGTGGCACATGAGGTATCAACACCTTAACTTTAGAAGCTTAAGTCAATTAAAACTAGAAATTTTGTTTTTGGAATTCCTATTATAAATTCTCTTGAAAAGACATGTATAGTGTGTCTTAGAGGCAAGCAATCAAGGTTTGCCTTCATACTCACCTAGTAATTAGAGCATGAGAGATCTTGGGAGTAGTACACTATGATGTGTGTGACCCATTTGAGGTTCCTTCCCTAAAAGGCAATACATATTTTAACTATTTTGTGGATGAATTTCTAGAATGTTGTGGTTGTTTCTTATGAAGGCAAAAGATGAGGTGTTGAATGTATTCAAAAAGTTTAAAGCTTTTGCTGAAAAACAAAATGGAAACATGATAAAAGTGTTGAGAATAGATGGATGTGGTGAATAAACTTCCAAGGAGTTTGAAGTTTTCTAAGAAAACAATAGCATTGTGCGTGATTCAATTGCTCCTTATACCCCCCCCCCCAACACACACACACAACATAATGGCCTTGCATAAAGGAGGAATAAGACAATGCTTGACATGGTCCAAAATATGTTGAAATAGAAGAATTTGTCACATAAGTTTTCAGGTGAAGCAGTAACTACAACTTCATAGATCTTAAATAGGTGTTCAACCATGGAGTTAAAAGAAAAGATTCATGAAGAAATATGGACAGAAAGGAAACAAATGATTGGCCATTTTAATTGTGTTTAGCTCATTGTGTTTTAAACATTTACCAAATGCCAAGAGAAAGACGCTACAAGATAAAAGTGAAGTGATGATATTTGTTGGTCACAATCCCATTGGCTATATAGAATCTACAATCCTTTGAATCAGAAACTTTTGCTCAGTAGGGATGTAATTGTAAGAAAATCAAAAGCACAAGATTGGAAAAATGGTAACCAAACTAGATTATTGCTACCATTACCATTTAAAGATGAAGAAGTTCCAAAATTTGGTGTAGCTGCTCATGATGTTGTCAATAATGAGGAATATGATAGTTCAGATGGTGATGCTAAACATAATCAAAATTTTGGGGAGGATCTTAGGCCATAGAAAGCAAGACAGAGATGCCAAGGAGATTAGCAGACTCTGAAGTGATAATGTAGTGAATGAGTAGGGACAATTGATTCAATTTGCATAATGATTGATGCAAAACCCATTGATCATAATGTAGCTTTCAAAGAACAAGTATGGAAACAAGCTATGCAATAAGAGTTTGATTCCATAGAAAAAAATTTAGACTATAAAGTTGACAAAATTGCCACCAAACAAGAAACATGGGTGTTCTAGGGAAAGCTTAAGCCCAATGGCTCAATTTGCAAAATAAGACAATACTATTGGCTAGAGGCTTACTACAAAAGGTTTGTATAGGCTATTATGAAGTGTTTGCACCTATAGCTAGACATGAAGCAATTAGATTGATCATTGCTCTAGCATGTAGCAGAAGTTGGTTCTATTTCATTTGAATGTAAAGTCAGCCTTTCTCAATGGATCTTCATAAAAAGAGGTTTCTGTTACACAACCTTAAAGTTTTATCATCAAAGGAAGAGAAAACATGGTGTACAAACTACATAAGACTTTTTTTGACCTGAAGCAGACTCTACAACAAGTGTGTTGTTGAATATGGTGTATATGTGAGGAACAAAGAAAATGAAATTTATGTGATAATTTGTTAGTATATAGATGACTTTTTGTTTACTTGAAGCTGCAATGATGAATTACAAGATTTCAAAGTCAAAATGATGAAGAAATTCAAAATGATTGATTTCAGAAAGTTTGCATACTTTTTTTGCATGGAGTTTGCAAGAAAAACGACATGAATTATATTGCCCAAGTCCAAGTATGCTTAAAAAATAATTAGAAGATTCAATATGGAAGATTGTAATACTTCCTCAACTCCAATTGAGCCAAATTTGAAGTTAGAAGTAGAAAATGAAGAAGCAGATGTAAATCCTACATTGTTTAAGCAATTAGTTGGATCACTCATATATTTATGCAACATAAGACCTAATATTGACTATGTAGTGGGTGTGGTAAGAATGTTTATGAACAAACCAAAAGTAACTCATTTTCTAGTTGCCAAAAGAGTTGCGAGTGAGATACACTGAAGGAATAATGAGGAGTGGAATTTTGTTTCCAACCACAACATAATTGAAGGATAGAGGTTTGTTAGGTTATGTTGACTAAAATAGTGTGGTGATATAATAGATAGAAGGAGTACCATGGGCTATGTGTTCAAGTTTCAAGGAGCTTCAATTTCACGAAGTTCACAGAAACTACCAGTGGTTGCGTTATCTTCTAGTGAAACTAACTATGTGGCATGATCATTTGCGACATGTCAAACAACTTGGTTAAAATTAGTTTTGAAAGAAATATTGGTTAAAATGGAGGAACCAATAAAATGCATATTAACAACAAATCAACTATCAACCTCGTGAAAAATCATGTCTCTCATGAAAGAAGTAAACATAAAGACTAGATGTGATGTAATGTCTAACAGAGAAACAAGTTGAAGATATTGAAGAGGGAGAAGTTTGAAGAGTTGGGAAGATGTTTGGGAGTGGTAGTTGTTGAGATTTTGAATTAAGGGAAGATGTTGTAGTTAATTCAAAATAAATAAATGTAGCTAAAAGTTAATTTGCTATAGCTAGTTAAACAAAAATAGAAAGTTAGTTAATTTGTATTAGCTAACTTGTAATGTGCAATGATTTATATAAGTTCGTTCATATTCGATAAACAATTTGATATTTTCAATATGATATGAGTTTTTTCTTTGCATTACCTCAATAGAAAAATAAGGTGTTAGCATAGTATTCATGTGAACAAAACAATTTTCAGTTAGTTATAAAAAAATTGCCACAAAAAATGCATTTCTAATGATTTTGAATCTGCACCAAATCAAACAGATTTCGGTGGATATCCGCGGGTGCAGATTTTGTTGTCATCTCTAATTAAGTGTAAGGCTTTTGACGTAGGATTCACCTATGAAAATGGAGCACGAATCGAGATGTTTACATAGTATTCATGAGGCTAACGACAATTTAGCTACAGAAAACAAGGTGAAAAGAGTTTGCTATGGGGCCCGCATATTAGAAAAGGGCATAACACAATGTGTTTACATAGTTTTTATGCGCCAACAATTTAATCACAAAAAAAAAATATATGTTTATATCTTTTTACATAAAGTGACACTCTTTTGAGTTTGCTTCTTGATCAAATGAAAGACTTTTTCACATAGAATTCACCCATTAAAAAAGAACACAAATTGATGAATTACATGGTATTCATGTGGCTAACGACAATTTAACTACAGAAAACAATGTGTTTCTATCTTTTTCACCTAAAGTGATATTGTCTTCATATTTTCCTACCCGATCAAGCGAAAAGACTTTTGGTATGGGGTCCACTTATTAAAAAGGGGCATGAAACAATAGTTTACATAGTTTTCATGCGCCAACAATAGTTTAGCCACACAGAAAAATATGTTTCTATCTTTTTCATCTAAAGTGACGTACTCTTTTCAATTTACTTCTCGAACAAATAAAAGAGAACACAAATCGAGGTATTTACATAGTATTCATGTGGCTAACGACAATTTAACTACAGAAAACAAGGAGTTTCTATCTTTTTCACCTAAACTAATATTTTCTTCATAGTTTCCTATCCGATCAAGCGAATATATGTTTGGTGTGGGGCCCACGTATTAAAAACGGGCATAAAAAATATGTTTAACATAAGCTTCATGCGTCAACGATAATTTAGCTACAAAAAAAATATGTTCCTATCTTTTTTACCTAAAGTGACTCACTTTTTTTCCGTTTGCTTCTCAATCAAATGAAAGACTTTTAACATATGATCCACCTATTTAAATGGGGCATGAATCAAGGTGCTAAACCGAAAAAATATTTGGCATAGAGCAAATATTGCAATCTTTCTTCAATTCACACAAGACTCAATGTATGTTTGATTAGTTGCAAAAGCCACTTTTTGCAAAATCAATTCCACCATAAAATTAAACATGCACTCAAAATTTATATCTTACTAATAAAAATTAAGTTTGTCCTCACTTAAATCAACACATCTTTTATGTGGGAAATAAAAAATTAATATTATACTAACAATGAAAAAAAAAAAAATCAAAGGCAACCCAATGTTTTTCGTTATATAAGGACAAAAATCAAGTCAAATAAAAAAATTCATTTTAATACAAAAGTATATAAATATATAATAAGTAAAAATAAATTTAACATATATAAAAAATAATATAAAACTAAAATAACTTTTTTAAAGTTAAATGTTTTGAATTTAGTCTTCAAATAAAAATAAATTATAAAATATAAAAATAAATTTTTTAGACAAAAAAAATCTACTGAATAAAAAAATAGTTTGAAAAATTAATTTGATGTGTCTAAATACATTTTCCACCCATAAAAGTCAACCCAAACCTCCACAAAAATTCATTTTAAATTAGGGTCATAAATACCACCCTTATTATTAATTAATTTATGCAAGGAAGAGTAAATGTGATGTCTGGCTCCATAAACAAACTTTTGTAATTTTCCAAAAAGAAACAATCATTTTTTTAGTAAAAAAAACTAATCCATCAAAAGAGAAAAAATGATAAAATAAAAAAACAAAAGTAATCCTATAAACTCTTAATACATCAGCACCTGTAACTTCGATTCTAAATACCCTGAATCACTTTTCCTGCCACTTTCTAACTCTAAATTCTCTCCAGTTTCATGACCTCACTCCCAATGCCACTCTTTCTCTATTCTCAATTGACAAAAAAAAAAATATATCACTGAAACTAACTAAAACATAAAATTCCCTTTCCCTTCTGAAAACTTTATTGTAATAATAACAACTACAAGAACAAGAACATCAATAATGGATCCTCTATTAAACCTTGGAACCCCTTCTCCTCCTGTTCCTGTTCCTGCAGTTCCTACAATTTCACCCAATCTAACCTTCACTCCACAAATCCCTAACATTTTACCCCCAAATTCCACCCAAATTTCACCACCTACAACTTTACTCATTCCAAAGCCTGAACCTTTCGACG
Organism: Cicer chorassanicum; assembly: GCA_037974735.1. Taxonomy (NCBI): domain Eukaryota; kingdom Viridiplantae; phylum Streptophyta; class Magnoliopsida; order Fabales; family Fabaceae; genus Cicer; species Cicer chorassanicum. Next base: position 18,012,442 of record JBBPBP010000004.1, read on the forward strand.
ATTTCTTATCTTCCCAAGATTCCCAACAACAACCCCATTTTTCTCCCGGTTCCGAAGATGATGATCAATCTGATCTCTACACCGAATTCTACCGCGTTTCTGAGCTTTTCAATGCTACTTTCGGTAAACCCCTTTACCCTTACTTCGGAGTCAATTATTCCAACAGTAATGCTGCTTCATTGGAGAATATGGTCAACGTTCCCAATCCTGACCTAAATCTGAACCCTAATCCAACTGTGGATTCTCATGATAATCAAGATTCTCGTGATTCTCGGGAATTTGATAACAATGATCGTGCTATTGTTCCTGTTCCTGCGAAACAGGAATCAACTTCGGCTGTTTCTGTGGTTAGGAAGAGGGCTAATCAGGTGAAGGAGCTTGTTAGGGTTTCAGACCTGAGTATGAAGGATCAGATACATTTTCGTGAGGTTTTGAGGAGGACAAGGATGATTTATGATTCGCTTCGTGTGTTGGCGAGCGTTGAGGAGGAGAAGAGAATAGCTGAGGAGAGGAGAGTGGCTGAGGAGAAGAGAGTGGCTGCTGAAGTTGCGGCTATGGAGGAGGAGAGACGATTGGCTGCTGAAGTTGCAGCTATGGAGGAAGAGATGAGGACGGTTGAGGAGAGGAGTGCTTCTTCCGGTGCAGCACCGATGGAGGTGGAAACGCCGAATGGAAGGCGGAAGCGGAATCGTATTCGTGGTGATATGAGGGCGGCAGCGTTGATGAGGAATCGTGAGTTGTGGTTGTATCGTGATAAAAGGATAGTTGGATCGATTCCTGGAGTTTATGTTGGTGATTTGTTTCTTTTTAGGATGGAATTGTGTGTAATTGGTTTGCATATGCAGATACAGGCTGGCATTGATTATCTTCCTAAAAGTAGGTGTTCTAATGGCGAACCGATTGCTACTAGTGTGATTGTTTCGGGTGGTTATGAGGATGATATGGAGTTGGATGATGGTGATGTTATAATCTACACTGGTCATGGAGGACAGGAGAAGAATTCCTCGAGGCAAATTTGTGATCAGAAATTGGTGGGTGGAAACCTTGCTTTGGAAAGGAGTATGCATTATGGGATTGAGGTGAGGGTTATTCGAGGGATGAGGTATGAAGGTAGTGCTTCTGGTTCTGGTAAGGTTTATGTTTATGATGGATTGTATAGGATCGTTGATTGTTGGTTTGATGTAGGAAAGTCTGGTTTTGGAGTTTATAAGTATAAGCTTTTGAGAATTGAGGGGCAGGCAAAGATGGGTAGTGCTGTTCTTAAAGAAGCCAGGGAGATAAAGAAAAGTGGGTTGGATCCTAAGCCTTTGAATTGTGTTTCTGTTGATATTTCCAATAATAGGGAGAATGTTGCTGTTAGGCTTTTCAATGACATAGATGACAATCAGGATCCTCTTTTTTTTGAGTATCTTCCGAAAACTACTTTTCCGCAGTTTGTGTTTCATCAGAGTGGGAAAGCTACTGGCTGTGACTGTGTGGATAACTGTGCTGATGGCTGCTTTTGCTCCATGAAGAATGGAGGAGAGTTTCCTTATAACATACAAGGGTTGCTCGTGAGAGGGAAGCCTTTGATTTTCGAATGTGGACCTTTTTGCTCCTGTCCCCCAAGTTGTCGGAATCGTGTTGCCCAAAAGGGTCTCAAATATAGGTTGGAAGTGTTTAGGTCTGCGCAGACGGGTTGGGGAGTTAGGTCCTTGGACCTTATTCAAGCCGGAGCCTTTATCTGCGAGTATACGGGGGTTGTTTTGACTAGGGAGCAAGCACAAATTTTAACAATGAATGGTGACTCATTGATATATCCTAATCGTTTTTCAGATAGATGGGCAGAATGGGGGGATTTATCTCAGATATACCCTGAGTATGTGCGTCCATCGTATCCATCAATTCCTCCTTTAGATTTTTCTATGGATGTGTCGACAATGAGAAATGTTGCTTGCTACATGAGTCATAGTTCAAGCCCGAATGTGTTTGTTCAGTTCGTTCTGTATGATCACAACAATTTGATGTTCCCCCATGTTATGCTATATGCCATGGAGAACATCCCCCCGATGAGAGAATTGAGCATTGACTATGGAGTAGTGGATGACTGGACAGGAAAGCTCTTGATATGTAACTAAATGGTTTTGAAAGGTTTGTGCAAAGCCGAGTTTTGGGCATGAATAGCTGAGGTAAATTCTAATTCTATCAATTATCTTTTGTTCTTTTCATTATTATCTATTAACTATGTGTTCTTAATTTGGTAGTTTGCGCTGTCTCTAATATGAACTTTATTATAACTGATGAATTACAGGAATAGAAGTATTGTGATACTTCAAACCTCCAGGTGTACTTTGAATTATTGAAAAATTATTATAGTGAGGTTGATGTTTGTCATATTTCTGATTGTTCTCTGTTTGGAAAAAAGATTAAAATCACAGTTGCTCTAATATATGAGCCTTTTATGTAGTTTGTGCTCGGTGTAGGTAGATCAAACATTTACATTCATCTCTCTTTATTAACTGTTGCTATTTCTCTGACATGAGTTTTTACAAGTCACAACTTTTCTCACATAACCAACATTCACTCACTGAATTTACTCTTTTAAGTTTGTTACTTTAGCTAATGATTCGTTGTATTGCAAAGAGTGGGACACGATTGTAAATGTGGGAAACACAATTTGTGAACCATCATTCATATTAGAGATCATTTTATTATTTTAATGATAATAGTTACTTGACTTCTATGGGTCAAGGGCATAAATTTACTAGGTGCTCTGTTTGTATAGCTGAAGGTGTGGTGTACTGATGTATTATTTGTTTTATTATAGGTTGTTTCCGTTTCCTCGTGTTGTTATTAACTCGCTTCTTGATGTTTTATCTAATAACTACGTTTAATGCTTTGTAGCACTGACACTTCTGATCGAGGCGTGTCCCGGTGCTCGACACGTGTCAGTACTCAACATCGACACGATACCGACACATTGATTACATTCAATTCATTTTTTCAAATTATTATCGGTGTCGTGGCCGGTGTCCATGTTAGTATTCGTACTTCATAGGTTTAATGCCTAAAGTGATGAGTTTGAAATGGACTTTTGCTTTATGATAGGCTTAGTAATATAAACCTAACTATTTTGTTTTGGCTTTCATTTGCAGGCTTGCCATGATTTTGAGAACTATGCAAGTGCTTGCTAAGTGAACTCTTATGTCAGGGTATCCCAAATCACTTAATAGCTATTAATATCATTTCATCATTTTGTCTAACTAATGTTGGCTAGAAGAGTACATGCATTTTGCGGTGCAGTGATGAAGATCAGGAATTGGAGTTCCATCATCATGTATGCTTAATCTTTGAACAGTTCTGCGATTATTCGCTACTTTGCTGATTTAAATTTGTTTGTCCATTCCTGCTCTTGAGATAAGCATTTACAAATCTTAGCTCCATCTTCTGTAAGCATATAGCTTTGCTGTTATTTACTTTTGTCATTGTATATAATGTAAGTTCAAAGCTTGTACAGGAATTATATCAGTGGTTGGCAATGATGGATATAATGCAGCATTTTAGCTGGTTTAGAAAGCAAATGAGTTTAGTGTTTTGTTTTGGCTATTGAATTTGTTGTAGTTGTCTAGTTGTGATACTTGTCAGTTGGTTTGATACACTTCAGCTTGGAGTGGGTTTAGACTGTTGGATTGGATTATACAGCCTAGGCATCTTATGGTCCATGTATGATGAAAGCCAAACTTCATTCTTTTTCCTTTTCTATAGTACTCATTACAATCTGATATGCCGATTGCCGATACGCTCTGATACTTTGTTAACATGGTGACGATACGCTCCGATTCTCTATAGATTCTCCTCTTTTTCATGAGTCTTCAAAATTGGGCTAGTTCATTTTATGTTGATTAGTACATATACCTGTGCGATTCGCGGTCCACTTGTGTTTCCATAAAAAAATTATGGTTAAAACATAAAAATTTGACAATGAAAAATATATCTTTCTAACTAAAAGGAAGAAAGAATGAAAGAAAAATTCAAGCCAACTTTAATAGTTAGTTTCTTTTAGAGATGTTCATTAGCCTTGGTAGGAAACTAGGAATGACTTTCCATTGAGAAACGATTCCAATCATGTGAGCACCTTTTAACTATGCTCATCAGCCTTGGCAAGATTCTTTTTGCCTAGAAAGATGTAGGCTATTTTTAAGCATAATCATTTTGTATGCTCTGATATTTACATTTCAATCAGCACTGCAAGCATCAAAATATTTGCCATTGTCTAAAAATTGGGGCATTTTGACATTCAAATATAGACTATGTAACTGTTTCTGTTATTTATTTATTTATTTCAAAGACAATAATAATCACTTTAAACAATTTCAATTGACAGTTATTATAACATACGACAAAATTAATTAATTTTTGTAAGGCCCTTCTTGTGCTATTATTTCCTTAATGTGGTGATAAATAATTAAGGTATGGTGTATTTAACACCAATCTTATATAATAAACACATGATAATTTTTGCATTTAAAATATATTTTTAAATAAACTATACTTTGAGGAAGTATAACCAGGTGCCAACGCTATTCTATGACACAACTTTTCAGACAACACTTGTGATTTGTGAGTAATATTTGTATGATTACAACTACAAATCTAAATCATTTAAATACACACAAATGGAAAAACGTAGAGAGAATTTGAGGAAGTATAACCAGGTGTCAACGCTATTCTATGACACGATTTTTCAGACAACACTTGTAATTTGTGAGTAATATTTGTATGATTGCAACTACAAATCTAAATCATTTAAGTACACACAAACAGAAAAACGTAGAGAGAAATGAATATATTTTCCTGTTAGTATTATTATTATTATTATTATTAAAAAATATTAAATTAAATAATGTGCATTTTTGTGTATTTAAATTATTTGAATATGTGGTTGTGACCACCTAAAAATTACCTGTGATTTGCATATATATATATTAAAAAAATAGTTTCAAAGTTTTCAAAAATAACATGCTTCTAATGAGATTATTAAATGCTTTTCATATGCGGTTAAGAGCATATTAAATTGGTCATTTTTTAAGAAATCCAATTTGGGTTTCATTCATTCACTACTATTACGTGGTTTCTTCAATGCCGTGTCATATTTATAGAACTGATACACATTTTTCTTCAATGTAAAAAATTATGCAACTCTTTAAGAACCCGCACTTTGATGTATCGTTTGATGGTAGTTGAGAAAATAAAACCATTTTGTAATTTCATCACTTCATTTATTTTTCATTCCAAGATAAACATGTATTTAATGATATTACAAAATGTATGACAAATTTACAAATGTACTCTCAAATATGAATTTGTGGTACTCAAAGGATGCCTCAGGTAGGGCTGTGCATGGTTGGGTTTTTTTTTAAAACCAAACCATATCCATTTTAAACCTATTATATGGATTAAGATTTATAACTAAATCCATTTTTTGGTTTAAAACCGGTTGTTGTGAACATGTGCCTCAAATCATCTAACTAAAGTTAGTTAAACTTTAGTGGTTGTTTAACTTGGCCAAGTTAGTTATGATAGGTGGTAATAGTTAGTTGCTTGTGTATACTATATATAGGGTTGTAATATTGTAGCAAAAGTATGTAGAAATCATAGCAGTTACAGTAGCAAAACAGAGAGGCATAAGCAATTCGTGACTGATAGGAAATCAGAGGAAGAAAGATTGAAGGGAGAGAAAGAAAAGATTGAGATAAATTGCTAGTGTTGCTGGTTCATAAACAGTGATAGACACTAGGAAATCAATCTTGAGAAGGCTTTAATCTTGTAAAGTTCAATTAACAAATAGTGGATTAATCTTGCTTGCTTGCCCGTGACGTAGGTCTCAACAATTGAGACCGAACACGTAAATCTTGGTGTCATTCTTCCCTTATCTTTCTTTACTTTTCGTTTAAATTTGAGTGAAAGAACTGGTTTACAAAACTGCAAAAACGGAGAAGATCAATCCTAGATTAATCCAGGATCAATCTTCGTTTTTCTGTTTTTCTGTTTTTTCAGCTCTGTCAAGAACAATCCAGGATTAATCCAAGATCAATCCAGGATCATTCTTCGTTTTCGTTTTTCTGCAATCGTTTGTTCTTTCTACTTTGTTGGTTAATTCTTGTTGCAGATCCCATTATTGTTTCAACAATTGGCGCCGTCTGTGGGAAGGAGCAACAATGGTTGGAACCACAAAGTTCGATATTGAAAAGTTCAATGGACCAAATGATTTTGGTCTGTGGAAGATAAAGATGCATGCTGTTCTGGTACAACAAGGTTTGGTGAACGCATTAAAGGGTGAATCAGCTCTTCCAGCAACAATGCCAACTCAAGAAAAGGAAGAACTGATTGAAAAAGCAAAGAGCACTATCATCTTGTGTCTTGGAGACAAAGCTTTAAGGGAAGTTGCAAGAGAACCAACAGCAGCAGCCTTATGGCTTAAACTTGAATCTCTCTACATGACTAAATCAGTTTCAAATAGGCTCTTCTTGAAACAACAATTGTTCTCTTTTAAAATGGATGAAGAGAAACCTATTACATCACAACTTGCTGATTTCAACAAGATTCTTGATGATTTAGAAAGTTTAGAAGTCAAGCTAGATGATGAAGACAAAGCTCTGACCTTGCTTAGAGCCCTGCCAAGTTCATATGAACACTTCAAGGATGCTATTATGTTTGGAAGAGAACAAACAATTACTCTTGAAGAAGTGTATACATCTATCCGGACCAAGGAAAGCTATAAAAAACATGAAACCAAGAATGATAATCTTGCTGAAAGTATGAATGTGACCAGAGGAAGAACTAACAAGAAAGGATCAAATGGGAATAAACATAGGTCCAATTCGAAAACTAAACCTGAAGGGAAGTATAAATGTTTCCATTGCCACAAGAAGGGACACTTCAAGAAAGATTGTCCTGAAAGAAATGAATCAAGAAACTCTCAAGATTCTGGAAATGCTGCGCTGGTTGATGCTGGCTATGAATCTGCAGAGGCATTGATGATTTCAAATTCTGAAAGTGAAAAGAATTGGGTATTAGACTCAGGATGTACTTTCCACATGTGTCCAAGGAAGGATTATTTTGAATCAATAGACCTTCGTGATGGTGGAATTGTTCTGCTTGGCAACAACAAATCATGTAAGGTGCAAGGCAAAGGATCAATCAGATTCAGAATGTTCAATGGCAATGAGTTACTGCTGAATGATGTAAGGTACATACCTGAATTAAAAAGAAATTTAATTTATGTTGGTATGTTTGATATTTTAGGATGTTCCACAAACATAAAGAATGGTATCATGACTATTATTAATAAAGATGATATCATTGTTAAAGGCATTAAAAGAAATGGTTTATACATTTTAGAGGGTTCTACCATAATTGCACAAGCTTTGGTTGCTAGTTCTAATTTGCATTCATCTACTAGAATATGGCATATGAGGTTAGGACATGTAAGTGAAAGAGGCTTAATTGAGTTATCAAAACAGAATTTGCTTAATGGTGACAAAATTGAAAAATTAGAATTTTGTGATCATTGTATTCTAGGAAAGTCTAAGAGGGGCAGTTTTGGTGTTGGCCAACACAACACCTCTAGACCTTTTGAATATGCTCATTCTGATTTGTGGGGTCCTTCAACGACAAAAACTCATGCTAGTTGTTCTTACTTCTTAACCATCATTGATGATTATTCTATGAAAGTATGGATTTATGTCATTAAAAATAAAAGTGACACTTTTATGAAATTTAAAGAATGGCATATGCAAATTGGAACTCAAAAGGAAACCAAGTTGAAATGTTTAAGAACTGACAATGGCCTGGAGTATCTTTCAGAGCAGTTTAATAAGTATTGCAAGGACTTAGGTATCCAATGACATAGAACAGTTGCAGGCACCCCTCAACAAAATGGCATTGCTGAAAGGATGAACAGAACAATCTTGGAAAGAGTCAGATGTATGATCTTGAGTGCAGGGCTGCCTAAAACATTCTGGGGAGAAGCTGCAGTTACAACAGTGTATTTGATAAATAGATGCCATTCATCAGCTATTGGATTTAAGACACCAATTGAGATGTGGAATGGCAAACCAGCTGACTACTCAAATCTGAAGGTATTTGGTTCCTTAGCATTTGCTCACACAAGGCAAGATAAGTTGGATCCTAGAGCAATCAAATGTGTTTTTATTGGATATCCTAAAGGAATAAAAGGTTACAAGTTGTGGAGAATTGACCAAGGTGTGCCCATGATTGACAAAGAACATTCTCCGTTTCAGTTCTGCAGAAACGCAGAACATTCTCCGTGTCAGTTCTGCAGAAACGCAGAACATTCTCCGTTTCAGTGCTGCAGAAATGAAGAACATTGCAGAAACGCAGAACGTTCTCCGCTTGACAGTTCTTCAAACAGAAATACTGATAGTGTTCATATTGAGGTGGAGTCACCTGAAGATCAAGAGATTAATCATGAAGACGTACCTGATACATCACTTGATAATAATGCAGCAACACAACCAGATTTGGCCAATTACAACTTGGTAAGGGATAGAGAAAGAAGGGTCATAAAACCTCCAATCAGATATGGTGAAGCAGATTTAATTTGTTATGCTTTAAGTGTTGCTGAAGATATTCAAAGAGATGAACCAAGCAACTACAAAGAAGCCATTAACAGTGAAGACAAGGAAGCTTGGATGACAACTATGATTGAAGAAATGCAGTCATTAGAAAAGAATCAAACCTGGACTTTGGTTGATACTCCTAAGAGTCAAAGGGTAATTGGATCAAAATGGGTGTTCAAGAGAAAGGAAGGCATTCAAGAAAAAGAGAAGATAAGATTCAAAGCAAGATTAGTTGCAAAGGGATTTTCTCAGCTTGAAGGAATAGATTTCAATGAAGTATTTGCACCAGTTGTAAAACATTGTTCAATCAGAATTCTACTTTCAATTGTAACCCAACAAGACTTGGAATTAGAGCAGTTGGATGTTAAAACAGCATTCCTACATGGTGAACTTGAAGAAACCATCTATATGTAGCAACCTGAAGGATTTGCAAAAGGCAGCAACAAGGTTTGTCTTCTTAAAAAGTCATTGTATGGCCTAAAGCAAAGTCCTAGAAAATGGTACAGGAAGTTTGATGATTTCATGATAAGAACTGGTTTCCAAAGATGTAGCTTTGACAGCTGTGTTTACATTATGAAAGAGAAAGGTCAAGAACGTTCTCCAGCTCAAGAACGTTCTCCAGGTCAAGAACATTCTCCAGTTTTAAACGAAGGTCAAGAATGTTCTCCAACTTACCTATTACTCTATATGGATGATATTCTTCTTGCAAGCTCAAGTAAAGACCAAATTAAAAGGCTCAAAGCTGATCTTAGTAATGAGTATGAGATGAAAGAACTTGGAGAGGCCAAAAGGATCTTAGGAATGGATATAAAGAGAAACAGAATGAAAGGGGAACTATTTCTTTCTCAGGCTGCCTACTTGAAGAAAGTTGTCACTAAATATAGAATGCATGAAGCAAGACATGTTACTACTCCTTTGGGACAAAATTTCAAATTGTCTATGCAAGACTCACCTAAGACAAATGAGGAAAGGCAAAGAATGAGTATAATTACTTATGCTAGTGGAGTTGGCAGCATAATGTATGGGATGATCTGCAGCAGGCCAGATTTAGCTTATGCTGTGAATGTTGTCAACAGATTTATGACTAATCCAGGAGCACTACATTGGACAGCACTCAAGTGGATTATGAGGTACTTAAATGGCTCACTGACAGCAGGTTTAAAGTTCAAAAAGACTCATCATGACAAGGAACCAATCAAGGGATATGTGGACTCGGATTATGTCGGAAACATGGACACTAGAAAATCAATTTCTGGTTATGTTTTCACTTTATTTGGGACTGCTGTAAGTTGGAGAGCAATTACACAATCAGTGGTAGCACTCTCTACAACTCAAGTTGAATTCATTGCGCTTACTGAAGGTGTTAAAGAAGCTTTATGGATGAAAGGACTTATTGGTGAACTAGGAATAAATCAGAATTGTGTTTCAATTTATTGTGATAGTTAAAGTGCTATACATTTATCCAAACATCAGGTGTATCATAATAAGTCTAAACATATTGATGTTAAGTATCACTTCATAAGAGATGTGATCGATTCAAAGCAGGTTTCAGTTGAGAAAATTGTAACTGAGGACAACCCAGCTGATGCATTCACCAAATCACTTTCACAAACTAAGTTCAAGCATTGCTTGGACATAGTTGGCTTCGACAAAGAGTAAAGATGCAACAATGGCAGCAAGGTTAAAAATTGAATTATTCTGATATTGAGTCAAGGTGGAGAATTGTGAACATGTGCCTCAAATCATCTAACTAAAGTTAGTTAAACTTTAGTGGTTGTTATAACTAACTTGGCCAAGTAAGTTATGATAGGTGGTAATAGTTAGTTGCTTGTGTATACTATATATAGGGCTGTAATATTGTAGCAAAAGTATGTAGAAATCATAGCAGTTACAGTAGCAAAACAGAGAGGCATAAGCAATTCGTGACTGATAGGAAATCAGAGGAAGAAAGATTGAAGGGAGAGAAAGAAAAGACTGAGAGAAATTGCTAGTGTTGTTGGTTCATAAACAGTGATAGACACTGGGAAATCAATCTTGAGAAGGCTTTAATCTTGTAAAGTTCAATTAACAAATAGTGGATTAATCTTGCTTGCTTGCCCGTGACGTAGGTCTCAACAATTGAGACCGAACACGTAAATCTTGGTGTCATTCTTCTCTTATCTTTCTTTACTTTTCGTTTAAATTTGAGTGAAAGAACTAGTTTACAAAACTGCAAAAACGGAGAAGATCAATCCTAGATTAATCCAGGATCAATCTTCGTTTTTCTGTTTTTCTATTTTTTCAGCTCTGTCAAGAACAATCGAGGATTAATCCAAGATCAATCCAGGATCATTCTTCGTTTTCGTTTTTCTGCAATCGTTTGTTCTTTCTACTTTGTTGGTTAATTCTTGTTGCAGATCCCATTATTGTTTCAACACGTGTAAAATTAGTTATGGTTAAATAACCGGTTTTTAATTATACAACCGGTTTCGACAAATTCAATTTTAAAACCGATTTTTTTTTAAAAAAATCGGTTAAAATCTTGTTATTTTTAATTGATTTGTGTACTTTTAATTAATTTAAAATTTTGACATTATATACGGAAAACTTGATATAACTTGTTAATTTCTAATGCATTATAAAACTATGATGACAAAACTACGAGCAAGCTTAAGCATATTTTTTTCTTCATTACCTTAAACAAATCCTCACTATATAATCCAATCAATAATGAGTGTACGTAAAATACAATTTATACACCGTATTATTGTTAAGACAAACTCTCAAATTAAAGTTTTGATGAAAATATACAAAGGTTAATTAAGAATGTTAATTATGATTTTAAATGATATGTTAATTTAATTTGTGCTCTTGAGTGTTTTTATTAAAGATAGGAACCAAGCAAAGCAAAGAAATCAGATGAAAAACTAAACAGAACATTCTTAATCATAAGCTGTACAAAACAGAGAATGTTCTGCAGAATCAAGATTGACTGTCGCAACCACTTCACCAATCTTTCTCCATCACTTTAACAATGATTATGCCTTAATTCTTTATACTAATGTCATCAGTACATGGCAAGGAACAAATAGGAATCATTAAGTTAACGATGATTCTCGAATCACTAAGTTAAATCATCATGAATCAAAGCATGTCAAAAACGAAATGTAACTTTCTCCAGTTTGAGACTGTCAAGAAAGTTGAAACAAAACTGAACTTCAAGATTGATTATAAGTCCTCAGATTATCCAGAAGACTATCATACCAGATTGATCATCAATCTCCACTTTTAATCATCGTTCTCCGTTTCTGAAAAGAACAATCTCCGTTTTCTGCAGAAACAGACTTATCAGTTTTGCAGAAATTGTTCACTCATTTCCAAATAGTTTTGGATCAAATCAAGTGTCCAGATCAAAACCCAATTATCATCAAGTATTTTCGAAGCTTAATGGGTCATTAATAGCGCAGAAAATCTGTTTGAAATTGAGTAAAACATCCCAGACAAGCAAGGCCCAAAACTGTCACATGAATGGTTTATTTTTCAACAGATATGTTGCTTCAGTCAGAAGAAAACAGAGCACTACCAACAGCTCTTTCTGACAAGAATTACATGCTCAAATCATCTATAAAAGGAAGGCAAATTCGAAAGCATCATTCAGATCTTCAAGTGCTAAGTATTCTCATTAAATCATATTCACTTGCATTCTTGAAGTTATCTCATTTACAAAAGAAATCAGGCTAAAACCATTACATACTTCCAGCTTATCTTACTAAGTTCTTTTTATTCTGAATCTATTCTCAAACAAGAGTTGAGCATAATCATATTCAACCAAACCTTTTAAATCATTATTGTGTAAACTCATAACTATAAGGATTATTTATAGTTTGAGTGAAATTAAAAGAGTTAACTGTAAATTCCTAGCAAATTCGTTAGGAGACTTGATTGAATCCTTTCTAGGTGGAAATGAAGTGTAGTTACAAATCAAGGTTGATCTTTAACCGTGTAACCAAAAGATTGTTCTCCGTTCTTTGAACACTTAGTGAAAATCTCACAGTTGTGAGGACTGGACGTAGCCCGAGTTTGGGTTAACCAGGATATATCTTCGTGTGATATCTTTTCCTTATCTCTATTTACATTCAATTATTTTTATTATCAAGTTAAATAGAGAAACTAAAAAATGTGATTTTAACTAATCAAGAACGTTCTCTGTTTTCTGTTTCAGATCCAAGAACGTTCTCCGTTTCTGTTTTCATAACCAAGATCATTCTTGAGTTGTTTTTCTTAAGTTTTTAACAGGAAATTTTAAATAGGCAAGATTACAATTCAAACCCCCTTCCTTGTAACTTGACATTGCAACTTCAATTATACCACAATTAGCAGCACTTTCCAAATTTGACATTCATCCTCACATAAAATAGAAGACAAAAAAAGATGAAAAATCAATAAATGATTTACAACATAATGAAATATTGAAAAAAATATATAATATATAACATTTATATAAATATGAAAGAAAAAAAATGGTTAAACTTATATAAGATGCCATAAGTAAAACAGAAGAAAAAAAAAGCCTAAGATGAACAAAAAGGCTAATTTATACAAAATGAAATAATTAAAAATGAGTCATGTTTTTATGGTATGAACTTTAGTTTATAAAAAAGGCAAATATGTTTTTAGGAAATAGGTTTTTTGTTGTGAAAAGAGAAGAGTTTATTAAGGTCATGAAAATGGTGAAAATTCTACTAAAAATCAGTGTTACGGGAAGAATAATAAAAAACTTGATACCCGTAGAAATGGAAGAAAAAAAAAACGAAGTATTGTTAATTTAGAAGGGATTGAAATGTAGAAAAAGAATAGATAAGAAAAGAAACAGATAAATGGAAGAATGAAGTGGAGTTCAAGAATGGCTACCTCGTTGTCGTCGAAATCGGTGAAGAAGCAGCAAATTTTTTTTATTGTGTTAATGAGAAAAAGAGAACATCTTGCTAATTCAATTTAAATTGTATATAAATTACAATTTAGATAAAGAAATTAGGATTCCAAGAAAGGATTTAAGGTTCAAATCCAAAAATAAAATATGAGTGAATAATAATCGGATTAAATCCAAATCCAAAAATAAAACGTGAGTGGATATCCAATCGGTTGGTAAATGAATTGGATTATAACCATTTTTTTTAACCGGTTATTTAAAATGGATTTGGATCCGGTTATGGATTTTGGTCACATAACCGGATTTTTTGCACAGCCCTAGCCTCAAGTGAGTAGGTTTATTCTAATTTCGATGGCGAAGAAATGTGAAGGTAAGAAGGTCATGTTAATCTTGTATATTATAAGAGACAAATGTTCAACTAACAAGGTTAGAATCATAATGATCCTTTATAAACTCGTATTTTTTACTTATTATAATATGCAAATATTCCATAAATTTATCTATCTCTCATTAATTAGAGCTCGATTATTTATTTTGTAATCAACATTTTTCATCATGACAAAAGTCATATCATAAGATAACTGAATATAAGAGAAAAACAGTAACAACACCGATATTTCTTGCTTGGAAAAAAACCATAGATAAAAAATTTACAATAATGAAAATTTGAATTTTATATATCATATTCACAATATGTAAATACAAGATAAGGCGGCCTAATAAGGACCAATACCATGGTCTGATCCTTCATTGTGTCTTTCTTTTAAGAAATAGAGAGGATCTCAGCCTCATTATTATAGCATCTGCATGTTGTTCTGATCAAAGAAATCTTGTAGCGATAAATGGCAATGATACAGTCTCTTAAGATGCAATTGCAAAGTTACTACCTGACATGATGCTGAGCATCAAGTTAGTTGAAGTGAGACACGTCTGTTGTACTAATTAGCTTCTCAAAAAATGCATCAAACTCAACTAACTAACACTAATCTGTATTATTCTTCCCAACAGCTGCAAATCAAGAAATTGTCCACAGTGGATAGTTATGTTTTATGTTTTTAATTTGAAGTGAAGTGGTTTTAGAAAGAATGATTATTCTCATGTGTCACTAAAACATATAAAGATTTTGACATACAGAGTCACTTTTTCCTATAAAACAAGTAGAAAATAATACTTATCACTCTCTGTAACAGCCATTTAGCTACTACAAACATAACAGTTGTAGTCCCTGAAATTGTAGAGGTCGTAAGATAGAGACCCGATATTATGTGAAAAAGGAATATTATGTGATGAAGAGTGTGGTAAGAATATAGGGTAAATAATGAGTGGGGTTGGATGCTTAGTTGGCAAGTTGTTATACCTTATTAGTATACATAGTATGGTGAGTGAATTGTGGGGGATTATGAAGAATATTTTGCAAGAACCATTTATGGTTAGGCTGAGAAGTTTGCTTCTTCTCTGAGGAGTTTGGCTCTGGGGTAGATTGGGATCATTTCCCTTCTACAGTTTCTTCTCATTTTATCAATTAAAAACATCCTAATTTTCTATTGTTTGATCTCTTTCTGTACTTAATTTATGTCTCTAAAATTGCGGTTTCCATCGTCGTACAATTTGCTCTCTAAAATTCATGAATTACTTAAATTAAAAATCATTCATCACGGTAGTCTTTTTTAGTTAGTCAATTTAGCCCCTAAAAATGTCTTGAAGGGACTAATGTGATCAACAATTTTCAATTTCAAAGATCATTTTAGAATGTTAAGTTCCAGAAACAAATTGTTTGTCGCATATAATTTCATAGAATCAAGGCAAAGCTGATAAGAAAGCGAGTCACGCGACAGAGACACCATAGAAAAAAAAAATGGTGTTTTGTGTGATTGGGAATTCAGAAGTAGAATAATATTCAGGTTAGGTCACAGAACTTACATTATTTAGTACCTAGTATATGAACAAATGTGGCTAAACCTTGATGACTCACTCTTATAAAATATGTAACAATACAAATTCATGCCTATTAATAGTCAAATACATGCTCAGCTCAATAAGACAAATTCAAATCACAAGATTCCTTAAACGTGACAAGTGACATTATTCTCCTAGTGTCCTTGATTCTAATATAACATTGTTTCAACTCATTTCTCCACATCATTTAGACAAAATTGTGATTTTTTCCTCGCCTGTCTCTAATAAAAGTTCAGTTTGACATTCCTACCCTAAAGATTTGTGGAAGTAACGTATAATCAATTCATTGTTGTCATGGCTAATATCAATGTTAAGGAATATATATAGGTATATATAACCTCGTATTGGCATTCAAGGTTAAGGAATATCAATGTTAAGGAATATATAACCTCGTATTGGCATTCAAGGTGGCTAACAAAGATATCTCCAAAACTTAATTAGAACCCAATTGGTTATTAGTATACATGTGCATAACTAATTCATGCATCCCACCATATCACAAGTCCTTCGTGTCAACACAACTTTATAATCTAAGATACTTGTATGTATCCTGTATCAATATCTTCTCGGCAGAATTCTCAATAATGTAGCAGCAACCAAAAACTAATAGAAAACCAGTCTACGAATTCGGAATACAATTCAAAGATATTCCTTTTTGTCTGCATCTTTCTACAACCTTTCGGGCCTCCTCAACGTGATCTTGCCGAATCAATGTTTTAACAATTAAGTTACATAGATATGAATCAGGAGAGCAACCATTTGCCTCCATTGAGTAAAAAATCTTCTTGGCATCGTCTAATCTCCCAGATTGAGACAGTGCCTCTATAAAAGCACTGTATGTGTAATTGTCAGGATTCAAGCCAGATTTTAACATGGATTCAAAAAGCTTTTGAGCTTTCTCAACCTTATTCATCCTACAGAAAATTTGAATCAAAGCATTATAGGAGTAGGTGTCAGGGCTTATTCCTTCCTCTTGCATTCTTCTAAAAAGTTTCAATGATCTCGCAGTTTCCCCAATGCCGCATAAAGAACGAATCAGTATATTGTAAATGATAGCATTTGGGTTGATGCCCCATTCAATCATCTCATTAAAGCATTCAAAAGCTTCCTCGGTCCTCTTTATTCGACAGAGACCATCAATTATAGAACTAAAGGTGAAGATATCGGGTTTAAGTTCATTTTCTAAAAGTGTCTCTAGAAGCTCACGTGCCTTAATTATTGCTCCATCCTTGCAATGGCCATTAATAAGGGTATTGAAAGTAACAAGGTTAGGAGCGAAGCCTCTAAGCTGCATCTCCCTGAAAATCTCAGATGCTTTGTCCATCAAGCTCGATCTGCAGAAGCAATTAATCAACATGTTATATGAAACGACATTCGAAATAAGCCCGTCACTAATCATTTGATCAGAAATTCTATCGCCATCCTCTCTCCGATCATCGTTGTACGAAGCTTCAACAAGTGCAAGATAAGTACCAATACTTGGCTTCACGCCCCGCTTCCTTAAAATTTCAAATACCTCACACGCCTCTCTCACCTCAACTCCCTTAACCAAACAAGCCATTACAACATTGAAAATGGAACTGTCAGGTACATAACCTCTATCTAATGCTTTTCTCATAAACACAATAATCTCTTTTGCCATAGAATTACTAGCGAGACAATACAATAGAGTATCACAAGCTACCTTACCAAAAAAAACATCGTCCCTATCTAAAAACTCAGACAACAACTCAAATGCCTTACTCGCATCAACACATCGAAAAACCCCATGAACCAACGTCCTAACCGTAGCATCATTTGCAGAAACCTTACTCTCCTTCATCTTCTCCAAAACCCCAAAAGCTTCATCAACCCTCTTAGCATTACAAAACCCATCAATCAATATAGTATAAGTAAAAACATTAGGAAAAATTCCCTTACCCTTCATTTGTTGAATCAAACGAATGGCCTCGTCAACAACACCAATCTTACAAACACCATGAATAAGAACATTGTAAGTAATCCTATCAGGAAAACAATGATCCCCAATCATCTGTTGAAACTTATGATAAGCCAAATCAACGGAATTGGATTTAACCAAAGCATCAATAAGAGAATTATACAACCTAGTAGTTGGGGAAATACCCAAAAACGAAATTTGAGAAAAAACATCAAGACAATATTTAGCCAAACCAAGCTTACCCCAACTAGACATCAAAATACATAGTAAATTTTGGGAAACCCTAAAACCTGATTTATGAAGATCGTTGAGAAATTGAGGGGAGAGAATAACGGGGCCGTTTGTGTATAAGGTGTTGGATAAGATGCGTTGAAGGGAAGGGTTGTTGGCGAGGGAAGGGTTGGTGGTGGAAAGCCATGTGTAGAATTTGATAGAGTGGAGTGGGTTATGGAGGTTATGGAAGATGGTTGAGAGAGAAGGGGGTGTGAGGAGTAATTTGTTGGTGCGGAAATGGTGGTTGAGTAAGAGGAGCCAATCGGAGTTTGGTTTGGAGAGGAGTTGTGAGAGGTGGGAGTGGTTAATGGGTTGTGTTGGTGTTGGATTGAATGGAGATGAAGAAAAGGGAGAGGGTTTGAGTTTGATGTTGGGTGGTGGCATTGGAGATTTCGAGTGAATGGTGTTTGTGTGTTAGTAGTAACTGTTAAGCAACGCCGCCATCAAAATCACTCTCACCATTGGATGCCGGCCACCCAAGATCATGCCGGTTTCGGCCGTCTCAGCTTAGAATTTCCCATCTTTCCCCTTCGGCACACTTTTTTTTTTCGAATTTGGATTCCACCAGTTAGGTCATCGATATCCGTCTGATGAAGTCATTGATATTCGTCTGATTTTCATCACACGGTTCACAAATTCTGATTTTAATTTAAATTATATAATTTATAAATAAAATTAAAAAAATATTTTTAATATTTTAAAATATAAATAAAATTAAAATTTTAATAAATTTAAATATGAGAAATAATATTAAAATAAAATTAAGAAAATTTTAAAAATTTTATATGATATTTTAAATTATTAAATAAAATAAATATATTTTAATTTTAAATATTTTAATTTATATAAATAAAATAAATTGATTTTTAGTGTTTTAATATATAAATAAAATTAATAACAACTTTGATAGCATGAAAAGTATTTTTTCTAACTCACAAATAGCATTTTAGTGTCACATCATCAAAAATAATGAAGGACAAAATAAAATTTTTAAAATTAATTAATGAGAGACTAAAAAATTAATTTTAAAAATAAATCGACTAAAAGTTTGTTTTAAGTGAAATAAAGAGACCAAAAGTGTATTTAAGTCTTTTATTTTTAATAAACTCCTTACCTATTTAAGTAAATTAAAGTTACTATAATCTTATTAATACAACTAAGTTGCACTTGCAAGAATATTGGTTTGCAGAGGATCATTTTCAATTTTGAATTCTCCACTTCTCCGCATACTTCTCATTTTTTTGTTACATGTAAAAAACAAATGAGTGCTTAAAATAGGATGAATGAATATTCACCGGAAGTATGTTACGGTAAACTCCTTTATAGATAGTTATCATGCTTAAAATTAATATGTAACTCTAATAATAATCGACAACACCTGTTGAAGGTATAATTTGATACTCTTTCTAGTATTTATGGGCTCAGACATATAAATAAAAATAAATGTATCTCTCAAAATTCAACTCATTAAATCGATATTAGTGATGTCACCATCTCATCTGTAATAATAAAGAGAGTAGATAAATAGTATTCATTCAAATAGGAGTTGAAAATAATTACTAAAAAAAAGAGATGGAAAATAGAACTTCTAATATTTTAAAATGACTTGTATTTCTAAAACGCACTTTCTCTTGATGAAACATAATCAAAAATTAATTTATATTTTATTGAAATAAAATATAGATAAAATAAATAAATAAAATTTATTGAATTATTTTTGAAATTTCTCTTTCATTTAATAATAATATCTCTAGTTATATCTTATTTAATGTAATTTTTATATTTCTAATGACTCAATTTATTAATCATTAAGAGTAATTTTTACAATCGACTTAATTTTATATGAAATTACATAGATTAAATATAATCAACAATATTTTTTTTTAGAAATCAACTATATTTATTAATATGTGATTTACTCAATTTTTTATTTATTTATCCACGAGGGAGTAAGTTGTTAAATATTGAGGTAACAATTCATAGACTACTCATTCAAATTTAATAGAGTTAAGTTGGATAAATTTTCCAAGAATTACTCATGAAAAACCAACCTTGTAATGACTATGAATATTTGTCTTAAACATGTATTTATTCCTATAAAATTTAAATATTTCATTTTTAATTTTTATAAAATAATATAACTTTTAGTCTATATAAAACTATCTTGCAAATTGTTTTTGTCTATAATGAAACGAAACATATTAACTATTTGGCTTATTTGCAGTTTTAGTCCCCCTATTTATACTGATTTACGAAATTGGTCCCCCTATTTTAAAAGTCGACAGTTTTGGTCCCTCTCTGTGATTTTTTAGCTAAAAAATGATGACGTGAGATGTTTTAAATAACATAACATATGATACGATGATGTAGAGTGATTAACACCCATTAAATTGGAATAAAACGTCATAAAAACTTAACTTTCAACTTCGATTTTTTTTCGTATTTTTAATTTGATTAATGACATATGAATAATTAATGAATCTAGGTGGTTCTATATCATAGAATTGTATGACACGTCATTTAAAATATATCAAATCGTCATTTTTTAGTTTAAAAATCTGAGGGAGAGACCAAAACTGTCGACTTTTAAAATAGGGGGACCAATTTCGTGAATCAGTATAAATAGGGGGACTAAAACTGCAATTAAGCCTAACTATTTTTCAACTTTTAAATTTTTGAACAATTATTTGCAAACATGTCTAGAACATTATAAATGGTTGTTCTACAAAAATTTAGAATTTTTAAACTTTGGATAAATTAAATATGAATTTTTAAACGCAAAAAATTCAAGATAAAAGCAAGAAAAAATGAAACTAGAAATTGAATTTTTAGCTCCTTTTATGTAGATGAACTTTTTGTAACGTTGTAAACATGTTTAGAAATAATCATTCAAAAAATATGTTGACTTAATAATATCAGCAACAAAAGTTGCTTGCATTGCAGGATAATTACATAGGAACTAAAAGTTGTATTTTTTCTTTTACATAGACTAAAAATGAAATGTTGAAATTTTATAGGGACTAAAAATATATCTAATCTAAAAAATTTTAATCACGTGGTTAATGAGATTCAGTTAAAGACAAATCAAATGAGAATACCGAGTTCAAACTCTAATTAGAACAATATTTTTTGCTCGGTTTTACTATCCTTCCAAATGAATTTCGAATTACCATCATCTCCTTGAGAACTACATTGTTAAAAAAAAGACTATAAATATTTTAAACGATACCTTTGATAACTTTTTTTTACTAAAAAACGAGATTCATTCATTCAAATTGATAGAATACTCTCGAAACAATACAAATACAAAGTTATTAAAACCCAAAAAGATTAATTTGCAAACAAATTCACAATATCATGATTAATAGTGTAAAACAACAAAATATCAAAATATCTACAAATTTGACAAATTTAAAGAGCCCAGATACCCATGCCTTTAGATTTATAATGTTTAAGATAATAAAGTTATTGATTGAATATATAATATATTAAAGTTAATTTGTTAATTTAAACTAAATAAATACCACAAAAAGACAAAAAAATCAAACAACTTCATACAATAATAACAAATAAAATAAAGTCACGTTCATATGAAAAAATCACATACAAAACATAAAAGAAAAATTAGATCTACGTGAAAATTTTGATTAAATAAAATAATAGAAATTTTTTTCTAAAAGTGGCCAAACTTTTTCTCTACGATGGATATAGAAGAAAGAGGTATAAGGTATGAGGCAGCTATTTGATTTTCTTATTTACTTTTATTAACTTTTAGATCTCAATATTTTTCACTTTTCTTTTCTTCATTTAAATAAAATGATAGAAAATACTATCTAAAAGTGATCAAACTTTTCCTCTATGATGGATATGTTTCGTATAGAATTGGTTATTCTTACTGCAGCCCTTGATTTAATAGTAAAATAATGGAATGGTGGAGATGCAAATGGATTACCTGTTGTGGAGGTCATGTGTGAAAGAATAGAAAAATTGTATTATTTAACTATTAGTTTTATTGTAATTATTTTTGTTGAAAAGATTAATGGATCAAAATTACCAAAAAAAACAGTAGAAGGTTGAAGGCCCAAAATTGGACTAGATTTTGTTCAATATTGACCAAAAATATTACACATCCTTATCATACAAGTGTGTTTATTAAACCTGAAACGGATTTCTGCAATTTTTTTTTAAGGCTCAAAGCATTGGTTTTTTATTTAACAAAAAAAAAAAGTGTTTTAAAATAAGTGTCGTTTTTGTATATTTAGTAAATATTCAATTATTATTAAAAAAAATAATTTTATCAAATTATCCATATCTTTATTAATTAATTGTATTATTTCCATTATGTAAAGTAAAATTAATGCTTTAAAATTAGTATACAAAGTAATAATTGAAAGGACAATTAATTAAAAAAAATTGCATCGTCGAAACTAGAATTCTTAAGTTGTAGTTAATATATTTAGGTTAGATTGTATGATTGGATATTCGATATTTTGATTCGTAATTTATAGTTAGTCTATTTAAGTTAGAAGGTACGATCGTATCGTTGAAATTAAGTTTTTAAATCATAGCAGTCTATTTAGTTTAGATTGAACGGTTGAATATTTGATATTAAGATTCATGACTTGTAGTTGATTTATTTAGGTTAGAATTGATGCTCGAATCGTAGACATTAGGAATTGTAAGTCGTAGTTAGTGTATTTAGGTAGATTAAACTCTTGGATCGCCGAAACTAAGATTCCAAAATCATACTTAGTTCATTTAGGTTATATTGTACGGTTGGATCTTCGAAATTAGGATTCGTAAGTCGTGGTTAGTGTATTTAGGTTAGAATGTATGGTTGGGTCGTTGAAGTTAGAATTTCTAAGTTATAGTTAGTCTAATTATGTCAGATTGAATTGTTGGATCGTTATAATTATGATTCGTTAGTTGTAGGTATTCTATTTAGGTTGGAATTGGATGTCGGTTAGTTGAATTTAGAATTTCTAAGTCGTAGTTAGTCCATTTAGATTAGATTGAAGTGTTGAATAATTGAAATTAGGCTACCTAAATCGTACTTAGTTTAATTAGATTAAATTGAATCGTTGGATTTTCGAAATTAAGATTTGTAAGTTATAGTTGGTCTATGTAGTTAGAATTAAGTGTTGGCTAGTCGAAATTAGGATTCCTAAGTCGCAGTTGTTCCATAAAACTTAGAATTTACGATTAAATAGTTGAAATTAAGATTCTTAAGTCGTAGTTGAGCTAATTATGTGAGATTGTGTCGTTGTATCGTTGAAATTAAGATTCCTAAGCTGTAGTAAGTCTAATTAGGTAATAATATACGGTTGGATCATCAAGATTAAGATTCCTAAATCATAGTTAGTCTAATTATGTGATAATGAATTGTTGGATCGTCGATATTAGAATTTCTAAGTCGTAGTTAGTCTAATTAGATAATATGTGTTGTTGGATCTTCATGATGCATACCATTTGATTAGGTTAATTCATGTAAGAAGATGCATATCAATTTACATGTTGCATACCATTTGGTTAGATGAATTCATGTAACAAGATAGCTTGTACAGATAACATGTCATCACAATCGATTAACATGTATTATACTATAGACCTATATAATTTGGTTTTCACAAACTTGTTACAATTAATAATTATTCAATTTTTTTTATAAAATTTAACTATTTCTCTATATTCAATCATATTTATAGGTAAATATGTAAAAGTTTTCAAAAAATGATAAGTTAGATCCAATTTACAAAAATATATTGGAGAGAGGTAGTAGATCAAATTTTTGTTTATATTTTTAATAATTAAAATTTAGTTGAAATTTAGGTTGGAAAATTTATTTTATTTTATAATTATAGTAGATGTTTTTGTAATTTTTTTTATAAATTATTCCCTTCGATTTTTTTATAATAGACATCTGGATTATAATTTGGTCTACAAAAATTTGTGTATTTGGTTCATTTTAAAGATTTTGAGGACCCTCTTCTAATCTTAAAAATTGAGCCTATTAAAAAAATACAATTTTAATAATTAAAAAAATTGATAAAATAAATTTTAGTTCATATACACATATCGATCTACATTATGCAATGAAGATCTACACTTACCAATCTATATGATACAATCTACATGATGCATGCCATTTGATTAGGTTAAGTCGTGTAACATATTGCATGTCATCTTAACACATTAGATTCAAATATACATATCGACAACGATAACCCAACAACCACAATTCAACTCATAAAAACAATTCTATTTATAAAATACAGTGATCCCAAAATTGCAACAACATATCGTTATAATTTATTTAACATATGTCATGTCATGTCTAGTCGAAACTCATCACCGATTAGCATATATAAAACCACAATTATCGTTATATAATTTGATTTTCGCAACTTTGTGACAGTTAATAATTATTCATTTTTCAATTTTGTTAAAATAACTATTTTTTTATAAAAAATTTAACCAAATAAATTAGATCACTATTTTAATTTAATACTATTCTGTTTATTGGTTGGTGTGGTTGGATTGCAATAGTTAATTGTAACCTGTGAATGAGAACTAATAAAAGCTGAAATCTCTACAACCAACTTCGTCTACTTGAATGTCATTGAAAATATCATCAACTAAATTTCATCTTCTTCGTAAGTGTCAACCGAGACACATGCAAATGCTAAGACCTGCGACTAACAACAGATCAATGAAAACTAGATGTTCGACCTATGGTATTGTTTGAATAACAATGTTTTACTTTATAAAGTATGTTTATATGTTGATGAAATTGAAAACCAATCTAATTCACAAACTACTGCATTTGTGTTTGAAGTTATAGAAGAAGGAAAGAAGAAAAATGTCAAATTACATCAAAAGTTGAGAGTAGATAGAGTTAGGGGGAAAATTCTTTTGTTTTTACTAGTTGTGTCGTTCAATGTGAATTTAAGTTTCTGTTTGAGTTATTTGGTTTAGTCCGATCTCCAACAAATTTAACAACACACTTGTTGGTTCACTCTAGGAAAGATCATTCATAGTGGTATGATGATGGAATTAATTTTAAACTTTTTAATTAAATTGTTTATTAGGTTGAAGTTGATTATATGATTATCTGCTATTTTGAGAATGGTTTAGATGTTAATTATTCTTTGATTATTTGTTTCATTAATTTTAAACTTTTTAATTACGATGTTTATTAGGTTGAAGTTGATTATCTACTATTTTGAGAATGATTTAGATGTTAATTATTCTGTTAATTAAGTTGATTATTTGGTTCATTAATTTTAAAGTTTTTAATTACGTTGTTGATTATATTGGGGGTGATTATCTGCTATTTTGAGAATAGTTTAGAGGTTAATTATTCTGTTAATTAAATTAATTATTTGTTTCATTAATTTTAAACTTTTTAATTACGTTGTTTATTAGGTTGGAGTTAATTATCTGCTTTTTTGAGAATGGTTTAAATGTTAATTATTCTGTTAATTAAGTTGATTATTTGTTTCATTAAATGTTTATTACGTTTAATTGTTTTTAAATTTGATTTCTTATTAATTCAAATTATTATTTTCGTAGTGTACGTAGTTGTTAGCGTGATGCCTATAACGAGTAGTCACTATCACTACTGAAAAGTTGAAGTTACCAGAGAAAAAGTTATATTGGTCATCTACTATGGAGAAAAATGAAGTTGCACATCCAAATTCACAAACACAAGAAATTAGTGGTGTTACTCAGTAAGTTCTTTTACTTGCAAGCTCTACATAAAAATATTTATTTATTTTTTATTCATATAATTTACATTGTGGTTAATGTGTTATTGTCATATTTGTAGAGAATTAAATTTTATCCATGAAGAAACCTCCATCACAAATGGGATGACACCAATAAACATTGTTCATGCTTTGCACCAACTCACTTCCTCTGTCAACACTACTTTAACCAACATTGCTGTAAGTTTTAATCTACAAATGCTTTTTTAATGTTTTTTTAAAATATTGTTGAAATAACTCATAAAAAATATCATATTTAAAATAAACCTTTTGACCATATTTTCAGGAACTCAAAACTTTTTATTGTTGACCATTATGCTAACCATTTTGATGAACTGAAAAAAATGGTTTTCGAGCAACAATCATCAATAGATCTCATTCATGGTTCCATTAAGATGATAGAGGTTGTAATGTGTTCAAGTGATATTGATACCAAAACCGTGAATTCCAATCAAGTTCAGAAGACTTGGGAAGATGCTGAAGTTGTGGCTACTGCTAAAGAGTTGAGTGTTGAACTTCCTGAACATGGTGATGTGAAGGGAAAACGCAAATGCAATAACAATGACGGGGAAAGAGAGTTGAACAATGTTGGAGAACTTGATAATATTAACATTGATCTCACATTTTCCAACGACGACGATGATGACATTATGAACAAACGTTTATATCAAACTATTAGTAAAATAAATTTTCAAAATAGTCAATTACTCCTAAAACCTCGACTTCCAAAAGAATGGGTGAATACTACATGTTTGAATAACACAAACGATTTTCACAATGCAATGTCATTTAAAAGATCATCAGGAAAAAATGTCATGCAAAATGATGATTTACAACAAATAACTAACAAACTATTTCAATCTCCTTCTCCAACACCCCACGTTGTTGTGGATGTTGAAAATGCTTACCAAGTACCATATGTCCCTTCACCTTCTATTAGAGTAACAAAAAAGATGAACATCGGCTCTACATCATCAAAGGGGAAGAAATTAGTCAATCGTAGTGCAACTGGTGGTAAGAAACAAACCAATGTGCTACCTAAGGTTAGATTTTCATACTATTATTTAATAAATTTCTATTGTTATTTCTTTGTTCATATGGAGTTGACATTTTGTATTGGTTATTTTTGTAGGGCATACGATGAAGTTGACATCAATGACCATTTTATCCCATTTTCGCTTGAACTCCCCGACATCATAGACACCTAACATACATTGGTTGAATTTCTTCACAAATTGAGTGTTTCCAACGTTAGTGCAAGCATTTCATATAAGGTGCCATGCACATAATTTGTGATGAGACTCGGGAAAAACCCTTCTTATTGCATTCTTCATAGCTAAATCACCATTTGTAATAATTGATGTTGGACTTTTGCCTCCCATTGTAGTAAAAAATTGTTCTAACAACCAAACATATGTTGATTCTGTTTCGTCGCAGACAATTGCATCACTGAATACAATGTTTTGGTTATGGTTGTTCACACCAGAAAATACAACCAATGGACATATATACTTGATCCTTTTATAAGTCGTATCAAATGCCAATACATCGCCAAAAACCACATAATCCTTCTGAGTTGCACCATCACACCAAAATAAATGTGAAAGTCTTCCTTTATTATCAACTTTGTGACTCCAAAACAAAGATTTATCGCTAGCACACATGCTATCAAGATATTCACATGCAGCTTTCGCATCAACTGATGAAGTTAGGCGTTGTCTCTCTTGTTCATTGTACACGTCTCGCTTACGAAATCCAACTCTTTCAAACCCACTAGCTTCACTTGCAAATAAGCCAAAAATATGGGTAGTCTTCATCCTAACTTTTCGCATGTTGCGCATTCGTCAAATATCATAATCTGTCATCTTTCTGTGTGCTGGTAACATACCCATAAATTGGTCATCCAACAATTTATGGTTATGTGCTTCGTGCAAAAATTTCATGTACCAACGTGCACTTTTTGCTTAAATGTGGACACGACATTTTGCTTCATAACCCCATCTTACGCGGGCTTTTGGTACACGCTTTCGACTTATAGACGCAATAGCTTTTTCTTCTCTTTGACCTTATCTGTAACAAACAAATGTTTGTAGTGTTATTTCACCATTTTTGTTTCTCATAACTTTGCTTTTTCTTGCAGCAAAACCATGAAAACTAGCATACCAATTGTAAAATGTGAACGCCACACCAACATCCAAAAAGCGGTATTTCGTTAAATCTTCTGGAGTAAATTCTTAGAAAGATAGGGCTGAAATGTCTTCCAAACAATTCACAGTAGTTGCCTTGTCAAAACTACATCCACCTACACCTTCGTTTGTACTTTCCTCTGTACCTTCATCTATGATAGGATCTTCACTTTCATATCCAACATCATCTTGTTCAAACTCATCCTCTGACAACAAAAGATTTTCCAATCCCTAAATAAAAATCAGTTAGTGATCATTTTTAACGCAATCCAATATCTAACATAATAAACACAATAACATACGCACCTGTGTCGAATCGACTTTATCAACATTTGATTCGAACTGAACGTTCACCATTTTTTTGGTTTCAGGAACTTATAACTCCTTCACAATTAAATCTGTTTCATAGAATCAATCAATTACTCAAAAATTTTTTATAATTAAGAATTTATTAGCAAAGGTCCAGAATAGACAGAGCACCGTACTTCATTTTAATACAATCAAGAAGTCACTTAGAACTCCTCCACACCAAAATATCTCAAGATTAACCAAAAATACTACAAGCCTTACGCCAAAAATACTAAAAATTTGCACAATTGCATACTACAAGGTTAGAGCAACAATCTACCAACACATAAATACAAGTACAACTCAAGCCTTACACCTATTATATATCGTTTGGACCAATTTAATTATAGTCGTAGATATATTATTAAATAATTTGAATGTTAAAGATGAAATTATACACTTCACAATATTACAATGTACTATCTACACTCAATCTATTTTTCTTCTTCTTTCACACTTTCTCTTTTTCCATTTTTCTACATCTTTGTCCGATTAAGAAACCGCCACATTGTTTTGAGAAATAGATTGAACACTGACTAAAATAAACAACCACCATTTTCTCATTGTAGACATCTCGATTTTAAATTTGTTGAGTTTTCTATTTTTGAATTTTGTTGAATTTGGCAGTTTGAAACTGCTTTCAAATTTAATTTTTTTAATAAACTAAATAATTGTTGAAAGAAAATCAGCTACAACACAAAGCATTCAAAAAAAATTAAGAAAACCATAAAAGTAACAAAAAAAAAAAAAGAATTAATAACACTTAACAAGGTAGTTTGTTTCTGTTTCAGTGTTTTTTGTTAATGGATTTTTGCTATGTCATAGGCCATTGCATGACAAGTCTAAAAAATCTTAATAAAATTATAGTTATTTTGTTTTGAGGGGGGAGAGGTGCAGAATCTAAAGATTTGGTTGTGGTTGCTCACATGCGGATCTAGTCGGTTCAGACTTGGAAAAGAAGAAGGGTGGAACATAAAAGCAAAATCAAAAACTAAAGCTCTTAAATTTGGAGCTATCGATCTCAAAAAATCTGAAGAGAGAAAAAACACAAATAGGGTACCAATCATCTTTGCTTAAGAAAGCACCAAATCGATACTCTATTTGAACAAATCGTCAAAAAAAGGCGAATTAACCAAATATCATACCTTTCTTCTTCGATCTATGTTCCTACGACTCAATCTCTCCATTTTCGATTCAACATGTTTGAAATGGAGAAGAAAGGAAATTTTCATAAATGAATTTTGTAGTTAAACCCTTCACTTGCAAATTCTCTTCAATGAAAATCAAAGCTAACTCAAGTTTATCTTTTCCTAGAATGCTTTGTAGAAAGAAACTAAGATTGAAAGAGCCCACTTTTTTGCTATTCATCCTACTGAGTTTTGATAATGATGGAAAGAAGCCATTTTTTTTTAGAATAAATAAACCAATCGTTATGCATCCCTTGTTTTGGAATAAATAAATCAAACTATTTTTCACCGATCCAATTTATTATAATCTATTTTATTTTATTTTATATGAGAAATACATTGAGTTCAAAAAAAAAATACTGAGAAATACAAAATACTACAGCCTGACACATGTCACTCTCCCAGTAGAAAATGCCATATTACAGAATTTATTTAGCTTTCTATTGTGTTAAATACTGCTTCATATGTCATATATTATTCTCCTGTTTTGGTTTCAAGGAAGTGTGTACTCTGTAAATAAAAAAGCACAAGGTTAATTAATCACATTACACAACTTTTCAAAAGAAGAGTCACAATACAGAAAATCTATATTTGCATTCCACTTTTCAGTAATGTTTAAGACGTTAATTAGCATACACTCCTATTTGCTTCAGTTTTATTTCTTGACCAATTTTTGTAAAATGTGCACACATGTTCTATTTGTGTCAAGTGGAGAATTTAATTACTTAATAATTTTCTCCTTTTAAGTATCTATACATGGAAACAAATTTTTCATTTATAGACTTTGTTGCTAGGCATAAATATGTGTGGCCTTCTTCCACAATCTCTAAGAAAATTCCTCATTTTAGATTTTTCAAATTCTAAATTATAGTCTACCAAAAATATGAATGCATGAAAGGTTAAGCATGTGTTTGAATTTGGATCAATCTAATCAATAAAAATCACAAGAAGACGAGACTTAGATCCTTTATAGTTAGACTTTATGATGCAGATCACCGTAAACCATTAAATTAAGCGACGGAGATTATATCTCTTATTCTACTGATACTTATAGTTAATTGTACCATAAAAAGTACCACAGAGAATCCATTTTGTTTGGAGATGGAACCTAAATTTTCTATGGTCGACTTTATAATACAATTGACTATAGACCACTAAATTAAGTGAGAGAATTTTTTCTCTCTCTCAATCTAACGGTCTACAAACCAACGGCGTCGTAAAAAGTTAGCCGTAGAGGATCCATTTGCACGAGAATGTCAAAGCTACAACTAACAATTTTAGTTTGACCACACGTCTTACAATTTCGACCGTGATTTCAAACATACACTAATCAATTAAGTTCAAATAGATAGTGATTAGTAGTTAATTACTTACTTCCACATTTCTTTCCAGCTGGTCTGTTCCTAATATTGCATCTCTTAGGAACAGTAATAGCAATAGCAGGATTAATCTTGGCTTGTTTTGCAAGAGGTGACAAAAGAACAGCACAAAGACATTTTGGTGAAGTTGTAAGCAAAGCACCAACTCTACCACAACAAGCTGGTGAAACTTTAGCCCTCACATTACGTGTGGCATCCAAACAAGGACTTAAACTAGCAGCTGCTGACCCAATTGGAGTCTTTCCACATTCTCCAGCACCATCAGCTTCCAAAATCATGACCCTTGATGCCAACAGAAAGATCAACACTGTGGCAATGAAAGTTCTAACCTTGAAGTCCATCACCATTTTTTTTTTAAATCTTGTTTTGTTGTATATATGGCACATTGGATTACTAGACCAAGTATCATATACTTATATAGTAGTAGTAAAGTTAATAGGGTGATGAATGAGCATGGCATTAGTACTAGTGGGGTGGTTGTGGCATGATATTCAACCCATAATCATAAAGTTCATGCCACAAGGTTTACTTTGAGCATCCCTTGAGTAGCTTTTGGTTCACTAGGACACAAATAAATGTGTCTTCAACTTTAATTACTTGGTGGTTTGTATCAAAAATTAAAAAATTTGACTTTGAAACGATCTCTCTAACACCAACACTTCTTATCAAAGACGTGTCTCAATGTCTGACATGTGTCGGTGTCTAAGACTGATACTTTATTACATTCGATTAATTTATTTTCACAAATTATTATCGGTGTTAATGTGTCAGTGTCAGTGTCAGTGTCGTATCTGGTCTTTATGTTAATATTTGTACTTTATAGAAAACAACTTAATTAATTGCTTATTGTATAAATTTTTATTAGATAAGCGATAGACTATTTTTATAATCAAAGAAAAGATATGATTAAACCATGTTTACATAAGTTGTGTTTGCCCAAGCCTAATAATTCACTAATTTTTGTCTATATCTCACATCAGTGTCAATAAAGATATGTCTCATTCTAAACCTCTAACCTAACTTGAGCATCAGAGTGCTGTCAGGTACAACCCTACCATTGGAAGTTATCTTCGACGTAGATTCCAGTCAAAGCCTCTATGTGAGGAGCATTTTCTTCACCGATTTATATCACTATGAGATTCTTTATCTTTTTAGATAAATCTCAAGTTGTAAAATATTTTCACTATCCATCTTAAAGAGTTTATTAAAATAAGCGCTTATAGCACAAGTGTTTCTCATATATATTAGTATATATATTAGTGTTTATATATAAACTACTTTTATAACAAAAGATAAAATAAAATCGAACTATTTTTATATAAATTATAAACTATTTTAAAAAAATTAAAAAAATAAGTTTAAAACAACTTATAAACATATCATAAATTATTTTTATAAATTCTTTCAAAAAAATTTAAAAAAATGTTAAAACTCAAATAAATCAATTTAAACCGACCATCTTCCTACCGCGAGGAAATGCTTATGCATTCAGATTCTATAGCTTATGTTATTATTCTATTAAGAGAGCAAAGAAGTATGTCGGCTGAAAATATGAGTGTGAACATAGCAAAAGTTGGGCAGACAAAGTTTTGATGCACTCGAGGATACCTCATTATTTGTTCCACTGAGTATGCTTGACATATAATACCAATACACGTGTGGTTTTGTTTACCAGGTATACTCGATAACTGATTTTTGGTACATCATGATCAAATCAAATTCAAAGTTTCTTACTGATTCTTTCTTTTAATATACTTGCATTTATTGTTTTCTTACTTTTGTTAAAAAAATTGATGGTATAACTAATTTTTTATATTTCTAAAATAATATTTATATTCAAATGCGTTAAACTTAATTTTTTATATTTTAAGATAAATTAGTAGTATTAATAAAATATATATTTAAAATAAAAAAAATAAATAAAATTAGTAAATTGAAAGTGTACTTATATTTAGGAACTCATTTTTTCCCCAAAGAATAACTATAATTAGGGGTAGATGTAGTATAAAAAATTTACATCAATTTTCCTTTGTGATATTATTGAATACAAGTAATAAATGGTAACAATATTTTTCATCAAAGAGTGAATAGACAAATTAGTCTTTTAAATTATAAGTGTCACTCAAATTAATCTCTAAATTTTGTAAATTGAAAAATAAAATTCTTAAAATTGTAAAATATTAATGAAAATAGTTCATATTTAAATTTTTATTGTAGAGATTATGATCTAACATGTTAATTAAATATATAACTCATTTACGTTGATCTCATATCAATGTCATCATAACATAAACTAATTTTCATATAAAATTTAAATTTTTCATGAAATAATTTGTTAATAATTAATCAATGCACAATTACAATTACTCACAAATTTATCTTTGAAATGACAAAACTTTATTGGCAGATTTATCTCCGGGAAGATGACATTGATAAGCCACAGTTTTATATTTTGATTGATATTTTACAATTTTAAACATGTATTTGTCAATTTATAAAATTCATAAATTAATTTGACCAACACATACAATGTAAGTGATAAATTGGCCTATTCAATCTTCCCTTAAAAACTAATCTTTTAGGCCTGACATCATAAAATAATGTGTATTAATATATTTATGTTACTATAAAGTTGTAACTTCATCTAGATTTTAATTATGTACATATAAAAAAGTTTTAACAGCATAGTTGAGTCTAGTAAAATGGGCTAGACTTTCACAATATGATAAATCAATTTCTGAAAAGATATTCACTTTAGTGTTCGACGCGTCTCAAATATGATTTTACCTGCGAATTTTTTTATAAAAAAAACATACCTTCAATCATATATCTCAATATATAGATATTTATGTGTATATTTTATAAAATAATATTATAATATGACACTAATTAACAGGAAATTTAATTAGACTTATGTGTAACTCTTTTTTACACTCTTGATGCATAGTTTACTAAACTCTTTCAATTATTTTTTATTACATATATTTGGAGAGATAATCATTTTCATATACTATATCTATCTATGCTAATTCCCTGGAATTATAATTCAAATGAGTTACCATCAACTTTCTTCATCATCAAGATTTTACTTCTAAATCTTGTCGGTATGAATACTGTTTTTAGACAAATATTATTAATACTTATACAAACCTATATATGCTTTTATTTTTTGCTCCATAGAGCATAAAGTTGAATACTAAATTCATATACAATTAAACATATAAAGCCTAATTAATTAAGGACAATTTTGATAAAGGAATAAATATTAAGACATAAACAAGCTAAATAAGCCAACTTAACTTTTAAATTTCTGTAGATGATGATGAGTTAGTATAGATATTGATGACATCATATAGATGTATGACTGACAGTGAGTACAACATCACAAAGGGCTAGAAGAAAGTAAATACCTACTACTTGAATTCTTGGTAGTTCAAGCACTTCCAAATTTAGTATTTAATTGTTTTCTATTCAATTAAGAAATTATATCAAGCAAGGAAACCCACTATAAAAAAAAGGTTTTTATATACTTTCTTTAGAAAGGTTCCATGAATGACTAGAGTTCATGAACACTTATTTTATGGAAAAAAAATGGGTTAGAAGATGGAGCAGAAGTACATTATTTCTTACAAATTTTAAAAAAATTAGGAAGAAAAGAATATTTAATCACATAACTTATTGTTATGATTTTAATAGCTACACAAGGATTGGTCACAGTTCCCACAATTCTACTCAAGAATCAATTCATGTAAACAATAGATATAGATCAAGTGGAATAAAATATCAATATTGCAATATGCTTGGCTATTTTTAACAAATGAAGCAAAGTAGAACATAATGAATTCAAAGTACATGTGCTAAGTGTTACACTCTTACATAAGAATCTTAAACCTAATTTGTAACAACTTTTCATTAACTAAACCTAACCACTATGATCCTATGGTCAATATTACAAATAGCATCGATATTGGTGCTTCCATAAATAATAATAGGTCTTCAGGTCATACCCAAGTTTTCGCAATAACCGAAGATTTTGGCTCTAGTAGTGGAGAGTCTTCTAAACCTATCAAGTTGATAAATAATCTAGCAAGCCATAATGGTTATTTACAAAGCAAAAAAGAAAAAAATCAACTATATATGATTGTTAATTGATTCTGTTTATTGGCTAGAAAGGACTGACAGTACGAGCCAATTTTATCATGAATTCGGGTACAAGGCGTCTCCTTAGAGGGGCTGTTCCGTCTCTGGAAAGAGCCTCGGCATCATCAGCATGGATATATGCTACTAAATCATCAAACATATCGTCTTTTCCACCCCTCATGGGATCCTGAAAACCATAGGCATTTGACATAAATGGTTACTTAAACAAGGAGTAAAATGAGTGATACTGTTAGATCATGCATTTTACCTTCAAATATTGATTGAGTTAACCAAACGAGCCTTTGATTTTAATATATATTGGGTTCATGTGACTTCACATGGGAAATATGATGTCATAAACCACCAGATAACAAGTCTCAAGTAGTCAACTCGGCTTGTGAGCTGAGGGACGTCAAAGGAGTTCTAACAAGGAGGTCTAGGGTTCAAACTCTGGAAACTAACATAACCATTAATTAACTAATTTACTAACAACTAACATTTGCCTATAGTAAAAAAAACCTCCATATGCACATATAAGTTTGAACTTTGAAGGTGTAAAAGAAAGTTGGAAAGTGTTGAATGAGTTAAATTGAAGCATTAAGTCATTTGAATCTATTATATACCTTGCATTTAATTTAAATCATAGATTATTGTTAAAAAGAAGCATAGAATTAAAGTTATTTCTGGATCTATGCAGTCAAAAAGGAAAAGCAGAGTGGTCAGTTACCTGTAGGAACACATCTGTATGAGTCTTCCCTTCATATAAAATTGCTTCAGCTTTAACTCCAACTCTTTTAAGAGTCTCAGCAAATGATGTGCTGTATAAAATAAAATGTTAAGCATAGTCCAGAAGCTGAAACCCTTCAATTTAGAAAGAGAAGTGAAGTAATGATACTTCATGTTATCTATGACTATTATTAGTTCTTAATCTGAAAACCCTTTTGAGAGAGGCTCAAACCTGGCATCTGACGGTATGGAATAATCTCCGGTGCCGTGAAAAAGAACTATAGGAGGTAGTAGAGAAACAGCATTTCCAAAGTTTGGATCTTGAACCATTACTTCAGGAGAAAATCGTCGTAATGATTCCTCCCCTTCCATTATGCTGTAATAGATGTCATTTGAAAGTTTAACACAATGAAAAGTAGAGAATCACATATTAACTAAACACTAACTCAATTTAAGATAGATTGAGATTGTACCTTAAAAAGATGGAACGATAGAGGCCTCTACTGTGAAAGTGATCTATTAGGTTAAACAAATTATACCTGATTTCACGTAAGAAGGAAAGAAAACAAATAAATAATCCATAACTGTAAGAGTCTGTACTTATAGCATATATCTTTTTTTTTATATTAAAGATCAAGTCCATCATTGAATGATGGACTTGATCATATACTATCTTTGGTTCCATTTACTGTATAATGACCCCAATGTCGCTAAATCAAAAATGCTTTGTCGCGTATTGCAATCAAAATTTGCATTTTACATGAGGTCTGTCATGAACAGCTCAACCAATTGTCCCATTGACTTAAGCTGTAAGTTAAAGACACCTATATGGCAAATCTGTTAGAGAGGAAATGCAGTTATATTAAGGAGAGGAGTAGCAAGTGGAAGGGCATTCAGTAACAATTCTGTTGGGACCTTGGGAGTTAGGCAGAGAGAAATGTCTCTTCTCTGAGGAGTTTTTTCTCTGGGATTACAGAGGTTTTTCCTTCTGCAATACATCTATTTTCAATCAATAATATAGTTTCTGTTTCTCTTGTTTTCGGGTTCCCTAACACACTTGAATGCTTCTTATTACATTTCTAAGCACAGCTTTTATACATTTAAAACAGAAAAAGCCTGGGTTGCATACCCTCCAGATAAACCAAAATAAGCCTTAATCTGAGAAAGACTCCAAGAAGTACTCTCTCCTTCACCGGCCTTTTTGATTGCATGCTCCACGATTGTACATGCTGCAATATGTGCCCCGGCTGATTGCCCCATTAGGTAAATTCTGAGCAGGGGAAAAAACACGAAAAAAGTGATCACCGGTGATCAAGATAATCCATTTACCTTCAGAGAAAGAGAAAAGGAGCACCCTGAAATGAGAGAACTCAGCAGTTGAGAGCATGATTATATATACCTGTTAGGGTCACCTCCATATTCTGCAATATTGTTACACACAAATGAGATACCTTCGGAAGCATCGGTTATCATATCACTGATGGTTGCCTGAGGAAAATTTCTGCACAAAAAGATATATCAGATGAGACTATAATCTCTTTTCAATACACTACTACTTATTAGTTGAGTTCCACATGGGTCACTCACGCTAAATAACATTTTGCGTCCTACTCTCTATTTAGTGGGACCCATTGGAGAATCTTGCTTTGGAATTAACATATGCATTTTGGACAGTCTCCTCACATTGCTAACAAGTGTAATGAAGTTTGTTTTTTCAAACCATAAAATGAGAAGAAGAAAACAACTAAAGGTGGCATAAGAAAATAAAACTTCATCCAAGAAGTTACTAATTATGTCAATTCAAGTGTAGTAGAGTTGCTAATGTGGCATGTTAACTACACAAGTATCACGTTAAGTGTGACATACATTGAAGTAAATAGATAATTTGATCCTTGAACTTGTGCAGATTTGGCCCCTGAAAGTATTTCTGTGCACAAATTAGCAACTACATTACACTTTGATTAACGACCATTGGCAGAAGGATTAAAGTTTGTAGTTAACAAGCCACTTTAGCAACTTCATTACATTTTGATCAGTGGCCATTGACAGAAGGACGAAAATGTGAAGAAGTTTGACGCGCTTGGGGATTAATGTGTACACACCAAACTTTCAAGGACAAAAGAAAAACAAAATGTTACATTCAGGGATCAATTTATGTATTTACTTTAAATTCTCAATCTCATCGGTGCTAGTGCAATAGTGACTGCCTAATTTTGTAACTCAAAGGGATAGAGTTCGAATCCTATCGGAGAATGCGCGACCTAGTGTCTCCCCCCTCCCTCTTATAATAAATAATAATATTTCTCCTCTCCTATTTCGTAACTATGTTGACACCTCAAGCTCTAACAATCATCTGCAACAGCCCAAAACTGGGATACAAAATACTGACTTTGTAAATTATACCTCTGTTAGGAACCCAGATTAAGAAAGAAAATGAAATTGTATTACTGATTGAAATGAGAGAACAATTACAGAGGATAATCCCTACAATCTCAGAGCAAGTGCTCCTCGGAGAAGAGATGATTCTCTCTCAAAGGTCTCTAACTGAAAAGATGTTGAATGAATTTCCCCTGCTATCCCTGTCCTATATAGACAGTTTTAACCAATTCTCTATTCAGCCCATTTGTTGGGTTAATAAGGCCCAATACCTAACGACCTCCCTTAATACACACGACTACAGAAAGAAAATTATAGAACCTGCTCCACTTTGGGTATGTCTCAAATATAAATCCATTCATGAGCCTCCATCTAACATCTTAAACTTTCAAGACTTTTGGTCATTGACATAGTATTAGAGCCATATGACCAAGTGCTAGATCCTTGCCACCTTCATTCTTCTATATAAAAGTAAAATCTCAGCACATGGTAAACAAGCCTAACCATTGTCCACACCTTAAATCCAAATAGTTCTTGCATGAAGATATATGTTAGAGATATAAAGCCATTCACAAGCCTCCACGTGACAAGTTTTAGCTTTTGGCGTAATTGATCAATGACAGGGTACACTACAAGTAAAGGTTTGCTTAACCCCTAAGACCATCCTAATTATATATATAACAATATTTGATATTTCTGAACAGAATTTGTGAAACAATAGAGCTATCAATAAGTTATTTCATTATACAAACTAAAAACAGGAGGATCGGGACTAAAGCCCAAATGAAAACAACAGTGAAGAGATAGAGCAATGATAATGTGGTTAAAATAGACTCCGTGAGAAAAGAATAAAAAAATTCTCTTCATTAGAACAAATAAAGATTTGTCTCCATATCAAGTTTAAAAGATCACCTGTAATCTATGCATGCCACAATGATATCTCTCTCCGAAAGCTGTTGACCTAAAAGAGAACCCCATGCTTTATAACTGCACAAATATAAATACTTCAAAACTTGTAACGAGTGAAGTGACTTTGCATGTAGCGAAGGTGAATGTGTGTGCATGCACACACTAACACATGAATCCATTCAAAAATGAAACTAGTAGCATCTGATACCAAGTTATGAAGAATATCAAAATTGAAAAACACAGTATATATTGTAATAAATTTCTCATTCCTTAGGTTGAATATTATCAACATTAATCAGACGTTATACAGTTCAACCAATTTCCTGAAGCACCTCAGTCAATTGAAAACCTTCTTATCACCGTCATGATGTAATGAAACATAAACAAAGCTTAAGGGTCAGCCTAAATGTGATGAACATCTATTTTATTAAAAAATATAAGTAACAATTGAAGCTCGTATATGAACAGAAAACTCCATGAAAAGGGAATATCTTCTTAACAAAAAATTTCATCGAACACTTTTTTCTATCAGATTACAAGATCGAGGAAAAAAAACATGGGCATCATCACATACCCAATAATCCAGGCTCCACCAGTAATGAAAGCAACAACTGGTTTCGGCTCGTCGCAATTTTTAGGCAAATACAAGTCAAGCCTGCAAAAGAAAATAAGCTATGAATCAAAATTAGAACAGTTATAGGAGTTTATAAATGCAGAGAGAAAATATAAATAAAGCATACCTATTTCGTGGTTTATCACCGTAAACTATACTTCTGCGTATTTGACTAGAGAAGTAATACTGGTATCCAACTACAAAACAGAATGAAAATACTTATTCACCAACAGACTATTGATATGAGATGCTAATGTTTTCAAAACAAAATTTGTACATCTATGATTATATGCATGAAAATTATGCCATAGATCACTGAACTCAAACCTTGAATAAAGCCTGGTAAAAGCAGTAACGCATAACAACCGAGGGCAAGAAATCTTGTAATCCATTTATAGCCTACCCTGAATAGAAATAAGTGATAAGCAAGCATCCATAACTAGGATATGTGACTGTGTTCATGAAAAATAAACAAACAAACATCACAAAGCAGGTAACCCTGTCCAAATTTTTAACATAACAATAGAATGCAAGAATACAAAACCAATATGAGCTTTAAAGGGTGCTCCTCTTGATTGCTTAGATTAAGGGAGCAATTAGAAGAGATTATTTGAGCTTAGCTTATGTTGTTTTCAGCTTACTTTCATAAGCTCTTCAAGATAACTCATAAAAACAGCTTTAAACGTGTCTCAAATATTTACTTCTCCATAATCTTAGTCTTACTAGTACAATCCAAAACCACCAAAGTATAGAAATAGACAACACAACAAAATCTTCAAAACACACCACAAGTGAAAATTAAAGATCACATAATTAATTGCAAAGTAGAATCTCCTCACACAACTCCAAAAAAAAAAAAGACTAAACATGATGCTCAAGTTTTATCTCCTATACAAAATGAATTGATTTGAAGTCATTGAGAAATACATAAACTTTATGCATAGCAAATTCAAATGACATAGATAAATAACAGAATTTCCAGTATAGATGAAGTAAATCAACAATTGATACATACCCAAGGTATGTCAACATCTTCAATCCAAGGCGAGTCAAGAGAAAAGTTTCAGAAGCAACATGTCTAACATCACGACCAAATGAAGATCTACGAGAAGTACCATTAGAAACAGAAGAAAGTGAATCATCACTAGCAACACGCCTACGCCTTTTCTGATAGAAAGAAGCAACGCCACCACCAATTGAGTTATTGGTGTTGTTGATTGTGGAGTTGAAGCTTGAAGCCCTAGATAGAATAGGCTTAACAGGCGTGATCTTGTTATTGTTTTTTTCATTGAATGAAGAAGAGAGTAAGAGACTCGTTGATGGGTCATCTTCTTCTTCATCGTGTTTAAGCAACATTGAAGAAGAAGAATGAGATAATGGTAATTGAAGATTGGTTATGGGAAGAGTGTGAGATGGCATTTTTTTTTTTTTGGGGAGGAGGAATAATGGGACAATTGGCAAATTGAGAGTGAATCCTGAGATGGGTTGGTATCAAGTTTGTCTTTTTAGCGAGGATGACGGATTTGGCAGAGAAGGTGATTATCAATTGGAGAGGACAGAGGAAGGGGAACTGAGAAAAAAATTAAAAAATGGAATAAAGTGGGTTCAAAGTAAAAAATCTGCAAAATTAAGTATTATTTTATTTCAATTTAAAAATAAAATAATAAAAATATATGTACATAACCAATATTCTTAATTTTCGTTATGCATAAAATAATTTGAACAGTCGATTTTTTATAATGTTTTGATTAGATTTTAATATTTAATAATTATAATTTAAAAAAATTTAAATTTAAAAAACTGCATATATAATTTAATGTATCTTTTAAATTATTGACGTAAATGAATGAAAGTTAAATAACCAAATAGAATAAAAAAAAAATTAAATGACTTAGAAGCAAAAATTGAGATGGTGTATTTTTGTTTAAAAATTTGAAATAGAGAAGAAGAAATGTTTTGATTGGCTGGATGTGGGGCCAGTTGGGTGTTTGAGGTTGTCGAATGATCACGAGGTGTGTGTCGTGTGAGAGAGATAAATAAGTACAGTGCTTTTGTTGGATTTTCTCTTCCTTTATGTAACTGAGTTGTGTTGTCGGTGGCATTTGGCATGCTTCCTCTTAAATAATTACTTTTATATTTTAAAAAAATAGTTAAATGTAATTATTTTTTTAGTAAAATATGATTTAAATTGTTCTTTTAAATATTAAACATTCAATTACTAATGTTAAAAAAGACGACTCATCGGAACTAGTCCGCAAATTATTAAATCAACCTTTAACATCTTCATAATAAAATAAATAAATGTAAGTTGTCTTAGTGAAAATTGAAATCAATAGTGTATACATAGAACTAATAGAATGAACAAACTTTTTGTCTAAAATAAATAGAATCAAGACATAAACATTCATTTCTTAAATCACATATATACAATTAATTAAAATCAGTAATTTAGTCAAATAATTTATCAATAAATTAATATTAATAAATAGTATATATATATATAGTAACAAAAATAAAAGAAAAGATTTTTTTAATCTATC
>JBBPBP010000004.1:18054644-18101961 GCA_037974735.1 Cicer chorassanicum
GAAAAAATTATGTTCAAATAAAATTTAAAATTAATAACAAAGGTATGATAGCATACACACAAAAGATCAACCATATTGTCTCAAGGTAAAAAATGACTCCTTTGTTTCACATAAACTCACAAATCAAAATATCAAATTTATGAAAACCCATATTATACGAGTATAAAAATATGATTAAAATTACCATACTTAGTTTAGTTCCTTTCATGAAGCTAATTATGCAACGAATTTAACAAAGTATATGAAAGAAAATAATTGACATATGCTCCTCTCTACCATCTAAATAAAGGTATTTAAGTATCACATAAACACTTTGCTTTAGTGGTTCTAAGAAACAATTTTCGAAATTTCATCATAGTGCACAACAGAAATAAAAACAAAAGCATCATACATAACTTTAATAGTCTAGTCAATTAATTACTTTTACATGAAATTATCAAAGACAAATCTGCAGTAAATTTTGGTTTACTCCATGTGGATCCTTTATTTCAATACTTATTATTGGTGATGTATGGCAACCAGCCAGAATGAATCAATGATTATTTAGAATCATGGCAAATGAACAAAATAACAATGATGATATCCAAACGTGGTGAACTTTGATAACAAAAACTGGAAAAAAATTAAAGCTTTATGTACATTAAGATAACATAAATATAAAATAACTTGTGTTAATAATAATTATGTGATATTTACATTGAGTCAATCCAAATTTTGACATGTCTGGTTGTATTAGGTTTAGTTTATGATACTAATGGCAGGTTTCTAAATAGCTTTTATATAGATTAAAAACTTGCTCGACAGTTAAGGATGCTTCAGATTGGTATATCTGTTGCTAACCAAATACAGTAAAAAATGTTATCTTTAATTGGATCATTCCCTGCTGCTTTTATCGAAACAAAATTGATACAAACCATTTATTCTAATCCTACAGTGGTTAGTGAATCTTCTTATTTCTTACGATGACAACTTATCTCACTAGATATACCCTGAAATAAATAATAGAACTTTTCAAATATCTACATCTTATATACAAAAAATACTAAATTTTGATGTAAATTTTTGTCTCTCTCAATACCCTTTATTTAAATTATTTACTTACAATTTTATGCTTCTTTACCAATCAAATAACATACATTTTTAAAAATCATAAAAGTTTGCAAGTTCTATATTTGTATTGATAAAAAGCATATAGACAGGCACACCTGTCCACACACTAGTGATAATAAGATATTAAGTTACTTATATATCATAGTAATAGTAATAAGCTAACAAAATATAAGCCGAAAGGGTATTT
This sequence comes from Cicer chorassanicum, assembly GCA_037974735.1. NCBI lineage: Eukaryota > Viridiplantae > Streptophyta > Magnoliopsida > Fabales > Fabaceae > Cicer > Cicer chorassanicum. Next base: position 18,055,942 of record JBBPBP010000004.1, read on the forward strand.
ATAAAGTTATAGATCTAAATTTTAGACCCCTTACATCACTTTTTTAAATACTTTATTGGTTATGTTTTATTCGAAATAGAGTAATTGTTAACCTTTATTCAATAGTGATAACTAGTTCTTTACTGAACCAACCTAAACAACAATCAAACCTTATCCAACTAAGGTCCACTGCATAAATCAAACATAAATCAAACGACAACATAACATTCCATCTATAGCATATATGTTTCCAACCCATTAATCTCTAGCTCAACATTCCAAAAACATATAAAATATAACTATTTAATTTATAGTGCATCCTTGTATATAATTAATTGATGCTACAAACCATATGGTTGCCGCACTTTTTTTAATTTGTTCTACGAAACAAAATTGACTCAGCTTCATTACGAGAAAAAAAAAAAGAGATATTTGTTTATCCTTGCAAATAACCAATAATTACATTATATACTCTTGTGTAATGTGTACATTTTTGGTTAAGCAAAAGACCCATAACAGCCATGGGTATTGTGTGACAAAACTTAGTAGTGATGTCTGAAAACATCATAGAACCTCAGAAACTTCATTGTAGTACACTATGGCAGTTGAACTGGTTCGGGTATTTGTGACTGTTAACTTACCTATAAAAATAAATCACAAAAAGAAATCACATTAACCACAGCATTTCTACACTCATTTACAGGAAAAGTTCGAGACAAAATGATGCCATTGCATTGGACATTAATTTGATATTCAAAGCTTCTCTTCATTTGTCATAGAATTATGGGCGCTTGTAATCATACCAATCTAAATCAACTTCATATTGTGGGACACTGAGCATATTACAGGTCAGTTAACATGCATATATATTTGAATAAATTTAGAACCCAAAAAATGGTAGTAATACTAGTAAGCACAAAGTGATACCCTGAACATAGGTAGTTATGAATGTCTTTCATTTCAAAAAAATTGGCATTATTATGATTATGGTAAAAGTTAAATATCTTGTATTTTAAATCTTCAATGTGATGGTCCACGAAGGATTATCCTAGGGGTTTAGGGTCGGGACATTAAAGGAGGTTTAAGAAAGAGATGTCAAGGTTCAATCCATGCTACTAACATCTCTAAGAAACTAGCTACTAACATCTCCTCTAAGAAACTAACTACTTAAAACTTCGTTGCAACGGGAACTAGTGTTTTTGGTTTAGGATACCATTTAAACACATTTGAAACTTCGAGGTTCTAATCATATTGATTCACTTTCACCTTTAAGAAAATGCAAGCTATTGTCGTGTATTAAATGTTTCCCATTTTGTAGATAGTTCAAAGAAAAATTTTTAATTTAGAAAACTTACAAAAGATGGAAGGATGAAGGACCAGCTACAGCAGAAACTCTTTGTGCCCGATGCGCTTCACACTTATAAAGCTCCTTCATTTCTTTTTTAGTGCGACGTGCCTCACGCCGTTCCTCCTTCACAGCAGTCTACCAAACAATACAATTGTCAAATTAGTAGATTTGTAAAACCATTATTCTTACGGAGACAACGGCTGGTAAGTTCTCGAAAAGAAGTTGATAATGACAGCATGCATAAATAAAGCATCATAAACTCAAGAACTAGTAAAAGCAGACCAAGTAATACATTACCTTTCTCTCTTTCTTCTCCTCCTTTGACTCTTGGCCATGTTGCCTTCTCCTGTACTGCTCAGGTCTTGCAGTGGAGTCTCTAACATTTTCGGCTGCCGGTCTTCTACCAGCAGGCAAGAAGTCGACAGGAAGCTTTGCTTTTCCTCTTAGGAAAATTATTGGATTAGCGGAACTCGAGGCTGCAGTCATGGTTTCAGCCAATTTCTTTTTCCTAGTTGCCCCAGGTATTTCAATCTTCCCAGGGAGGTTATCCAAATTTGAGTACGTCGAAACAATAGTTTCACAATCCCAAGCTTCTGACTCATCACTACTTTCTTGAAAAATAACAACATCCTTATCTTCATCTTCAACTTCATATTGCTCACCATATTCCTTGCAACGGCGAATCAAATCGGCAGCAGAATCTTCTTGTCCCTCACTTCCTGGAGCGTCTTTCTTCAATAAATCTGCAGGAACCTTATACTTGCCATCATCTTCAACTTCTAGGCTTTCCATCTCATGGTTGCTAAGAGAGAGTTTGAGCTTTTCGGCAAGTGACTCATCTTCAGCTCCATAATTTTCCTCGTAATCATCATCATAATCATCATCACCACTGTTATCATCACTTCCATACTCTTGTTGTTCAAGCTACAACAGAAAATATATTGAGAATTAATATCTTAAAGCGCGGATGCTGACATAGACACTAGATATGACACTGACACGTCAAAACCACTAATAATTTGATAAAGTAAAAAAGTGATGGTTATCTCGTTTAAAAGTAAAAAAATATATAGGTGGTCAATAAAGACTATTACTTGCAATGGCCATGAAGATAAAATTAGAAAAATACACAGATACCATGCGAGAAACAAGAAAGTTCAATACAGTTTATTAGACAATGTAATTTGTGATAGAAACTGATGTGTAGATAATGTAGCTATAAAAATAAGGAGAAAACTAACTGTCTATTGACTCTTGATTTCTATTCTGAATAACAGAGAGACTTACAAATGGTATTTATAATCAGCCTAAGCTTTCTAAGCAAGCTTCTAAGACAGTTCAGTACAAACTGAAATACTTTGGATACAAACTAATCAACTGCATAAAACATATTCTAGATACTAACAGAAACTTAGCACAGCAATACAATAGTAGAACTCATATAGCGTAAAAATGACATAGTACCCACAGAAATAAAGTCATAGTATCAATTTGAAAAGAGAAAGCATCATATAGCGTGTGAATAAATAGATTATGAATTCAATAGTAGAACTCACCAAATCAAATTGTTCGTCTAACAGACGACGAGGCCTTGACTTCTCACCAGCACATTGCACACCTGTTCCACCATTTACACCCCCATCCAAAGATTTACAATCATCTGCAATGGTGGAATACGCAGAAACTTGCAATACATGATCATTGTTTAAGCTCCTATCCATCGTAGAACCCTCGGCAAAGTTCATTCCATTACACACAGGTGCCTTCTCTTCATCGTCTTTGTCTTCATGGAGGTTAGCCTGGACAACAAAGTCTTCCTCCAAATCTTCAACATCAGAGCCAAACCGTGACACATCACTGTCATCGAGCAACGCAGCCACTTCAGGATCAACAGCTTTCTGAACCCTTACACTGGCAGTTTTGGATGCAACAGTGTACAAAGTGTTTTCCTCAGGCTCTTCATCGGCCTCTGTAATTCGCAGTCTCGAAGCATCATATGCCTAAATTCACAAACACAACAAATCACCGATTTGTATAAAATCCTACAAATACTTGCAGAAGAATTTGACAAATCTTTGATACAATACCATACAAAAAAATAATTTCGAATTAACTTTGACAAATCTTTGATGCTTTGTTTTTCACGCATCAAAACACTTAACAACTAGTATAACAAACTGAAACCTATTAAGCACATACACTGACACAGACACAGACACCGGACATTGATACGTTGACACCAATAATACTTTGATAAAATGAATTAATTGAATATAATCAAAGTGCCGTGTCAGACGCTTCTATCGTAAGTGTCGTGCTACAGACACTGAAACCAACTCTAACAGAGAGATAAAACAAAACAGAACCATTACCTTAACATCACGAGGAAGATGCTGAAGCTTAAACTTAGGGTTACTATAGAAAGAAGAACCACCACCAGCATTCTTAATTTCCCTCAAATGAGTCAAGTAATTATAACCATCATCAGGAAACCCTAGTTCCAGAATTTCCTTCCTAACATCATCCGACAACGGACCACTACCTTCGGCGAACTCGTCCTCGGCGTCAGCGTCGGGGTCATCGGGTGAATCGGCGAAGACGGAGTCGGCGGAGATTGGATTGTTGTCGACGCGGACGAATACACGGTCGTCGGATTGAGTGAATGCGGGGTCGGTTGAGTCACGGGGCATTAGTTGGAACGTGAGAGAGCTCTTCTTGTTGATGAATTTCTTTGTCTTCCCCATTTGGTTATCGGCTTGTTTTGAGTAGTTGGTTTGTTGTGGTGGTTGCTGCGGCGGCGTCGAAAACTTTGTTGGTTTTAATGTTCAGTGTTGGGTCTTTGTGGCTATGTGAAGAAGAAGTGACGCTGAACCCTAATATATTTCACCAAAACCCCATTACCTCGCATTATTAGCCAACAATAAAAATCAATTTTATTTAGTCTTTTTAAAAAATGGAAAGAGTTTTGCCATTAATTTTAGAGTTTAATTAATATTACACTGTCGTAATTATTTATTATTGACAATGTAAAAATATTTTTTACATTTTTCATATATACATAAATTAAATCTTAATTTTATTATTTTGGTGGGGGCGGTGTTTTTTGTCTATCAAGAAAACTTCAAGCGGATGTAATAATAATCATGCATGGGATTAGCCGGTTGTTGATGAATTTATTTATAGTACTTATAAATTTCTTATGTTTGCCAAATTAGTTTGTTTGCATTTGCTCTGGTTCAATTTTTTATGAGACATGTCTTGCGAATAAAATTTAATTTAATAAGATTTAATTTAAATAGTTGATTGAATTAGATATTTTAGAGTACTAACGTCTACCTACTTCTAAATACAATATTATTTTTATAAATATTTTTATAATTATTTTGAAATTTTTGTAAGTGAGAATTTATTTTGGTATGATGATTTAATTTCATAAGTGAAAATTTATTTTGTGTATTAAATTTATTTTGAACTTTTTATCAGCGATAATTTGTTTTCATGTATGATAATTATTTTAAAATTTTTAACCGTGAGAATTTATCTTGTGCCTGATATATAATTTAATATCATAAATACAATTTATCTTGTGTATGATAGTTATTTTGAAATAAGAATTTGTCCCATGTGTTATAATTTGATCTCATATAGTCGTTTATATTTATTGATTAACATATTTTTTTATTTATTGATTAACATATTTATTTGTTGTTTTTTTGGATATCACAATCCTCTAACCAAATAACATCACATAAAAAAAGTCGAAATATTTTAATGTTTTGTATTTTCAAAGTTTGAAATATAATTTTTTATTTGTTTTAGAAGTGATGATAAATAACACTATAATTAACTCACAATTATAAGATTTTGAATTTAACAATAATAGCATTTACTAATTAAAATATGATATTTATTGAAGTTTAAAAAGACATAGGTCATCTCATTAAGTATTTTTGAGATAAGAATAAGAAGTTTTATGTATATTTTACTTTTATCGGAGTATGCATGAATACAACACATAGTATGCATGAATACAACACATTAACTATTTATGCACAATTAGTAAAAGAAAAAACTATTTATACAATTTGTCAAAAAAAAAAATATTTATACACAATATACTTGAATTTGTGGGTGTATATTGGATTGATGTTATAGATAGTGTGCAAACATTATTTAAAGAGATATTGGTTGTACACTTGTTTATCTGATTTTTACATACATATTTGGTCGTGGCAACATATCTATTATGAACATGATATATGGTTGTTGGTTTGTTTTTTCAAGGCGGTCACTTTGAGGATTACATAAGCGCGTAAAGTCCAAAAACCCAATGGAGCCTAAACTGCGAGTTTAATACTAAGGTTTAATTTCAATGTTGATTTTCATGGTTTGGTTCGTTCACATGTGGACAGTTTAGGCGGGTATTCAGTTCAGTTTATACGGGTTGGTCTATTAACATTTTTTTGCTTTTTTTCTTTTCGAAATAAGATGAAATAGAAAGTAACAGAAAATAAATCCAAGTGTTACTCCCAAAAACATTAAAGGTCAAAAGTTTATTATAATTAACTCGTAAAGAATACATATATAGCTTAAAAAGTTATCGATATGGCTAAAATTACAAACAAAAAAATATAAGAAAATAATGGATGCAGAACTTGATGTTAGATTTGGTTGCAGAAGATTCAACACCACCAAACAGATCTGATCGCAAAAGATTGTTGACCACCACTGCTAAGCAGATCTGTGTAGAGAAAGACATCACCACATTTGATAAAAACCCTCTTTCTTTGTTGAAGAAAAAAGAAACACTTAAGTAGATGAAGATATCAACAAAAGTTGTATTCGTTGGTTGATCTTTGGTTGGTGATACAGTTGACCCAAAATGGAGTTCAAGGGAGGAGGTGTTTGATGGTGCAACAATCACAATTTAGACTTTTTCGGTGGTTGTGCAACGAAGAAAATAAAAAGTTGAAGTATTTCATTTTGATGGGTCTAGCTGGGGATTTTTTTCTTGTATATCCTTTTTTCAAAAACAAAAAAAAGATTTCAATATACCAAACTAATATACGAAAATACCTTATTTTTTTTTTACTTTTAAGAGATTGCAGGGTGGGGATTCTAGCATGTGAAAGAAATGTTTTTTGCCTCGTTCAAGAGGTCCCATCATGTGAATGCTTTCATGTATTTTTTTAACAAATGAAAAAATATTAAACTCATAAATAAAATATAATAAAAAACTAAATTATAATTATAAAATCAAACAAAATACATTAAATTTTAAATAACCATATCCACCTAAATGTTCCTCAATTCCACATATAAGTTGTCACCAAACTCGTCTAACTCTTTGAAAGACTTAAAGTTGTTATGATTGATCTTCATTTTAATCATTAATCTCATTGTCGTTTCTAATTATTGAAGATATATACAACTCAAATCATTGATAATTTGTGTGGATTAGAAATACTACCACATGCCTCCATATAATTTTGAGTCTCAAGGTTATACATGGAATTAAAAACAGCATAAGTCGACTCAAGAGTTGTGCAATGAGTTCCAAACATATTATAGAAAATTTCATGTTCTGTCGAGTAACCGAGGGTTTGTATTTATGACACTAACGAAACGTAATACTAAGTGGCTATTTCTACAGGTGTATGTAATTGTGGTGATGGTGGATTATAATATGGAACTTATGTAGAGGTTTGTATGTGCGATGGTGGGGGACTAAAATATGGAATGTATGGTTCAATATGTAGGTGAGGCGATGATGAAGACGAGTTTGCGATTTGGTGTGTGGTTTGTTCTTATGTGGTTGATTGGGTTTGAGTAGACATGAGGATATGTTGGCGGATGCAAACATAGATCACACATATATTGTTCGACATAAATAAGTAATTTGGTGTGTTGCCTAAACTAATTCATTTATTTTGTATTGTGGTGTAAGACATCATCTATGAACTGACCTTGCAATACATAATTATCACGCTCATTTTAATGTTTAATCTATTCTCTCCAAACTCAGTCCTAATTATCATAATGTCATGCTTCATGTATGTTTTCATGTCCTCGGTGGCTGTGATATTTGTTGATGGAAGTCGAACTGAAGTGTGACTCTATATGTATTGATGTTTTCAACAATATGATAATAGTGCAGATAGATACATGCAGTTCATGTGACCATCTCTTCTTTGGAAACTTCGTGTTGGAACTCAAGTTACGGTCTCCAATAAAACTACTATGTAAAAAATATGCTAAAGTAAATATAAGAAGTATAAAAATGATGTAATTAAAAAAATGAAAAATAAGTGGGAATGAATATATTATTTCCTCAACCATCATGTGGTTGACTTTTTTTCGGTATTCTTCTATATCGTTACGAGTAACTTTACTAAAATTCATACCACCAGAGTTAAATCTGTCGAATAAATTAAAAATAAGAAAAATATAATTAAAATAGTGATATAGTAAGTAGTTAGTATTTTTATAAAAAAAAAATATATATAATAAAATTTATTTGCAATAGTTACCTTGTGCAAGTGGAAATATGCATGCATTGAATGATTCTAAAGCGATACATGACAAACGATATCATGTCCAGTTCAACATAGAGACAATTAACGTTTTTTTTTTTCGACCGAGTGACAATGTCTTTTATGTGAAAGGTGTACACTCCACAATACTAGACTCATTTTCAATAAGGTATAACTAATAGTTTGCCTAATAATAATTATGCATATATTTTATTTTAAGAGGAAATACTAATAAATGTCTTGTTAAGAGATAAAAAAAGGAAATAAATATTTGAAAATTGAGTATTCAATACCTTGAAATCTTTAAAAAAATTATCTTTTTTCATATAAAACTTTATTTTTTTTTTTTAGTTCCTTTATATTAGACATATGGTAGCATAACATTTATTTAAAAAGTATTTTTGATCAGTCTTGGGTACCGATTGATTGAGTTTTGTATATCGAACCTGGCCATTTCTAATTGTTGATATACGTGGTGTCAATATTTTACCCAAATACCATTTAAATTAAATCCATCCGCTATATCAAATTTTTAGGCAGGCATTAGTCTTTTGTCCACCCTTATTAATCAACGTATATACTTTGAGAGGAAAAGAGATTGATGTAATATGTTAATGTTTGATAGAAAAAGAGAGATAAAATTAAGTTCCAATAAGTTGTGTATTTGTTATGTTCTGCTACTTTTTTTTTTGTTGAAAATTATGTTTTTATAGTTATTATATTTTATATATTTAATTTAATATGAAATTTTGTAATTTAAGCTATTAAAAGTATGTATTATTATTCTAGCCTTAGCATTGGAAAAGGATATGTTATGTTGGAGTAAAGTGCCCTTGATCTAGTAAAACATCGATGGAACAATAAATTATGATTGGGTCTAGCAGCAGAGATTAGACTATCACAACATGGTGAATCTGAGTTCGAATTTAAGTTGAGAGATGTATCTACATTTAATGTTTATCGCGCTTCGAAAAAGATTATTTTTATTTTTATTTTTCTAAATCCTAATTTTTTATCCTTTTATTTAGTGATTCCTTAGATTTTTTGGTCCTCCACAAATTCTTACGGTATTTATCTTATTTACACGACGTTCAAGTGGCATTTTAGTGACATGAAAAAATGTTTTTCACATCGGCATCTAATTTTCATTTCATTAATATTAAATTATAAATAAGTTTTTTAATCAAATAATCTCTTACCACCGCCGACCGTTACTCTAACTATCATTCACCACCAACGTTGTGTGTTGTTATGTTTGTCAACCATCTGACTTTAAATCATTTTGAGGCGAGGTAGAGAGCAATTTAACTCAAAAAACGAAGACTCAACCCAAATATGAACACATTTTGTTGTGCTTTATGGGAATCCTAATGACTTACATATTTCCTTCTAGCCTTTTGTCTATTTTGCATATTTGTAAGTCTAATTGGATCCCCCAAGTGGAAGATGTGATCATAAATGTTGTGTTCAATGTATTATGTGTATTTGGTTTTGTTTGAATTAGTCTAGATTCTTTAACAAATACATTTCTCTTTATCGGGAAATTTCACTTATTGCTTCCAATATGTCTTTGTCTGAAAATTGTAGCTCTCAGCATATTTACTCTTCGTCTTCTAAGTTCTTTTCGATCCATTATTTCTCTGTCGCATGCCACTTACCTAAAACTCTGAGAATTGTTCAGATAATTTGGCAGTTTGTCCTTGTTGCATGGTTAAGTGTAATACAGATGAAGCCTTTTGCTTATGGTGGTCTCTTCAAAGACTTAAGCGCTGGTTTTTTTGGGTGTTTCGCTATGCTTCTAGGTATTCACAATGCTCTTTTGGCTAAACTTAATAGTGTCATATTGGCGATTGAGATAGCCTTTGAGAAAGGGTGGCATAATCCTTGGTTACAATGTGATTCTCTTGATGTGCTTGAGTTTGGTTGTTGCTCCCTTACCTCTTTTTGTATATTTATCTTTATCTTTTAACGATATATGGTGCTGCAGAAGATTCTTAGGGCCGATGGTGCGAACCTAGTTGGATGACTGGCGCTACACCCCAATTTTGGGAGCATTAATTGAGAAAATTTAAACTTTAAATACATAATAATTTTAAAAATAATTACTCTTTGTGTCTTTATATAATTTGTGTAAATTTTCTTCTTCTTTAAATATCTCGTCAAATTTGAGAATCAGAGCAATTTTTAAGTTAATTGACTCTACTACACCTTCATCAATGTCTCAATATGCGCAATTTTTAAGTTAATTGACTCTACTACACCTTCATCAATGTCTCGATATACAAACATATAGTTTTCTCTAGGAGCGTTTAGCCTAAACAACAACATGTGTCAACCATTGAAAACAACACACACACATTTTCAAAATCACAATGCGGTCATCACCCTATTACAAATCACATATTAATCGCTCAACACAATACAATACATATTAATTGCTCAACTCAATGCATCGTAACATAATTGCCCAACTCAATGCACTAGAACATAATTGCTCAATTCAATGCACCACATATTAATTTCTCAACTCAATCCACCACATACCCTAATGTGATTATTATATGCTCGTACCATGATTTCCAAAATAACGATATTTTCTCGTGGAAGTTTGTCCGCTCTAGGATATGGTTCTCTCTTGAACTATAACAGCACCCTAAGATGTAGTTCATCCTAGAACTATGAAAATCCACTCGAGGACATCACTTATCTTTCCTACAATAATTTTTGTTTAGTATCACCCTAAGTTTTACTTGAGACATGAAGATCTGTTCACCTAAAACGTAATTTATCATAGAACTTTAACATCCATTTAAAGATGTAGTCCACCCTAGGATATCTTGAATCTTCCCTGCCGTCATTATCTAATATGCATATAATGATAACACTTAAAAATACATTCAACACAACATGAATAATTTCACAAACCACCCATAAACATCAACAACACACATCCCAAACACTCAAACAAAACACATCCAATCAACACCAAATCATATATAGCATGTATGTAATGAGTAGAAAAAGTGTCATGACCTTATAATGTACTCCTTATAATCACTTCACCAAAGCGACCACCAATCATTCCACCTCACTTAACTTTTAACTAAGTAGTTTTACTAAGTTAAAATTAGCTTAAATATATAGTCAGATCTTTGTAAATTAAAGTTTTTTTTTGTTGTTGTTGTCAATTTTAACTTTGTAAATTCAAATTTGTTTTAAAATCATCCTTGTTGTTAGTGTCTGTTAAACAAAGTTGCGATGATGAATAGAGAAGAGACGAAAACAAACAAAAAACGCAACCTTTCAAACACGAAAATAAAAAAGCTCGAACTTACGGGAAGCAAACATATATATTTTTATTTGATTTTCTTCTTTGTAAGTTTGCGTTTTTTTATTTATTTTCATTTAAAACAAATTTAAACTTACAAAATTAAAGTTGAAACAAAAATAATTATTGAGATAAAAAAAACACTTACGTATTGAGATAAAACAAATATTTAAGCCGTTAAAATTTAACATTTTTTTAAAAATAAAAATAAAATTAACATCTCTAATTCCTAACATTAAGTACCAATTTGGTCCGCACACAAATAGACCTAGTGATTGTTTTTTTTAAACCCTCTTGATATAAACCTTATGTAATAAATTATAGGTAAAATTACATTCGTGGTCCCTTGACTTAATTTCAGGTAACGTTTTAGTCCTTTATTTTTTTTTTCCATTTCAGTATTTTATCTTTTTAATTAATTTCAATTTTACCCTTTAAGTGGGTTTGCTGTTAAGGCAACGTTAACAAATTCCCTCCTCCATTTTCTTCTCAATTTTCTTTTCTTTCAAATTTCCAAGTCCCTTGTTTGGTCTTCTCCTCTCCCACTCCTTTTCCTCTTCTCGTTTTCTTCTCCTATCCGTGAAATCTAAATCCATTTCAAGAAATCGTAAACCCATCCGAAGAACACACCGTCGGAATCAAGCTTCAAGAAATCGTAAACCCACATTGACAGGAGAAGAAAGGTAATGTGTTTATTGATTTTGATGTTTAGTGGTCTGATTTGTTTTAGGGTTTATGGTTTAGTTGGGTCCTTATGGTATTTATTATTTGTATGTGTTTGATTTTTGAATGAGTTGATTCTTGCATGTGTTGTTTATTGGGGTCTAGGGTTTGTAGTCCACACATACATATTCGTTCCTCTTTTTCTAAGATTATGGGGTCAGATTTGTGGTCCCTACCATTTGATTATAGTTTTCTATTAATGATTTTTTTTTTTTGCCTTTTCAATGTATAAAAAACAGAATGTATGTCTTTTTTGTTGATGTCCACCACGAAGGGTATTTTTTGGATGACACAATGGAAGTGTACGAAGGTGAAGTGTCAAATTGAAAATGTGATGCTGACAGGTGGAGTTACTTTGAGATTTTTGATATTATTAAACAAATGGGGTATCCTGAAGTTATTAATATTTGATATGAGGTGTATGGTGAGAAAAAGTGGCTGGAAAATGACATTGGGGCAATGGAAATGGTAAATTTTGCCAAGGCTAATGGGAAAGTGAATTTGTATCTTATTCATCCAGTATCTCAGCCCATATTTGTGGATAATGTGCAGACTGAGGCTCAAAAAGATGAAGCTAAACAGGCCCATGAACGAACCCAAACATGCCCACAACATGTGGATAATGTGCAGACTGAGGCTCAAGAAGCTGCCCAAGTAGGAAATGATACACATGAACCAACCCAAAATGCAACCCAAACAGAAGACAATATTGGGTCTGATAGTGAAGATAGTGCTGTTAATGTAATTTTTGGAGACTCAGATGATGAATTTCCCATGAATGATGGGTTTGATGAGGTCCAAATAGGGGTCGATGGACTTGAAGGACAAGGAGGGGTAGGTGGTAAGGAAACTGAGAGTCAAGGTGACATTGAGAAGAGGAATGATGCAAGTAAGAAAAGGTCTAATACTAGTAAAAAGAAGAAAGAAAGTACTGGTAAGAAAAGAGGGAGACCTAAGAAGATTCGTGTTGAGAAAGAACATATTGTGGATGAAGATGAGGAGGTTAATGTGTCAAGTGATGACACTTTTAATTTGGCTTCAAATAGAAAGGAGCATGTAATGCAAACTGAGAAGGAATTATTTGATGAAGAGTATTTTACAGAGGAATTGGAGAGTGAAGATTCACAAGAAACTGAGAAGTATCCTTTATTTGTCATGCCAAAAAAATGGAAGATTATAAGTGGGTTTTAGGAACCCTTTTCACCGGTAGAGAAGAATTTAAGGAGGCTATGAAAACATATGTCATTCATAATGGGAGGGATTTGAAGTTTATAAAAAATGACAATCTAAGAGTGAAAGTTAAATGTAAGGAAAGTTGTGAGTGGTTTGCCTATTGTGCAAAGTTACCTGATGAAGATACATGACAACTTAGGAAACTAGTTGACACACATTCATGTAGTAGAGAGTATAAGGTCAAATTTCTCAGATCAAGTTGGCTCGGGAAAAGATTATACTCAACAGTGAAAGAGAACTCGAACATAAAAATTATAGATATTTCTAACAAGGTTCACCAAAAGTGGAATGCTGGAGTGAGTAAGATGAAGGCATTCAGGGCACGAAGGGTTGCAATTGATATGGTTGATGGATCATTCAGAGATCAATATCTAAGATTGTATGATTACTGTCATGAATTATTAATTAAGATCAAATCCAAATAGTAATGTTAAGTTACAAGATGGCGATGAAAAAAATAAGGACTCAACAATGATTAGTAGGAAAGGGATGCCAAGTAAGTGCACCAAGTGTAAACAACCTGGTCATAATAAGGCATCATGTCCAAGCCAAACCCAAGAAAGCCAGACTCAAACTGAAGTTGCCCAAGCCCAAATTGAATTGCCCAAGCCCAAACTCAACCTGCCCAAGCTCAAAATCAACCTGCCCAGACCCAAACTCAAGTTGCCCAAGCCCAAACACAACCTATCAAAACCAAAGGAAGACCCAAGAAAAACCAACCCACACAACCTATCAAACCCAGAGGAAGACCCAAGAAATCACAACCTACACAAGCTCAAACTCAACCTGACCAACCTGCACAAGCTCAATATCAGTCTCAGCCTGCACAAGCTCAAAATCAGTCCCAACCTGCACAAGCTCAAAATCAGTCTCAACCTGCACAAGCTCAAGCAAAGACTTTTAGGCCAAAGTTCAAAACATGGAGGATATAATATTAGGATATGTCACTTTTACATATGATCAATTTTTATTAGTTTATGATCAGTTGATGATCACTTTTTGTTAGTCAAACAATTTATGTCAGGATGTGTCATTTTGTGTCTGTCATTTTGTATCTTTTATACCACCTGTCAAACACTTTCTATCAAGATATGATATTAGGATCTGTCATTTTGTGTCTTTTGTACCACCTGAAATGAATTGTGCAGAATTATGAATGAATTATGTGCAGAATTATGAATGAATTGTGCGCAGAATTATGAATGAATTGTGCGCAGAATCATGAATGAATTGTGCGCAGAATTATGAATGAATTGTGCGCAGAATTATGAATGAATTGTGCGCAGAATTATGAATGAATTGTGTGCAGAATTATGAATGAATTATGTGCAGAATTATAAATGAATTATGGCAGAATTATGTGCAGAATTTTGGCAGAATTTTTTGCAGAATTATGGTAGAATTATGTGCAGAATTATGAATGAATTATGTGCAGAATTATGAATGGATTATGTGCATAATTGTGAATGAATTATGGCAGAATTATGTGTAGAATTTTTTGCAGAATTATGGCATTATTATGTGCAAAATTATGAATGAATTGTGCAGAATTATGAATAAATTATGTGCAGAATTATGGCAGAATTATGTGCAGAATTATGCATGGAATGAATTCTGCATACTATATGTTTGTGATTTTCTGAGATTCATAGCAACATGATTCCTTTTTTACAATACAAATTGATCCTTATTTTTTTTCATCAATTTAAATTTAATGTTAAATAATACAATTGCAGACAAATCAAACAATAAATTGACAGTAATAATTAAAGAAAGAACAACCAAGATCATTGGAGCCACAATTGATGCAAAAGCAAATTACATTAATAGTTCCAAATGTCATACAACAAACTCTATCATTACTACATACTTACAACAAATCTACTACATCAACCTCAAGAAAATTACATCAACTACAATAAGCTCATTTCAGAGCTAAGATCAACAATAAAACAACACATGTTACACCAAACAAAACGCATAAAAATAGCAGCAACTTCATCTTAATAATGGTTGATTTGTGATATCCATGCATCTTCAAAATGACATTCCTAAGAATCTCCAACTCCTTTTGGGGGCACTCTAAACATTGTGTATGTGTCTGTTGTGGAGTTCTATGTTGTGTTTGAGGCCTATAGTATGAATCCCAAACAAAGTAATTGCATCTACATTCAATGCCATAACTCTACAATTGATGAACAAAGACAACGTCAAAATCCCAATATCAGAAAACCAATCTGAAAAACAAA
Source organism: Cicer chorassanicum (assembly GCA_037974735.1). Classification (NCBI taxonomy): domain Eukaryota; kingdom Viridiplantae; phylum Streptophyta; class Magnoliopsida; order Fabales; family Fabaceae; genus Cicer; species Cicer chorassanicum. Next base: position 18,071,335 of record JBBPBP010000004.1, read on the forward strand.
TTGATGAACTAATCTCAAATACATAAGAAACAATTCAATATTCCAAATCAACAAGAATCGAATAACAAATTTTTAATTTGAACCAAAAACCATAAACTTAATAACCCTAATATGAGAAAACCAATCTAACAACATCAAATAAAATAATCGAAAACCATCAAGGTATTGATGCTTACCATAAAATTCCTACAACCCCAAAATTTTCTCCTTCTGTTCGGACCCCATTTTGTCACTGTGCACATCACAGGTTTCAAACCACAAGCACAATTTGGCAGCTCACAAATTCCATTGGAAACGAAAGAACCATAATTGTAGGACTGTGTATTTGACCCATTTGAACATGAGGCGGCCATGGATTCGAGTTTTGGGAACCGTACATATGATTTTTCATGGATTTAGATTTCACGGATGGGAGAAGAAAACAAGAAGAGGAAAAGGAGTGGGAGAGGAGAAGACCAAACAAGATATTTGGATATTTAAAAGAGAAGAAAACGTAGGAGAGAATTTGTTAACGTTGCCTTAACGGAAACGGGTAAAATTGAAATTTTTTACAAAGATAAAATATTGAAATGGAAAAAAAAAAACTAAAACGTTACTTGAAATTAAGTTAAGGGACAACGAATGTAATTTTGCTTAAATTATAACACATTTTGTTAAAGAGTTTGTCCTTTTAAACTTCAACTTAATTTTCTAAATTTGAAAATTCTCAAACTTTATTTATTTATTTATTTTTCTCATCTTCTCAAACTCAAAACTCCATCCATCTTTCTACTACTAACTTCCGTGTTACAAGATCCACAAATTCCATCCATCTTTTTTTTATAAGAAAAATTTCATCCATCTTATAGATAAATCATTGGCTCTTAACAATATTTTGTACCCCAAGGCCTAATTAAAAAGTAATCATTCAAGCAAGTAAAAAACATAACTAAACCATTGAGATAAAAAAAACTCAGCCATAAAAAAGTATAATCAATTATAATTTTTTTTCTTGATAAGTTATCTCTATTATAGTTAATCATATTTGAACCGCATAAGACACTAAATGCAGATATATCTTTTATGACACTCTAAACTCCAAAATAAAATATATAATAATTTATATCATATTTTTATAAAAACTTAGGGTGGATAAATAAAAACTAAGGAAAAAAAAACTTTAAGAGTTATATAAGATATCACATTTCTCAAAATACAAATGAAACACTTTAGATTTTTGTCCTCCTATAAAACAGTGCAATCTCAATAAATTTGACTTAGGTATAATTTCTTAATTTAATTCCAAAATCTTACTAGTACTTATAAGATTTTCATACAAAAAGTCGTTTCTAATTAAATAAGTAAAATACAATTTATAACTCTCATTCATAGTATCATCTATCAGAGCGGGATTTCTCACAAACTTGAACTTCAAGACTTATTAACCTGTGATAACTGCGATTTCGCAAATGCAACACCAAGTTAACCAAACACAAACAACGAAGATGGTGCGTTTCGAAATCATATTGATAATATAATATAAATAAGAACACACAAATAATCATAATAGACCGTATTATAATAATACATCATGATATATCAAAATATTCAAGAAAATAATACCATATTATAACATCAAAGTCACCCAAGTAAAATCCTTATCTCATTATAATATGTATCAAATCCTCTAGAAAAAACTATTATCAATTTTGAAACACATTAACCACAACAAAACAATTACAAGAAAATGCAATGTTATGCATGAGTTTAGATTCTACTTCTTCACAATTTGGTACAATTATAACTCTGAAGTACTTGTTAAGGAGACTTGATACTATGCCACTACGCAAATGGACGGACAATTGAAATTGACACTGTCCTCGTAGATCCCTCACCTCAACCCGAATTGTGACCATCGAAATAAACGTGTGTTGCATAGTAGCTTCCGACATTTGATCTATTTTTTCTTCTATATTTCTATATAAACTTATTTTTTTATTATTTTAATTATATTAAATTTGTTTTTAATTATTTACAGACATCCAATTTTAAAGTTATCTTAAATTAACTTAATTTGGTTTTTAATTCTGGTTTTTAATTGATTTTTTTTTTCATTTGTTTTTTGTATATAAATATATATAAAATAAGTTTTTTAATGTGTCCATCACGCTTCCACCATTTGCAGTTATGATATCCACTATATGTTTAGGGTAGATTTTTGACTCGCCAAGTTGAACCGTCATCCACCATCGGTATCACTGCTTTGAAGTGACTCTTCAGGTGAGAAAACTTGTAGTTTTTTATGGATCTTTCAAATAATTCCCCATTCGTTCTTCCCAAAGTTGCCCTTGGCAAAATATTAAGGGATTGCAACGACCAATTAACAGGGGCTTTTGCTTCAAATCTTTTTGCATAACTCTAGAGTATTCACAATAGCCTCCTTCTTGCTATATACATTGTGGCTTTCAAAATGTTGTCATTTTTTTTCTTCTTTAAATAAGCAAAATATTTATTAAAGAGAGTATAAAAAGTACTCCAACTCTTACATCCATCATTAAGTTCAGACATATCATCATAGCGAAAAAATTCTATCCACCTTTTAAAGGTTGTAGAACACCTATCATACTCGAAAATTAGACAAAATAATAATACATCGAATCCTTACAATTAAAATACTACACCACAAACACCATGTATTAAGAGACACAACCCAAACATGGTAGTGGATTAGTGTTCTAATCAGCAAAGCAAATTTCAGCTATTCTATCTTCTTTCATTCCAAACCAACCCCAAGAAACATACTTGATTTGTTCCACCACTTCATGCACATTGCCACCATTGTTTTTGAAAAATAAGTCTATTCCTATGCAGCCAAAGAATCATAGAGTAGTTAATCATAACAAGGACATGCAATTTCTATTTATATAGCTAGGCAATAAGCCACCAAAGTGTTCAAAATGAGTTACTGCAGAATCGTGAAAAGGTGCAACCAAGCCCACCCAAGCACCAACTAATGACCAAACAGTGTAGGTAAATAGGCATTTAAAAAATAAATGATCCACATCTTCTATATATCAATTTGACATAAGACACATACACCATCAGCAGAGTCATCAAATATTTGAACCTTGGACGAAACAATTCATTTAACATGGCTTGATAACCGCTCTTGATAGTATAAGTATTATTTGCATCAAACGTTCACACTCACCTATCCGAGGATACCTTATCAGGAGAAACAAAATTCAACAAGCTTTGTAACTGTATTACCAGATCTTCCTCCCAAGAAAACTCTGTCCTGCGCCACATCCATATCCATTCCCAACAATCATTAATCCATAACCCATATTTGCAACACTGCACTGTTTATCCTTTGCGATTTGAAACAAACGGGGAAACAACGCCTCAAGGACATTGGACCAAGCCACTGATGATCAAGCCAAAATTGAATTGTGTTACATGTTCCAAGTTTTACTTTGACTTTGTTAGAATAAAATTGATTTCAAGAACTATGACCCTATTTGTTTTGATGATAACAAAATCGGTTTGTGGGAACAATTTAAAACACTAATGTTTTAATTAAGCGTGCAGTTCCAAGACTAAATGTATTTTGTAGAATATTATGATATATCATTTGATGATCAGACGAATACAAAGAAAACCAAGACTTTGGAACATTCTGCATTCTAAGACTGGTGATACGCGCCTCTGATAAGTTGTCTCTGATGGTACAAATAATGGTCTGCTACGAGTGTCTTTGATGGTGCTGATAAGATTATGCTTAAGTTGTCTGTGATAAGGTTCTCCTTAAGTTGCCTATGATGAAGCAAGCAAGCGTCTAACTTCGTCTGCCTCTGAAGAAAGTCAATGTCTCTAAAAAAAGTCAATGCACAATCGACGCTCAGAGAGAAGTCAACGTTTTGGAAAAGTTGATGCCTCTGATAAAATCAACACTCTAACAAAGTCAACATCTGACAAGAGTAAAAGATCTGATGGCAGTTAATCCTCTAAGAAGATAAACTGTGTGCATCCTCTGATAAACACCAAAATCATATTTGCTCTAATGCTTTGATTGTTCTATCCTCTAGTCCCGTACCCTCTGCTTCCTCTGGTTTCATTCAAGTTATGAGAACTGATTTATGAGATTCAATTATGAGCTCAACAGAAAAATTCATCTTCAACGGTTGAATTGCTCAAAACCTTAAAGATACAAGTTGTATTTCTAAAAGAAAGTACGTATGCCTTACCTTAAAGGACACAAACCTTACCATGAAGAACTCTATAAAAAGACATGCTTCCTTACTTGAGAAGACACAACACAACGCACAACATTTATACACAACATAACAGTTCGAATTATTCAAATTTTATCTAAGTGTCGAGAAAGAAAATATGAAAGTATTTACTTTGCATACATCCTCTTGTGAGAGAGATCTTTCAGTAAACACAAAAGCCCATTCATTTGTAACCAAGCCAAGTAATAGCTATTCTCCTCAACGCCTTGACGATACTAAGCTGAAAGTTGAGGCCAAAGATCTAAACAAATTGCCTCTGGAAAAGAGCTGACGAGTTCTCTCAAATCTCATGAGATGGAACTAGATGAAGATGAGCGCAAAAAGAAGTCTAAGTCCTTGGCCCTCAAATCCCAAGGAAAGCACACAAACTCTAAGGCTTTGCAAGTAGCTGAAGAGTCAGAGGAAAACGACTTGGAAGATCAGGGTAAAGACTTAGAGGATGAAGAGTTGTTTTTTATCTCAAGGAAATTCCAACACATGTGAACAACAGAAGGAAATATTTTTCCAAAGGAGATTTCAGAAGGTTCCAAAATAGTAGGTGTTATGAAAAACAGAGATCAATCAATCAATAAACCCAAAAAGAACCAGGATTGATTGAATGTAAAACGAAGATTGATGAAACTGAAACGAAGATTGATCTGCAGAGAATCCAAGATCATTCTTTGTTTTGGCTGAAAACAAAGATTGATCCTTTAAACAGAATTCGAAGCTTGTAATTCTAAAATGAACACACAATTGTTAACCCAATTCAGAGATTAACTCCTACGTCTGGGGGACTGGATCTATCTTGAATTATCACTAGTAATGAGATGAGAATCATTACAATTGAATTGCACTTATACTGCCAGTTTTTCTGCACTATGAAAAACTGCAACTTGCATTCTATTTTTTCTGATCACTTTGATTTTCCCAGCCTTGCTTTGGCTTATATACAGTTTGTTTACAATTGGAGTAACATAACTAACTAAAGTTAGTTACAACTAACTAACTAACTGCCTAAAACAGTTGGGCTTCTTAATTTGAGTACCACTTTTAACAATTCTCCACCTTGGTACAAAATGAGAAGCTTCAGCTTGTGATCTTTCAAATCAGATCCCTTTTTTCCTTGATCTCAGTTTCTAGACTTGATTCGCAGCATATCCAAACAGTGTTTGAATTTGCTAAGTGTGACAGGTTGTGTAAACATGCCTGCAGGATTATCACTTGTATGCAACTTTGCCACATGTATCTCACCCCTGTCAATGACATCTCTAATGAAATGAAGTCTGATGTCTATGTGCTTAGTCCTTTCATGATACATTTGATTTTTACTCAAGTGAATGGCTCTTTGACTGTCACAATGTATGCAAACAGCTTCTTGCTTGACCCTAAGTTCTGTGATCAATCCTTTTAGCCAAATTCCTTCTTTCACTGCTTCAGCAAGTGCATCATATTCTGCCTCTGTTGTTGATAATGCCACTATGTGTTGAAGATTAGCTTTCCAACTGACTGTGTTATTAAACACTGTGAACACATATCCTGTAAGAGATCTTCTTCTATCTATCAGAGTCTACAAATCCTTGGACTGGTTTTGATGGTTATGAACTTTTGCTGTATTCCAAACACATGCTTTGAGTACCCTTTAGGTACCTTAGAATCCATTTGACAACTTGCCAATGATTCATCCCTGGGTTCCCCATAAATCTGCTCGTGACACTTACAGTATGAGAAATGTTTGGCCTTGAGCAGACCATAGCATACATGATACTCCCTATGGCTCTTGCATATGGTATATTCTTCATGTCTTCTGCTTCCAGGTTTGTGTTTGGTGACATGGATGAAGAAAGCTTGAAGTGAGCTGCTAGTGGAGAGCTAACTACCTTTGATTCACTCATGTTGAATCTATTTAGAACCTTTTCAATGTAGCTCTCTTGAGAAATTATCAGTCTTCCTTGTTCTCTAATTCTGATGATTTCCATTCCTAGGATCCTCTTGGCTGGCCCCAAATCCTTCATCTCAAATTCTTTCTTCAGCTGGCCCTTCAATTTTTCTATTTATTTCAAACTTTTACATGCTATTAGCATGTCATCCACATATAGCAGTAAGTAAATGAATGTGGATGATAATACTTGTTTATAGTACACTCAACTATCAAAATTACTTCTAGCATAACTTTGACTAAGCATTAATGAATCAAACCTCAAATACCATTGCCTTGGTGATTGCTTTAGCCCATAGAGTGATATCTTTAACAAGCAGACCCAATCCTCCTTTCCTTGAGTCCTAAAGCCATCTGGTTGCTGCATTAATATTGTTTCATTCAGGTCACCATGGAGAAATGCTGTTTTGACATCCATCTGCTCCAATTCCATGTCAAAGTGTGCTACCATGGCTAGAATTATCCTTATAGATGCATGTTTGACTACAAGAGAAAAGATTTCATTGTAGTCTACACTTTCTCTTTGAGTGAATCCCTTTGCTACTAGTCGTGCTTTGAACCTGGGTGGTTCAACTCTTGGAATTCCCTCATTCCTCTTGAAAATCCACTTGCTGCCTACAATTCTGGAGTTGGCTGGCTTGGGTATAAGTTCCCAAGTGTTGTTCTTCTCCAATGATTTCAGCTCATCAGTCATAGCTGAAATCCATTTGTCTTTGTCTTGAGACCTGACAGCTTCATTGTAGTTCCTGGGATCTTCTTGTATAATCTCTTTTGCAGCATGTAATGCATAGCTAATCATGTATGCATAACCATACCTTTGAGTGAGTTTGATGCCCTTCTTTCTCTATCCCTGATGAGGTTATTTCTGCTCTGGAAACATAGCATGTTCTGCTGGGTTTGCATCAGTCTTGTCTTGCTGAGATTGCTGTTGTTCTGAAGTCAGGATCATTCTTGACTTCTGTTGATCATTCTCCTTTTCAGTGGCAGGAGTCAAGATCGATCTTCGATTTACTGCAACTTGCTCCACCTCAAGACCAAACGTCTCTGTTCTGTCTTGTTGAGTCTGTTGTTGCTCCAGGATCGTTCTTCGTTTCTCTCCATCTTTCTCCACCTCAAGATCAATCCTCACATCTTCAATCTAATGTGAGCTTTTATATGCAGCATTGGTTACAAACTTGTATAGCTCAACCTCATGAAACTTAACATCCCTGCTGATGATACATTTCTTGCTTTCAGGACACCATATTCTATAACCTTTTACTCCACTTGGATATCTAACAAAATACCTTCTTTTGGCTCGAGGGGCTAGCTTCCCTTCATTTACATGGTAGTATGCAGCACATCCAAACACTTTTAAATGATTGTAGTTTGCAGCCTGTCCTGTCCACATCTTTTGAGGGGTTTTGAGTTCAATTGCAGTAGATGGACTCAAATTTATCAAATAACAAGCTGTATGGACAACTTCTCCCCAAAAATGTGCAGGCATCCCTGCATTTGACAAAATGCATCTCATTCTTTCAAGTAAGGTTCTATTCATCATTTCAGCTACTCTATTTTGCTGAGGTGTGCTCCTTACAATCCTATGTCTTTTCACACCATGAGCTTTGCAAAAACTAGTGAATTCCTCACTACAGAATTCCAGACCATTATCTGTCGTTAGAGTTTTAATGCTTTTGTCAGTCCTATTTTCAACCATAGACTTCCAATCTTTAAAGGTTTTAAATGCTTCATCCTTACTTTTCAACAAGTAAATCCATACTTTTCTACTATAATCATCAAGAAATGTAATGAAATACTTGTTACCTCTATGTGAAGCAATCTTTGCAGGGCCCCATAGATCACTGTGAACATATTCCATAATTCCTTTTGAGCAATGTTTCCCTTTGGAGAACTTGACCCTATGCATCTTTCCAAACACACAATGCTCACAAAATTCAAGATCACTGATCTTGTCCTCACCTAGCATGCCTTGCCTATCCAAGACTTGCATTCCCTTTAGACTAACATGGCCCAACCTTTGATGCCGTAGGCTGGCTTTGCTTGATGCTTGAACAACCACTACTGCCATTCCTGTCACTGCTTGGCTATTTAGAAGGTAGATTCCATGATCCCTTGTTCCCTTCATGATTACCATTGATCCTTTTATGACTTTTAGAGTGCCTTTCTCTGCTTTGTATGAACAACCAGCTTCTTCTAGCATTCCTAGAGAAATTAAATTCCTTTTCAGTTCTAGAACATGTCTCACCTTTGACAAAACCTTCATGGTTCCATCTTCCAGCTTCAGCTTGATTGAACCAATTCCAACTACCTTGCAGGCTGATTTGTTCCCCATAATCACCTTGCCTCAATCAGTTTCTTTGTAGTCAAGAAACCAATCTCTAGTTGAGGTCATGTGAAATGAACACCCTAAGTCAAGTACCCAATCATCATCCATGATTTCAGTTGAATATGTCATAAGAACTTCTGAGCTTTCATACCCTTCAGAAGCTATAGATGCATTTCCATAATCATCATCACTATGTGATCCTTTCTTTCCATTCCAATCTGGGCATTCTTTCTTGAAATGCCCTTCTTTCTTGCATATGAAACATCTCATTTTAGACTTGTCCTTTTCTTTGTTCTTGAACTTATTCTTCTGTTTTTGATTCTTCTTCCCTGCCTTGGCCTTGACAAACAATCCCTCGCCAGTGCTTTCTTCTTACCCATCTGACTTCCTCTTCAATTCTTTGGACATTAGTGCAGCTTGTACTTCTTCTACTATCAAGGAATCTCTACCATACAGAAGCGTATCACACAGATTTTCATAAGAGCTTGATAATGAATTTATCAACAACAGGGCTTGATCCTCATCTTTCAATTTTACATCAATATTTTCAAGATCTAATATGATCTTATTAAACTCATCCATATGATTTTCAATTGATCTCCCAGGTTGCATCTTGAAAGTATATAATTTTTGTTTTAAGTACAAACGATTCGCTAATGATTTTGTCATGTATAAAGATTCTAATTTGAGCCAAATACCTGCTGCAGAGGTCTCCTTTGACACTTCCCTCAGAACCTTGTCTCCAAGACTCAAGATTAAAGCACTATGAGCCTTGTCCATGATATCCCTCTTCTCCTTTTCTGGTAGTGTGGATGCCATGTCTTTCTCTCCTCCCAGTGCTCCTGCCAAACCTTGATGAACCAGCAACGCTTTCATCTTGAGACGCCATAACCCAAAATCATTATTCCCATCGAATGTCTCAATTGCATACTTTGTTGATGCCATCCTTCCTTTGAATCGAATATTCCTGTGCTCTTGATACCAGTTGTTGCGAAAAACAAAGATCAATCAATCAATGAACCCAAAAAGAACCATGATTGATTGAATGTAAAACGAAGATTGATCCGCAGAGAATCCAAGATCGTTCTTCGTTTTAGCTGAAAACGAAGATTGATCCTTTAAACATAATTCGAAGCTTGTAATTCTAAAATGAACACACACAATTGTTAAACCAGTTCAGAGATTAACTCCTACGTCTGGGGGACTGGATCCGACTTGAATTATCACTAGTAATGAGATAAGAATGATTACAGTTGGATTGCACGTATGCTGCCAGTTTTTATGCATTATGAAAAACTGCAGCTTGCATTCTATTTTTTCTGATCACTTTGATTTTCCCAGCCTTGCTTTGGCTTATATACAGTTTGTTTACAATTGGAGTAGCAAACTAACTAACTAAAGTTAGTTACAACTAACTAACTAACTGGTCAAAACAGTTGGGATTCTTAATTTGAGTACCACTTTTAACAGTAGGGAATGAAGTGAAAGACCAGACAAGAACAAACTCATATGTTGTGAGTGCAGGGAACCCAACCATATCAAATCTGACTATCCGAAACTGTACATAGGAAATTCCCAAAGGAAAGGTGTCAAGACAAAGAAGAAAGGCTTGATGGCTATTTGAGATGACTCTAATGAATCATCTGATAAAGATGAAGAACATGCGAACATGACTCTGATGGCAAACACTCACTTTGACTCTAACCTTGCCTCTAACTCTGACAGTGAATTTGTTGATGAATAAATTAAAGTATTTTCTAACCTATCTCACAATGAACTTATGAAAATGATAAATGAGTTTTTAAACAAAAATCATAAAGTTTCTTTAAAACTTAAGTCATTTAGAAAAATTAATGATATCTTAACAACTAAATGCAGTTCCCTTGATATAGAACTTGAAAATTTAAAAAGGGAAAACTTAACTCTTAAAGAAAATGTTTTAAAAACTTTAGAGGCAAATGTGACTTTGAAAGAAAATGTTTCAAAAACATTAGAGGATAAAGTCTGCAATTCTGTTAAATATGAATTAGCTTTTCAAGAATTTATTGCAAACGACATAGATAGAAGTAAACAAGCTTCTATGATATATGGTGTTAGCAGAAATAATAAACGACACATAGATTTTGAAGAACCAACAGAAGATCCTCATTATCGTCTGATACAGTTTGTTCATACTGCCATAAGAAATGTCATAACAGAACAACTTGTCCCATGCAAAAAACATGGAAGGACAAGAAACCTTTCAGAGCTGAAAACCATGAAGATACATGTTGTATTTCTATAAGAAAGTACACAAGCCATACCTTAAAGGACATAGACCTTACCGTGAAGAACTCTATAAAATGAAACGTTTTCTTAGTTGAGAAGACACAACACAACGCACAACAATTATACACAACAGTCCAAATATTCAAATTTTATCTAAGTGCTGAGAAAGAAAATTTGAAAGTAATACTTTGTATACATCCTCTTGTGAGAGAGATCTTTCACTAAACACAAAAACTCATTCATTTGTAACCAAGCCCGATAATGACTTTGTAATCAAGTCCGATAATGATTGTTTTCCTCAACGACTTAACGGTACTAAGCTGAAAGTTGAGAATACATTGATCAAACTTGTACTCTAGCCTGGTAGTGGCTACCTTCCCTCAACAACTTGACGGTACTAAGTTGGAGGTGAGAAGATTGAACACGGTCATTGTGACTAGCAAGTGTTCAAGTGTAAGTTTTGATTCAATGGTGTTTAGTAGATTAAATCCTTCAAGTGGAAGGGACTCGACGTATCTACTGTGTTAGTAGTGAACCATGATACATTGTTGTGTCTAACAATATAACCTTACATTTACTAGTTGAATTAGACCTTATTGAGTTTTGACTCCTTTACTTCATAATAAAAAAACTACCTAACATGAGTTTAAATAATTACAGACTGAAGCATAATATCATTTGAATGAAGGACTAAATTGCAAATAAATAAAATACATTATTTGTGTGTTAAGCTAGTTTAGCAAAAAAAAATATTTGCATCCACTGGAAACGAAGCGTTTTGGTTTAGAACAAGAGAACAGAGAATGAATCTTCATCGTGGATCTTGTTGCTTCCTCTTTCATCTTCCTTTCCCTTCGATTTAGGGTTTTCTGACATTCAATTTCTCTTCGTTTCGTTAACGTTTACTCTCCAGGTACGATATTTCTTTAGGGTAACATCTCTCAATTCCACCGTTGTTCCTTTTCTGTAACTTGTAAGATAAAAAATATATCGATCAAAACTTTGAAATTCGTTGTTGATTGTGTTACTTTCGTGACTTTTTTACATCAATTTCAATGTAAGTTTCAATAGGAACAGTTTTGTTTTTTCAGTGTTATTCAATTCTCTGTGAATTTTATTTATGTTCAAAACTAGTTGGAAACTTGGAGTATACGAATTAATTTTTCTGTGCATGCAACCTACATTGTGAGTTGTGATTTGTATCTGTATTTGACATTGTAATCGATATTTGTTATAAATTATGCTCGAGAGTTGCAGCTTAGGCGTGAGTTTTGTTTATGTTGTAATTTTTATTTTTGTTGATGTTCTCAGGGAATTGAGTACTTTGGTGCATTTGAATTTGAATAGCATGAGCATGTGACGAAGAAAAAATGCAGGACGAGGCACAAATCTTGATTGATTTGAACACTCAACTTCATTCAGAGACTGTTGTTTCTGTTCAAAATGAGGATCCTAGTGTTTCTTCATCCCTTGTTAATGCTGTCATCATGTCTCAGCAGCCAGGTCAGTTTTTGACACTTAATTTACATTTTTTTAAATTTTTCTAGCAGTGTGTGGTTGTTGGCAGGAGGTGTTAGTGGTTTCACACTTGCATGTCTGTCATTTATATATAGTTCTGAAAAAACCAACAAGGCAGTGGGCTGCTTGGACTCGTCAAGAGGAAGAAAGCTTCTTCACCGCATTACGGCAAGTTGGGAAGGTACACTTATTCGTCATTATTACCTTTGATGTTTTTATTTCCTTTGATATCGTAAAACTGCTAACTGCAATATCCTTGAATGTAGAATTTTGAGAAAATCACTTCCCGTGTACAAAGTAAAAACAAGGATCAGGTATGCTTGACAAAGCTTGTTTTACCCTTTCAGTTTTCCCATTTGCCTCCCAATGACAGTGTTCAGTTTCATATATCCGATAATATCTTCGGTTGTTTTTCTCTTCTCACCCCTATTTTTCTCTTTGGGGCTGACTTCCAGGTCAGGCATTATTACTATCGTCTCGTGAGACGGATGAACAAACTTCTTGGTCCAGGATTATGTCTGGATGCCAAAAATTCAAAAGATACTAATGCTGCAATGCTTCGTTGGTAACATACTTTTACTCTGAGTAGTTGTTCGTTAAATAGCTTTATGCCTATAATGGAAGATGTAGATCGTATATTTTTGCATCGAGTTGAGTTCATTTCTGCTAAAGATATGAAGGCTACGGAGCATTTTTTTAAAACTTAAACTTAGTTAATTTTAAGGATAAATACAAGGGCATAATGGAAAAAACAGGTTGAATTTGGAGGAGAAACATAAGAGTACTTAAAATCCTGCGTTTGAAGATTCTCTTTAGTTTGAGACTTTGAGAATAGACTGGACCCTTTAGTGACTTAGTAGATGACATTTGATTTTCAACTGAAATTGTCAGGATCCATTAATAATTCCACTGCCCTAGTTCATGCATGCAATCATGACTCTTAAGTGTGAAGCCCTTAATTGAAGAGAGATGATTATATGTGGGCATACGCTCCTCTTACTTTGGTTGAACTCTTTGCTAAATAATGACTGAAAAGTATTTAGGATAACTATGATTTACCTAGATATCTGTGCATCAGAGATTTTATGCTATGAAAATAAGGGGAATGTTTAAGAGTGTATATTCCTTTAAAAAGAATCACTTGGGGCGTGTCTGATTTGAGTTCAAGTTTGGTGCACTGTGTTAAGGTGTTTTATACAATCAATCAATGATGTATTGCCACATTAGTTTAAGAGTTTGACTATGTTAACTACTTCATGAGATGTCAAGCAAGCTCATTAAATGATATCACACCTCATAGAAATTTGGAAAACAGTTGAAATAAAGAAGACTAAGCTCCTTAGATGCTTAGGTAACCCGCTGTTTAAGACTGAAATTAGTTGAGAAATGAAGATGAGAAGTGAATGTTTCTTGGGAAATTCTTCACACAAAATCTCTCCCAGCCATCCAAAGTGCTTTTCCCCCTTCGTCTTCTTTTCTTCCTCTCTTATGCTTGTAACATCCCTACTGATTTCTCATCTTTTTCCTAACTACTCTTGGAAAGTACCCAACCCCCTATCAGGAATGTTTACTCGTAGAGAAATAGAGATGCTGGGATGGTCCCCAAGAATCAAGAGGGTCAGGCCTTGTTAGTTTTAATATTGAATCTTTTTGTTGTTGATAATTCTATAATATTGAAAACGATTGGACGAGTTAGTTGGTTTGTTATTGTGTTGTGGGGAGTGGCCACTCAAATATCTGGTGACTAAAATTGTAAGCTCTCTGTTTTCCTCTGCACTTGGATTTCCTTGTCTCAGGGTAGAGGAGCATAGCAATAAAACTCTGCCATTTTCTTTCTGTAATTGCTACTTTTCTTAACTAGTACCTCATCCTCCTGCCATGTGGTCAGCTGGTTACAGTTTGAGTACCCTTGCCGAGCCAATTTTATCATTATATGTGAGTCAATTATTCCATGCTATTCTGGCTTCTCTTTCTAGCCAACCCCAGTAAGAGTATTTATCAGTAACACATTATTGAGTTATGGTGTAAAATCTTTTTACATTGACAGTGAATTTTCTGATTTTATCATCTTTCAGTAATTTCCTTAATAATTGGGGTATACTTCGTACCAAAAGAAAAAATTGGGGTATAATACTATTGTTCTTAGAATATTTTGAACTGAAAGTTTCTCATGAATCATAATATGATATCTTCTCAACTTATCTGACTTGTGAGGCTGTGACACAGGTGGTCTTTATTGGAAAAGTATAGCTGCAAAGCCTCAAAGCTTCACCTAAAGCCCCGAAGGTTTAAAATATTTCTAGAAGCCTTGGTCAGTCAACTATATGCATTTGTCTGAAAACTGCATTTTTTATTTTAGTATGCTCAATATGTGCTGGAGCTGACTAAATTTTTTTTTTCCATGAAGGAGCACCAACTTTTGAAGGACCGAAAGAAGAATGTAAGGAAGCGACCTTTGCAGGGTGGAAATTGTCAGCCTCCTGCTCTAAATGCTGTCTCAAATCAAGCTAGAGGATCAGGAAATGATACCCGTGCAGTTAAAATGATTCTTGTCGACAGTCAAAATATTATAAAACTTGGACCTTCAAAACCACCATTGAAGCGCAATGTGAACATGGGTGTTAACCGTAGTAATGCTAAGGGAGATTCAAATAGCTCGAAACCTACAAGGCAGCGAAAGAAATCAGGTGATAATTAGTTTAAACTAGTTTTCCTGTTTGTGATAATGTACTACGTCTGTCCCTAGTTATAAGCACCCATTGCCTTTTACACATTTTAGGAAAAGTAGGTAGTGAATTTAATGCGTATATGTTCCTAAAATACCTTTTGTACATGAATGTATTTTATTTGACATTTTGTTTTCCAAGATAAATGAGTAAATAATATGCTTGAGAGAAAATAATTAATGCATCTTGTAATTTGAAAGAGAGATTATATTTAGGGACAACTATTTTTTCCAATGAGTGCTTATAATTTGGGATAGAGGTAGTATATTAAATCTACACATTTTTTTTACTTTATTGTAAAAAGTTTGTAACGTTTTTCTGTTAGGTATAGCCACAGCAGCTGCATATAGAAAATGGGAGAAGGCTGCAATTGCTGGCGTCTCTTTAGTTGCAGATGCTGCTGAGCATTTGGAGCGAGCTGCCACTGTTAAAGATGTTGAACATGGCCAGGAGAATCCAGGTAGCTATCACATTAGTGGTATATGTTTTCGGTCCTTGCTCCGATTAGAAATTTCTAGGGATCTACTACGACTTAATGCTGGTTTATCAATGTTCATTCCAGGGGAAAAATGCTCTGATCCTGCCGATCAAGTTCTGTCCTCTTTACCGACATTTCCACAAAATCACTTTGTTGATAACAATGTGCAGAATATTATGAAACTTAAGCTCCAATTGTTCCCAATTGATGAACCCACTCGAAGAGCTTTGGAAATGGTAACTACGAGAGAAATCCAAACGCATCATACTACAACAATGTGAAAAAACTTCTGATTTCTGAAAAAATTTATGTTTATGGTTCCTCTTTCTTTTTTGACTGTAGGATAAGCATAATCCATACTTGGAGCTTACACTTAGTACACGAAAGAAGATATCATCAATTTTAGAACATCTGAACCGTAAATGGGGCAATTCAAGCATAGCAATTGGAGAATTGATGCTTTTTCCTTATGGTGTTCAAAAGGAAAACTTGAATAATTATCAAAGATGGAACCAGGAATCTACTCTTAGTGCGGCAGATATATATGCAGTGATAGGAAGTCCACCTATATTCCGTTTGAGGTACTTCTTTTCCATGGTGCAATCTTGGGGTTTCATTCATTGTTATATTATCCGAAGTAACTGAGCAGTTACATAAATGCAATGCATTTAATTTTGAACTTTTTAATACGATATTTTTATTAAAGAACGTGTGAAAATTCATTGTTCTATTATTGATTGGTTAATTCATAATCAGGCTTTATATTGAAATCTTGAATTGATGAGGGAAAAGTTGACGAGATGATTTTAAACGTATAGAGTTACAGAAACCAACAGAATATTCTGGGGTTCTGTGCAGAGAAGTGTGTTATAAATGGCAAACCATGTTGGTTATAACTTATCTTTCCTTTTTTACGGGAGATTGAAGGTGTTTTTATCTAGTGTTTTGAGTCCTTCATTGTTTGTAATATAAAGAAGACAGGTTTTGTGTGCATGGAATAAGGTCGTTTAACTTTTATCAGACTACAAGGATAGATAAAAAAATAATGCATATGAATGGAATTTGAATATACTTGGTTTCAAGCTTTTATTTTATTCATTGGTTTTGGTGCAGACAAAACTGAGATTGAATTTTCATGTGGGAAAGTTATGATTCTTGTAGTAATGTAAAGGTTGTATAATTTCAAATATTTGAAGAAACAGTGACTCCTTTTTCTTCACTAGGAAAAGCCCATAACCTATACATACCGTAAGTATCGGCAAAAACTTATGTTTTCCTATATCCAGATCAGAATATGATCATATTTGTGTATATTTTTGAAGGTATGGTTGGTTCTCTAATACTAAGCACGGGGCATTAAATATGCAAGCACCTGTAGCATCCAGCTGCTTGGCTAGACAATCCAAAAATGGTGGTGACAATATGAAGGATCAGATTGTGAATTTGGCATCACTTCCTATACCATCAACTAATAATTACTCCACGGAGTGCGCTGTAGATTGCGGAACATCCTTGATCAAAACTGGTGCTCTTACCACTACCTCAACTTATTTGGCTAATGCTAGAGATGACAGTACCTACCAGAATACAAGCACTGAGGAACCTTGTGGACCTACAGCTTTTATATCATTGCATGGAAAAGATGTTACAGATGGAGCTGTGACTAGAAAGTTGGAAGACATGGTAATTTTCATCCTCTCATTTCTTGTTCTCTTACATCTATTAGCCCTAAGGTTCTACTATAGATTTTCCTCTTTTATGTCAAGGATCTTGAAGTTCCACTTTAGTGTATTTTGTTGGCACATATTTTCATTTCCTGTGGTTTTTACCATATATCTCTGTATTTTAGATTATGTTCCAATAAGGATTGCTTTAAATTTCTTTCTGGTACATTAATCTACTTTTTTTGTTTGGTTTTTGCATAGTGCATCATTATTATTAGCATTTAGCATCCGTTTCTATTATGCCATCATTTGAGTTTTAAGTCTCGTATATCTATTCAGGATGATTTAAAATCAAACAGTGGATCAGGCGTGTCAGCTGGTGAGTGGGCTGACAGCCTTACCAACATCAGTGTGGGGGACCTACTTTCAGGAGTGTCCCAAAATCTCGATGATAACTGCATTGATCCTCTTATTGCTGAGAATTGTCACAGTGTTCATCAAATTCCTTTTAGTAGTGATTCTTTTGATGCTGCTATAGCCGCTCACATATCTAAACACCAAGACAAGATTGGACAATCAACTATGGCATCTCATATGTCTTCCATCTGGGATGCTGAAGAAACACGCGATGCTTTCTCATTTAAAAAGGATCCTATTCTTCATGAAAATGGTCCTTGTTTATCTTTCATTGTTTCTTTAGATTCAGATAAAAAGGTTCCTGGAAGAAGCTTTGAGAATTTGGATAAGGTAGTATTTCTCGATCCTGTTATCTACTATTCAATGTTCCTTGCAAAGTGTAATTAGGTATAACATTCATTGTTTTTATGGCAGCTGTCGCCTGAAAAAGAGAGCCTCGTGGATGATATTGCTCAAACTGACCCTATGGCTATGGACAGTTGTGAGTCCGATGCAGATATCCAGTATCAGTTAGCAAAGGATTTGACTGGGCTAGCAGATATGTATTGGGTAATTTCCTTTCTATACTCTTTGTTGCTGTTTAGATTTTCTTGTGGCAAGTCAATTTTGAGGAATTTTTTCTGAGGGAGTTGTCACAAACATATTTGTAATACTTCGAACATGCTTGCACTTAAACTATCAATGAAAATAATGAATTTATGTACTTAAAATATTTGAATCTTTATATTTATTACAAGTTCACAACATTGAACTATTATTTTTGCCTTTGAAATGTTTCCATCGGTATTGTTCTTATATACTAAAGATTTTGAAGTACTTCATACATTTGACTTTATTTCTCACCTCATCTTTCGTTTCAATCGTGTGGCAGCCTGATTCTTTGGGACCACTGGATTTGAATATACCATCTACCAAGTACGATGGTGGTGATCTAATTTTAAGTGATAGTCTTAGTGGGTTGAATCGCTTGATAGCCAGCAGCCTGGATGCATTCCAGAATTGCTCCTTTTTTGGAATTGACAAAAAGGAAACACCATCGACAGTTGAGGCTCAAGAAACTGCCACTTTTTCAGATTTTAAAATTGGAAGTGGTATTTGAGACTCTTTACATGATTGCTTCTCGGTAATGTTTTCTGATCTCGACATATTGTAGTTTGTCGTGAATAACTTTTTTTCTTCTTTAAACTAACTTGAGGTGTGCATGCCGAGAAAATGGTTTGAACCACTTCAACTCCTGATGTATATGTTAATCTATTCTGGGTCGCTTCCCTTTTGTACAAAAAATGGGCATAGAAGGGTCTACATTGTAACTCTTTCAGCTTCTGTATAAATATCCCTTTCCTAAGTAAACACGCCCTTTCTTTTATTATCAGCGTCTGTACATTGTATTTCTAAGAAGTCTTGCTACCCCATGGCATTGACCATATTTTTGAAGCTAATGAACTTCTTTATCTGGTGCATGCTAATGGAAAACTATGAAATATATATATATATATATATATATTATCAACAAAACTATAAATTTTTTATTATCTGATTTATCTTGTTCTTTCCTCTAGTTATTTGCGTGATAGAAATTGGGCAAGGTACATACTTCAATGTATTGATCTGATTTTAGCTGCTATAATTTTTTCAATCTAGTTCTCTTTTGGAACAATGTGGGACTGAGGTTCAGTGTTTGCCAATGATCAGAGGGAGGTTTGAACAAGTCGACTCTTGCAAGTTGACTCTGCTGGTTCAAAGTCGACTAAATCATGTCATGTCTGAGGTGAGATTGTCTGATCTAATAAGATATCCTGACTGGTCATAAGTTCCATTTCGATCAATCTGACCACACCATCATGGTTGGTGTGGTTTAACTTTATTGGTTTATATTCATGTTGTCCTCATCGCCTCAAAAGATAGTAGGGTGCTCACTGGCTCAACTTAATTTAAGCTGGTTGAGAGTCTCGATAATATTGGAATTTGCAACCATTTAATGATGGATAGACGAAGTTTGATAGGAGATTCTTTGATTGCATGAATGTATTTGTTCATTGTTCCATATAGCAACCCTTGTCGAAAAGAAAATCCAAACAAGATTAAACCTTTGAAGATAAGAAATGCTACCTCCATTGTTGATAGTTGAGCTTGTTGGACCGTAGTTACAACTTACAAGGTTCTTCCTAGCAACTATTGTTCAATTGATATGTTGCACGTAGTCACCATTGTTAGAAACCAACTTTAAACAAGATACAACCTTCGAAAATGGGTACAAGAGGCTCCACCAATGTGACCATGGAGTTTTTATGGTTACACGAGAATGAGAAAAAGCAAAGGAAAAAAACAACAGAGAAAAAAAAGCAAAGTAAGTCATTTAAAACGACACACCCATGACATCATCCAAGAGTGCTGATGATAAAGTAGGAGGTGGATCTGCATCACAATGAGAGAGTCAAAACTATTAGCTGTCTTTTTCGCTAAGATATTTGTGCAAGCATTCCCTTCACAAAGAGTATGATGAAGTGCGAAAGCATATTCTTTCGTCATGTAATCCCTAATAATCCTTAGCAAGTTGGGGTAATGATGGAAATGATTATTACGCATGGTAACAAGTTGAACAACATGCTGAGAGACCGAGAAGCATAAAATCTTTCTAAACCTTGCTTTCCAACACAATTTAATTGAATATCCACTATGAGAACTTAGATTTCTGCACGAAGCTAATTGGACCAACCACCACTACCATATAACCATATAAATCAAATTGGAAAACATCATCATGGTTTCTAACTAGTCCTATGAAGCCTACCTTTCTTGGATTCCTCATAACGCTACCACCAATGTTGAGCACCATAGTATCTCTATCGCCTTTTTGCCAATCAACCTCACACACAAGCCAAGGGAAAGGCATGGAGGGCTAACCAAATGCCTCTATAGCAACATGGAGCTGAGCGAAAATTGCTGCAATAATCGAATTCTGCATTGGATGTATCCCTTCAAAGATGAATTTGTTCATCGAGACCTAAATGTTCCACATGACCAAAGGGGCTAGCGTACCATGATCTTTCTTGGACTGGGCAATCTTCTTCCAACAAACCATTTGCATGGCTTTATCATTGCATCTGCACCAGATAAATTTTCTCGTGGTCATGTCCAACGCATTACAAGCATATTGAGAGAACCATTGGATTTGCCTGCTATAAGATGAAAGAGAAGTAAGAACAACATTAGCCTAAGTAACATTTGACTTATTCAAAACTCTCCCTTCCAAGCTGCCAACTTAGAAGCCACCTTATCGTAGATCTCAAGGAAGTTTTATTTTTTGGTCCTCCTATAGCACAACTTAAAACTCAATTTGTCAGTGAACTTAACCCCAATTAGATGCTTAACATTTTCCTTAAAAACTCTACCTACACACCTTTGGATGCATATGCCCTCGATATATCAAGACTAATTTGGAGCCCTAAAGAAGAAAAAAATCATTTGAAAGGCTAGCGACAAATGTTTGAGGGCTTGGTTTTCACAAACATGAGCATATTATCTGCAAAGAAAAGATGAGAGATCTGAGGGTCATCGCTTGTAAGTTGCAAAGGTGCCATCCTAAACCGCCTAGGTAATCATGTGCTTTATTCGTTCCATACAAAACACAAAGAGATAGGGTGTAAGTATGTCCCCTTGATAAAGATCGCATAGAGGATGAAAGTGTTCCGTTCTACTCCTATACCACAATAAGAACACCAACGTAGTTGAAATACTACTCATGATGAGATAAACAATTATAGATGGAAAGCTTTTGTCATTTAATATCAATAAAAATATTTCTCTATATAAGAGTCTCTTAACAGAGCGAAAAGTTTCACAACAATCCTATTCTAAATTTTGTCCAACGTTGAGCCCATGTAAAAGCCCACATTCACAATACTACTGTGGGTCATGTGGGTGAGCAAAAACGAAAGAGTGTGGAACAATACAACTGAATTGCCTGACAAGATCTTCAATCAAGCATAAATCTTCCATGTGGATTAAAGTAGCGAGTGTCGTTAATAGAGATTGGAGATGAGTACTCAACTAGTTGCTTACACGAGCTAGCATAAGTCGCCCCTGAGTTGCAAAGTGTAACTCATATGCTTCATTCTTTTCCCATGATTCAATAATTGGAATGGTTAAAAACATCAAAAGTAATAAACACGAGCTATCTGAATTTGGCAACATCATTAAAAGTTGCAAGAATATTCTTAAACTAAATAATAACTTTGTTGTTACTTTTATTAGACGACAAGCGAATATGGTCGCTCATATGTTATCGAGAGCCTCCTTATTTCTCCATTGTTGTTATGAGTTGAATTATGTACGAGCACAAATCTTCTTTGTGGATTGGAGTAACGAGCATCGTCAAGAGAGATTGGAGATGAGTATTCAACCAATTGTGTACACGAGCTAGCATAAGTCTCCCCCTGGGGTTGTCAAGTTTAACTCATATGCTTCATTCTTTTCCTATTATTCAAAAATTGGAATTAGTTTGACCTTGATGAGCTCCCACAATCAAATTTTGCAAGCTCACACCAAGTGGATTGAAACAATTCTCCCCGTGCGAATGGGGGACTTCTGGGGTCTTCTAGCTACCCTCAAGTGGTATGTTTAGTAAGCTCACACCAAGTGGATTGAAGCAATTCTTCCCGTGCGAATGGGGGACTTCTAAGGTCTTCTAGCTACCCTCAAGTGGTATGTTCAGTTGAGGTTGTAGATAGCCATCTTCGAACTAGATTCACTTGCAATGGTTAAAGCATCAAAAGTATTAAAGAGGAACTATCTGAATTTTGGCAAAATCATTAAAAATTGTACATATATTCTTAAACTAAATAATAACATTGTTGTTACCTTTATTAGACGACAAGCGAATATAGTCGCACATCTGTTATCAAGAGCACCCTTATTTCTCCCTTATTGTTATGAGTTGATTTATGTATGAGCACAAATCTTCCTTGTGGATTGGAGTAACGAGTGTCGTCGAGAGAAATTGTGTAAATCTCATCACCATATGTCTAGAATATGGTAATAAATTTATACATTTTAATACGACAGAGGCAATCAACTTTAAATAGCATAATTGTCATCACTTAAATGACTTGTAACTATATAAAACACATAGTTTACAAGTACTTTTCAGTGTACCAAGTAGATTAAAATTACAACATTAACAAATATTAAAGTATAAGGAATTATCCTCTGATACATCAGAATTATACATCATCTTAATTTAAAATACATTCTCAACATAAGGTCATCCTCCCATACTGGAGTCCAGCCATTAGCCATTCTTATATGTTATAGTACATAAAAAACTAGATGGTGAGATAATAATCTCAATGAGTTCTAAAAAAGGGGAGGGATAGTTCAAAAATTCTTTTTCTTAAATGCAACATTCACCATGAATAACATGGAGTTCATGATAAAATACTTTAACCTTGCCTTTACTTGAAAGTATGTAAAATAACATATTCTTAAGTTTTCTTTTAGTATGAAAACATAATTTAATTATCTTTTCCTTAAAGTATAGAAATTAACTTGTCATCTATCTTTTCTTTAGAGTACGAAAAAGTTTCCCAATCATCTTGATATGGGTCATCAAGATAATTGAGACCTCATGGTAAAGTTGATCTGACCATGACCCCAAATCGGCGTCCCGATTCATTCTTCCTTTATCCATATTTTCATGCTTGAAATAATCATCAAATGTTCCATGTGTACTTGAACCATGAATGCCATGATTAATGACTGCAATGCATTTGTACTGTTATGCATGCAATGCATTTGTAAAGTTATGCATGCAATGCACATTTCATCAATATGATTAATGCAATCATTTAATCAACTCAACAAGGTAATAGAAATATAAGGTAACTTAACTTCAATCATTCATCACAAAAATCCTAACTGGTTGTTCGTTTAAATGGAGTTCTATCTTTTAAATTTCGCATTATGACCAAGAAGCTTGACCTAGAGGCATACTCTGACTAGAGGCAATATGATTAGAGGAAGTTTGGATCAGATGATGCTTGATCAGAGGTAGACTTAGAGGAAGCATGATTAGAGGCAGAGTCAGAGGAAGCATGATCAGAGGCAGATTCAAAGGAAGCTTGATTGTAGGTAGAGTCATATGAAGCATGATCAGAGGCAAAATTAGAGGAAGCATGATCAGAGTCAGTAAAAGAACAAAATTAGAAGCAAAACATAATCAAAATCAAAATCAGAAACAAAATAAGGAGAATACAAAATCAAACACAAAACATATTCAGAGGCAAAATATAGGATGAAAATCAGAGGCATACCAAAAGAACGGAATCATAGACAGAATAAAAAGTAGGAAATCAGAGGCAAACTGAAACAAAAATCAGAGGCAGCGGGGTATGCATTACATTCTAGAAACACATTAATCCTATATGTCACCCATCAAGATTAACTCTATTCCTTAATTTCTTAACACATCATAAACATCACATATTCTTAGCACATCATAAACATCACATATGCAGAATACATGATTTCAAAGGTAGTTAAGTGCAGTTTCACAAGCATTTCCTATATGCTAAAATTTATAGTTTTTCTCATTCTCAGATTTTTAAGAAACCCATAATTAAACTCATAAAATCATTTCAAACTTTAAAATTAAAAAGGATCCAACCCAAAAATCCCATTTCTTAGTTATGGGAATGAAAGAAAAATGATAGTGAGGAAGACTCTTTTCCCCTGGGAAAAGAAATTAGTGAGGGAAAAATGATGAATTCCCTTTTTGGCCTTTGAATATCTCTCATATTACCATTTTCCGACTCTTTTCCTAACTCAAATTAATTGTTGCTAAAATAATATGTTATAGTTTAATAAATCTTTATTTTATAAATGTTTTAAATAAGTGGTTGTTACAGATTGAAGATGAGTACTCAACTTATTGCGTACACAAGCTAGAATAAGCCGCCCCCTAGGTCGTCAAGTGTAGCTCATATGCTTCATTCTTTTCTCATGATTCAAAAATTGGAATATGTTTGGATTTTAGGAGCTCCCACAGTCAGTTTCTGCAAGCTCATACCAAGTAGATTGAAGCTATTATTCCTGCGCGAGAAGGAGACGTCTAGGGTCTTCTGAAGTAGCAATGTCAAGTTACAAGGATGGGGGTTTGAATTGTAATCTTGCCTATTTAAAATTTCCTGTTAAAAACTTAAGAAAAACAACTCAAGAATGATCTTGGTTATGAAAACAAAAACGAAGAACGTTCTTGGTTCTGAAACAGAAAACACAAAACGTTCTTGATTAGTTAAAATCACAATTTTTAGTTTCTCTATTTAACTTTTACAATAAAAAATAACTGAATGTAAATAGATATAAGGAAGAGATACCACACAAAGATATATCCTAGTTCGCCCAACGTGGGCCACGTCCAGTCCTCACAACTGTGAGATTTTCACTAAGTGTTCAAAGAACGGAGAACAATCTTCTGGTTACACAGTTAAAGATCAACCTTGATCTGTAACTACACTTCATTTCCACCCAGAAATGACTCAATCAAGTCACCTAACTAATCTGCTAGGATTTTACAGTTAACACTTTAAATTTTACCCAAACTATAAACAATCCTTATAGTTATGAGTTTACACAATAATGATTTAAGAGCTTTGGTTGAAACTGATTATGCTCAACTCTTGTTTGAGAATTAAGTTAGAATAAAAGAACTCAGTAATATAATCTGGAAGTATGAAATGATTTCAGCCTGATTTCTTTTGTGAATGAGATAGCTTCAAGAATGCAAGTGAATGTGATTTTATGAGAATACTTGGCACTTGAAGTTCTGAATGATGCTTGCGAATTTGCCTTGCTTTTATAGACGACTTGGGCAATTAATTCTGGTCAGAAAGAGCTGTTGGTAGTGCTCTATTTTCCTTTGACACAAGCAACCTTTCTGTTTGAAAAAATACATCATTCATGTGACAATTTTAGGCCTTGCTGTTTTGAGTCGTTTTGCTTAATCACACACACATTTCCTGCGCGCTTTAATGACCCATTAAGCTTCGAAAATACTTGATGATTATTGGGCTTTGATCTGGACACTTGATTCGATCCAAAACTATTTGGAAAGGAGTGAATAATTTCTGCAGAACTGAGAAGGCTTCTTCTGCAGAACCAACGATTGTTCTTCTCAAAAACGGAGAAAGTTGATTAGAAGTGGAGATTGATGATCAATCTGGTCTGATAGTCTTCTGGACAATCTAATGACTTATAATCAATCTCGAAGTTCAGTTTTGCTTCAACTTTCTTGACAGTTCCAGACTAGAGAAAGTTACAGTCCGTTTTTGACATGCTTAGATTCATGATGATTTATCTTAATGATTCGAGAAGCGTTTTAAGTAATAATGATTCCTATCTGTTCTTTGCCATGTACTGATGAAATTGGTATAAAGAATTAAGGCAGAATCATTGTTAAAGTGCTGGAGAAAGATTGGTGAAGTGGTTGCGACAATCAATCTTGATTCTGTAGAACATTCTCCGTTTTGTATAACTTATGATTAAGAATGTTCAGTTTAGTTTTTCATCTGATTTCTTTGCTTTGCTTGGTTCCTATATTTAATAAAAACACTCAAGAGCACAAATTAAATTAACATAACATTTAGAATCATAATTAACATACTTAATTAACCTTTGTTTATTTTAATCAAAACTTAATTTGAGAGTTTGTCTTAACATCTTCTAGCTATTCTTAGTGATGCGTTCAGTTGGGAATGCAAAAAGTAATCTTCAAACTGGATTCACTTACAATGGTTAAAAGTATCAAAAGTAATAAAGAAGAGCTATTTGAATTTGGCAAGATCATTAAAATTTGCATGGATATTCTTAAACTAAATAATATCTTTGTTGTTACCTTTTAGTAGATGACGTGTGAATATGGTCGCTTGTTATCGAGAGTGTCCTTATTTCTCCCTTGTTGTATTGAGTTGAATTATGTACCTACACAAATATTCCTTGTGGATTAGAGTAACGGGCGTCGTGAGAGATATTGGAGATGAGTACTCAACCAATTGCGTACATGAGTTAGGATAAGCCACCTCTTGGGGTCGTAAAGTGTAACTTATATGCTTCATTATTTTCCCAGGATTCAAAAATTGGAATTAGTTTGGTCTTGAGAAGCTACCACAATCATTTTTTACAAGCTCACACCAAGTAGATTGAAGCAATTCTTCCCATGGGAGAAGGGAACATCTAGGGTCTTCTAGCTACCCTTAGTGGTGTATTCAGTTGGGACTGCAGAAAGTCATCTTCGAACTAGATTCACTTACAATGGTTAAAAACATCAAAAGTAATAAAGAAGAGTTATCTGAATTTGGCAAGATCATTAAAAGTTGCAAGGATATTCTTAAACTAAATAATGTCTTTGTTGTTACATTTATTAGACGACAAGCGAATATCGTTACTCATCTGTTTTGAGCACGTCCTTATTTTCCCTTGTTGCTATGAGTTGAATTATGTACGGGCACAAATCTTTCTTGCGGATTGGTGTAACGAGCGTCGTCAAAAGAGATTGCAAATGAGTACTCAACTAATTGGTCTTGAGGAACTCCCACAATTAGTTTCTACAAGCTCTGACTAAGTGGATTGAAGCAATTGGGAGTGAAATACTGATGTCCATGCTTGGTGGATTGGATCACCTAGACTGAATTATGTGTGATGTTTTTGGACAAATGCAATTATGCGTTTGGTGTTGCTTTGATTTGTTTCGGTCTGCTATTTTTGTTGTGTGTCGGATCAAGTCTCTGCTTAGTGCCTATTTTGTTGCTGCTTTTATTTGGCGTCGATTCAAGTTCGCGAAACTGTTGGTCCTTGTTTTAATCATTTTTTGCGTAATTTTTTATGGGTTTAGATCAATCATGAGATGACTATTTTTGTTTTTTGTAGAACCTATGTGTTTCCTTGAATGTTTTTGTAATTTGAGTCCTCTATGCACTCCACTCCTTGTGCTAGAGGTCTATTATATTAATATTTAAAAAATAAACTTACAAATGTGACTGATATTTTATTTAATGAAATGCAATGAATTTTTCCCTTCAAAAATAAGTAACTAACCCATCATTCAACTATTGATTTTCCATACGATTTTATATCTGATTCTTGATGATAGTCAAAGTAGAGAAATATACTTCAACATTATTCAAATGTTACAAGTGATAACTATAAAAGTAAATATGCCATCAAATATTATACATATTTTATTGTTTCACTAACTTTATAAAAACATCACTAATTCTCCTTAATTATGAAAATACACTTAGCATACAATTCTCCTTAATTTTGAAAATACACTTTTAGAGCATAGATATGCAAAATAATTTTTAAGTTGACAATGTAGTACCAAAAGTTCAACATCAGAAAATTCTTAATGATAAAATTGAATTAAATGATCCAACTTCTCCTTATTAAATATAGAAAATGAATATCTTGAATTTAAATATGTTACACAAAAAGGACTTGATCTTCATTTTTGTAAAACGATTATTCAATTGTTAAAGTTGCGTTCAATCAATTGATTGAATATTTAAACTTGAAAAATGATGAAACTTTGAAACTTTCTTTATTTTGTTGATTGTTATTTTTCTCAACATAAGTAACTAATACTATATATATAACACTTAAGAATACAATGGGGGCACTTGTCCCACACATATACATCGGTTCCTATCTCTTACAAAGGTTAATTTTTGTGTCTTAATAGAGACGGCGGCCCTATAATCAATTATTTATAAAACTAGTGTGTTTATCAATGTTGTGCAAGATGATAATTTCTCTATTTATCCTTTACTTACAGACAAATTTTAAAGTATATAATTTTTATAGGTTGTTTATCATGAATTAATGCTGAAAAGTCATGCGAAAGTCTTATGATGTCGATGATACTCCTTAAAAATATAAGTTAATAAATATTTTTGCCTTTACAGTTGTGAAAATGATTTGATTGATGTCGGTTCGACAAGTAAAATTTTGAGGAATACAATCGTTTTTCCTTATTTTTATCCAATTGATATCGGCCGAATCATTGTCTCAATGGTAAAGACCAAAACAAATATTAATTTATACTTTTTAAGAATAATATTAATCATCATTAGAGATGTGATCGATTTTTAAATATCGGTCTATACATAAAATCACCGTATGATTTTATTTATATATAAGAAAAATAAAATATTCCATATCTAGTTTATTTGCACCTAAATTGAGCACGAGTCTCGTTTGTCAATATAATCTAAAACTTTCCACTAATTCTTGAAGTGTTAAACAAATATTTCCAACTTACCGAACTTTCCACTTTCACACTCACACTTTCAGGGTATAGGACTAACTAGGAAGTTAATATAGCATCAAATACATTGTTATATTTATATAGAACATATACTCCTAGAAAAGTATACTCCAATATCTAGCTTAGTCCCACTCAAATATATCTTGTAAAACCAACAAAGAAAAGAGCACATCATTTTCATATACAGGATTTTGTCACTAAGAGTAAGATCATATATATGACACGTGGGGTCAAATTTATGCTAATGTTAAAAAACGTAGTCGAATATAAGATGATAGTATCAATCATGATGAACAAGGAAATAGGAGACACTGCAAGGGCGCACCAAATTATATTATGCTATCCTTGTTTTTTCTGACAAATATATTATGGTATCCTAATCAGACCATTATGTTCATGGCATGTCATTGGATCCATGTACCTAAAGCCATAGATTTCTCCCTATACCTTTTTCTTTTCTAATGCGGAAATTTTTAAAGATTTAAATTCTTTTCTTAACATATCAACGAAATATGCCAATTGACTTGCACATGTGGACATATGTTTGAATCCATCTCGACTTTGATCGAGAAAATATTTGCATTGGTTGTGTCGGATTGAACTTGGGTTTCTACAATACTCAAAGTTGTGAGTTGTGAGGTGAAGATTTTCATGTACATGATTCACCCAAAACATGCTCCATTAATAAAAAAGATTTATTTTTTATATACATATATTTATTTATTTTATTTAATATTTTATTTATTTTTTAATAAAAAAAATACTATTTTAATATTTTATTATTATCTAATAAATATAAATATGATTTTATTATATTAACTAATAAATATGATTATATTTTTATATACATATGAATGGTGTGGGAGTGCGTAAGAAAACCCACATTTGTCAAAGAGTAAGACATAGTGAAGGAGGCAAAACTTTCTTGTTGTTATACTTTACACCTTTTATTACAATCAGAATACAAAGTGTTTAAGAGATTTATGTTGTTCACTTTCTCTTCTCTTTTCTTTCATATGGGGGTTTTGAAATCTCTTTTCCTCCTTTTAAGAGCATACAAATATAAATAATTGATCTTTGTTAATATTGTGTATTTTTTTTTTTTTTTATCAGAGTTTGTCTAGAAAAGAAGAAAACATATACTTGAAAAATGTGTAACAACAAAAACGGGCCAACCATTTGTATCTTAGTGCAGACCAGCCATGGAGTGGGCCAGCCGGCCCATCTGACAAACCCTTTTCCACGTTCAGCTTAGGCCCTCTAATGGTTGCTCGAACCAAACCTAGGAACACACCAAGATGTTTTTTAGGGTGTATTGAGCAATAAACCGCTGAATTATATTACATTAATAATCATATGTATAAGATTATTTCAAATAATTAAGATATTTGTATAATAATTAAATAAATATGCATAAGCATTGAGCAATATAAAAGTTATTAAAAAGTATATACCAATGTCGATTTCAATGGATTTGATTCTCCTCACCTCTCATTATAGTACCTACACATTCGATCAGTTTATGAACAATAATTTGACACGTATATTTGGCTATTGCTTTGATGTTTTCTTTTGTCACTTTTTCCAGTAACCAACCAAAAAATGATACTGTTAGACACACATTCAAATGGACCTATATATGGACATGAAAATTCTGTAGTCTCCTAACAATTATTACATCGGTTAATAAGATGAAAGATGGCTATTTTTTTTTTTTT
>JBBPBP010000004.1:18113049-18146539 GCA_037974735.1 Cicer chorassanicum
ATTATAAATCTTGTTTTTCATAAGTATTATTTAGTTGCTAAAAATATTACAATTTATTAATAAAATTCTATTTTACTAACATAATAAATCATAATACCAAAAATAACTACAATAAAAAAATAACACTTCATCAACAATTTAAAAAATAACTACATTTTAATTTGAGTATAAATTTTACAATTTAAATATTTTACTAGTACTTGTTTTTTTAACAAATCTTACTAATATTAAAGTTTAAAAATAATATTATACCCAATTTTAAAAACAATATATTAATCTACATTCTAAAATAAAATTCTAAAAATATTTTGTAACCATATAATAAGAATAATAACAATTATATAAATTACTAATCTATATTTAAAATGCATTACATACTAACTTGATGCCGAGTTGTGTCTGACTTGAAGCTTACAAACAACTAACAACTCTTCACAATAAACACAATAGCACCACTATCAAAATACAAATTAAATAGTATTCATTAAATAAATAATTTCAAATAAAAAATAACATTAAAAAACAAAGTATAAAATAAAAACTTACCGAAATTCAACAGAGAAGTTAGAGAGAAAAGATGGAGAAAAAATATTTGTAAAGAGAAGGTGGAGAGAAAATTTAGAGAGAAGGTAGAAATGAAAAATGAAAGGTAGAGTGATATTTATAGGAGAACACTGGGCCTTTGTGGTGGCCAAAGCAGCCACAACATTGGGCCTTTGTGGCGGCCAAAGCAGCCAGAAGTTCCAACGGTAATGTGGGCTTTTGTGGCTGCCTTTGCAGTTAGAAATGACTGCCTTTGTGGCAGCCAAGGAACCAGAAGCACCAACGGTACACTAGGCCTTTGTGGCGGCCTTTGCAGTCACAAACGAATACCTTTGTGGTGAGTTTTGCCCTCATAAAAGTGTGATTTTGTGGCAGCCTAAACCCTCACAATGGTTCAACATTGTGATTTTGAGAGGGTATAGGCCGCGACAAAATTCTGATGAAATTTTCAAATAACCAAATCCATTGTGAGGGATTTTTCAGCCACAAATAACAACCAATTTGAATTTTAGTATTTGTGAGATTTTTTTTGGTCAGTAACTTTGTGGCGACCTTTGCAGTCACAAACGAATACCTTTGTGGTGAGTTTTGCCCTCATAAAAGTGTGATTTTGTGGCAGCCTAAACCCTCACAATGGTTCAAATTGTGATTTTGAGAGGGTATAGGCCGCGACAAAATTCTGATGAAATTTTCAAATAACCAAATCCATTGTGAGGGATTTTTCAGCCACAAATAACAACCAATTTGAATTTTAGTATTTGTGAGATTTTTTTTGGTCAGTAACTTTGTGGCGACCTTTGCAGTCACAAACGAATACCTTTGTGGTGAGTTTTGCCCTCATAAAAGTGTGATTTTGTGGCAGCCTAAACCCTCACAATGGTTCAACATTGTGATTTTGAGAGGGTATAGGCCGCGACAAAATTCTGATGAAATTTTCAAATAACCAAATCCATTGTGAGGGCTTTTTCAGCCACAAATAACAACCAATTTAAATTTTAGTATTTGTGAGATTTTTTTTGGTCAGTAACTTATGAACGTTTTTTTTCAGGAACAAAATATTTTATAAGTTGGCCTAGTGATCTTTCTTTCTTTTTACTTATTTTTCTCTATCTTTCATTGATAAACCAAACAATATACCAATCTGGTAATGATAAAATTGTAAATAAGCGACAAAGGTGATGTCTTTTAATTAGTGTGTGTGAAATGTGGTTTGTTACCCAAATTAGTTAAAAATAAGAAAGTATTAATTAATATTTAATTATGTTTTTGTGTTGACATAACTTCATGTGGTTGGGACAGTTTTTGAAATTGTCATTTGTGTGAACTTAATTTGTACATTATTAAAATTAAAATAAAATTAAGATTAAGATACTACTGCAGAAACACAAAACAATTATCATAATTATCTCTCTTGAAGACTAAGCTTCTCAAATAATATCAATTGTATCAATTTTTTAATTTAAACAAGTTTCATAATGAAAGTGGAGATCATGAAAATAATTGAAACTTTTTCTACTTATCACCAATTAGTGGAAATCAGGTTGGTCTAATTAAAAGACACCTTTGTGTGGTAGCAAACAATTTAACCAATAAGCTTAGCTTTACAACCATGATCATTTTTTTGACTTAAACTTATACAACACTACAACATGTAAAATCTATCCAAAATCAAAACACCTTTCCTTCTTTATTCACAAAATCTTTTCCTCAAAATGGTTTTGTTTGTAATAAAAAAAAAATTATGTGGCCAACTTTATGTGACAAGAACATGTATATGGCCACACTCATGCATGCATATTGAATAGTAAAATTTGTCTCCACTCCAAAATTTACTTTAAATATTCACACAACCTTTCAAAATCTTCATGAGAACATGTTGGCCGTGAAGTGATCATTTCCGGTGGCGGTTCGATCACTTTCCGGCATAATCTAGCCATTTTATCTTCATAGTTTTTCAGTGGAGAAGCATATAGGATCTTAGTATATTATAGAATTGTGCTTTAAAGTATCAGTACCAGCATATCAACCAAACTCCTTTATTTTGTTTTTCCAATATATATATAAATATATCATCTTGTGTGTTTAATTTTCATTGAACACTCAACAACAACAAAAACACATATTACCTTGAAATAGAACCTCTCTCTCTTTTTTTCTTCTTGTTTCTTGGAACAAAAGGAAGAGATGGTGAAATTCTCTAAGCAGTTTGAAGGGCAACTTATTCCAGAATGGAAAGATGCTTTTGTTGATTATTGGAAACTTAAGAAAGACATTAAAAGAATTCATGCTCTTAACAATACATCAAACAATCACCAAATTAGTGCAGTAGTGAAGTCACCCTTTTCATCACTAAGAAAGTGCTTTTCATTTGGCCTTCAACAAAGAGAGCATGAACCAATTCAAGTAATTTTTTATTTTTATTTTGAAGATATAAGATTATGAATATTAATGTGTTAAATATTGTGTATCTATTTGCCTCATGATTGTCAAGAGCTGCAGTGCCAACCTGGTTGGGATTTTAGTTTCTTTAGTGATACTTTTGTCCATCTATTTTTTGTGTTAAAGATAATTTTTTTTAAATAGTCAATATTAATAATTAGTTGTTAAAATAATAATTGACTAACGATAGTTTTTTTTTTGTTGGTATTTTACAGGTTCATAGGAAACTTGTTTCATCAACAAGTAAAGGAGATATGTATGAGACACAATTGCTAGATCAATTTGCTGACACTGATGCAACTAAAGAATTTTTTGCATGTCTAGACCATAATCTCAATAAGGTGAATAAATTCTATAGGACAAAGGAGAAAGAGTTCTTAGAGAGAGGTGAGTCCTTGAAAAAACAAATGGATATTCTTGTTGAGCTGAAATCTGCATTCATTGAGAAGAAAGGTAAAGGGAGCTCTTGTCAATACTCCAAGGAGGAAGAATCTGTCTCATCCACATTCTCTATTAGTGGTACATATTCAACTTTAGCTTGTTTAATTTACCAATGTGAGCATTCATTGTGTTTAAATTAGACTACTTTCTTAATTAAGAAAACTATAGACTATTTTACCAAAATGAAGGTGACTAGTTTTTTATGTACTTATCTCTAATTTGAATATTATTAAAAAATGATTATTTTTTGTTTCAACTTAGTAATTAATGTTAATATTGAACCAAATATTCAATAAAACACAAGTATGAGATTAACACTGATATGTAGACATCAGTAATAGTTTTAGAAAATAAAAGTGATTCACTGTAACTGAATGTGTTGGCCGTGTTAGTGTTGCATACAAACATATGTACTACACTATACACACTTTTAATATGAAGTATTGGTGCTACTTAGCTACAAAGCATCAATACAAAAACAATCACTAGATATGATACGACACTAACACGTTGATTAGATTAAAATAATAGAAGCAAGTAAATATAACTACATGTGCTAGTGTCGGGTCGGTTGACACTGACACACGTCAGCACTAGACATGCCTTCAATTCATAACTACCTAGTTAGCATTCTAGTTATTCTTAGCACTTGAATGTATTATATGTTTTTCAA
Source organism: Cicer chorassanicum (assembly GCA_037974735.1). Lineage (NCBI taxonomy): Eukaryota > Viridiplantae > Streptophyta > Magnoliopsida > Fabales > Fabaceae > Cicer > Cicer chorassanicum. Next base: position 18,117,146 of record JBBPBP010000004.1, read on the forward strand.
ATTATTTATCATATGAATCTAATACTCTGTATACTTGATGCAGAGGATGACTCTGTTAGGAGCAGAGGAAATACAGATGATTTAGAGAAAATAGAAGAAAACCTTCCTCAATCAAATGAAGGGGAAAAATCAATGAATTTGAAATGGGAAGATGGTAAATTGAGGACTTTATCTGGCCATATTGTTAGTTGTCAAGGAAAGAATGTGAGGATAAACATTCCTTTGACAACACCTTCTCAAACTTTATCAGAAATTAGTTACCTTGTAATGGAAGATTTGCTCAACCAATCTTCAAGGAAGTGCAATCAAGAAGGTGGTATGATTCATCTTAACAAAACAAGGTTACATCATGCAGAAAAAATGATCAAAGGTGGTTTCATTGAGCTTTATAAGGGCTTAGGATATTTGAATGATTATAGGTATGATTCCAATTTTCTTTCCTCACAAATACAATTAATTTTTGCAAGATTTAATTATTTATTTAGTCTCTGCAAATATAACGAATTTTAGTTTTAATCTCAGTTATTTTTTTTGTTTTTTGTCTCTGACGTTGCTTCTATGTAATAATGAATTTAAAATAAGTGTTACATTTGATATGAAAAAAATTCTTATGTTTGCTTCATCATGTTGATGTTTTGCAGGAATTTGAACCTGCTTGCATTTATAAAGATTCTGAAGAAATTTGACAAGGTAAAGTGAATTAGAGAGTACACAATTTTTATATTAAAAATGAAGTTATTTATATAAAAGGTGTTAATACAAAAATAAATTCTTATGATTTATCCTGTTTCAGGTCACAGAAAAGCAAATTCTTCCCATCTATCTTAAAGTAGTTGAGAGTTCATATTTCAACAACTCAGACAAGGTAAAAAATCAACAAAAATATCTTACTCCCATCCATCATATCAATTTTTAATGAAGAATATATTTGGTGATAAAATACTATAATAAAATCATGTTGAGATGTTGGCCACTAGTTATCTTTGCAACTCAAAGTGTTACCAACAATATCTAGTGGCCAATAATCATATAATTCATGTCTGCACCACCAAATGGCTTAGATATCTGTCACTTTTTACACTGCTCCCTAGTTTCATAATATATTTTAACAAAATTCATATCAAGTAAAATTTTAGATGTAATTTTAATTTGTCCCCAAATAAGTAATGTATGCATCTTTCACAAACTATTATATTATTCTTCACTATGGCAATGGTTGATACTCCAATACTTTAGTAAAATGATTAAACACATTAAGTTATTATTGTTTTTTCTTAATTCTTGTAAACCTTAAATGTCAGTTAGTATGAAAGAGAGAGTAGTTTTAAACTTTGCTAACCAACTTTATTTACTTGTTTGTTCTAAATATGACAGGTGGTGAAGTTCATGGATGAAGTGGAAGAACTATTTGTCAAAAAATTTGCTAAAGATGATCATAGAAAGGCAATGAAATACCTTAGACCAAGTCAAAGAAAAGAATCACATGCTGTAGCTTTCTTCATTGGTGAGTAACTTTTTAGCCTTTTTATTTTCACCTTTTTTTTTTAATATTTCATCTTCTGTTTGTTAATAATCATTGTGGTAAAGAGACTTTAGGCTTGTTTGCTTTGTGACCACTAAAATCCAAAGGAAACACAACATGGACCCCTTGAGCCACTTAGGTTCTTATATGAATAAGAAAAAACAATTGGTCCTACTTTTCTAAACACTTATTAATGCTGCCATGGATACTTGCATAACCCTTTCAACTTTATTTTTATATTTTTCTTTTTTAATAACAAGAGGCAAAGGACCATATGTATCACCAAAACTAATGATTGAAATTGTGTCTTGGGTGTCCGGTACGTTTCATGATACCGACACATTTAGTTACATTTAATAGTTTTTATTTTTTTAAATTACTATCTATATTGATGTATAAATATTATATTTGATGTCTGTATCTATACTTTATAGTCCATTGTGATTTACCGATTTCAAACCATTTTTTTAATAAATATCTCATGATGTAATCACCTTTTGTCACATTTATAATTATTTGATATATCTTATTTTACAAATTCAAATTTCAAAAGGAAAAATGTTGTGTAAACATCATAATTTATTCATAAAAACTTAGGTCTTAGAAAATTTTATTATTCAAACACAGAGAAATGATTTTTTGACATCAAAAGTTTGATGTCAAATACGGTATAATGTCCTTTATTTTTATGTGTATTTTTGAAATGTGTGTATTATATACGGTAAACATATATAGTATTATATATACGATGTCTATATTTTGATGTTTAAATCACACAATTGTTAAAAATATTTCATGGTGAATAGCATAGCTAATTTTAGATATGAATTAACTTAATTTCTCTAAATAAAATCAGGATTATTTACTGGATGCTTTTTGGCACTCTTTGGTGGATATGTTTTAATGGCTCATGTTACTGGACTTTACAAACGACACCAAAATTCACTCTACATGGAAACTGTCTACCCTGTGCTTAGGTAAGTAAAAAGTGATTTCATAGCAACACATTTATTCATACATATTATCTACAATAGTAATAGAACATAAAATAATTCATATGTTTTTGTTATTCTTTTTTTGCAGTGTGTTTAGTCTCATGTTTCTACATTTCTTCCTCTATGGATGCAACATTTTTGCATGGAGGAAGACTCGTATAAACTACAGTTTTATTTTTGAGATGACACCAAATAAGGAACTAAAGTACAAAGATGTGTTCTTGATTTGTACAATGGCTATGACTTGTGTGGTTGGAGTCTTGTTTTTTCATTTGGCTCTGCTCACAAAAGGGTACTCTTATGCACAACTTCAATTCCTTCCTGGCCTACTTTTTCTGGTAAATTCTTCATTATATACATTGCATCAACTTTATCATTAAAATTATTATTATTTCAAAAAGTATGCATTTAAAAAATATGAAAATGTTTCACACGTGCATTCAATCATATCTCATTATGATATCAGATTGTTATATTACTTCATAAAATATCGCAATAGATATCTACTAACTACGATATAATTATATGCACGTGTAAAACATTTTTATATTGTCTGACACATAGTGTTTTACTTAGATGGAAATGTAACATCTTATTTATTTTATTTTATGTGCAGGCCTTCTTACTATTACTTGTGTGTCCCTTCAACATTATATATCGATCAAGCCGTTACCGCTTCCTTTGTGTGATAAGGAACATAATTTGGTCACCCCTTTACAAGGTACAATATTTTCCCACTAAATTATCACATCAGAATGATTTTGTTCAATGATAAACAAGTATTGTTTTGGTTATAATCTCATTGGATTTTCTATTGCTCCCTAGGTTGTGATGCTGGACTTTTTTATGGCTGATCAACTTTGCAGTCAGGTATTGTTTTGCATAGAAAATTTCATTTTTTTGTTACATAAGAATCTTACTAGATTCCCTTATAAGTAGAAAATTACAATTGTATTAATAGTTACATAATTTCTTTATAGGTTCCAATGCTAAGGAACCTAGAGTTTGTGACATGTTACTATATAACTGGGAGCTACAAGACTCAAGACTATGGATACTGCATGAAACACTATAGAGATTTTGCTTATGCAGTGTCCTTTCTTCCATATTATTGGAGAGCAATGCAGGTAAAAAAGCTATAAACATTTTATACCTTTCTTTAGAAAAACACGCGTTTACGCGCAGTAAACGTTCTCACCCGTTAATCTGATATCAGACGGTTTAAATTACACAATAACAAAATTATTTCTTGACCGTTAATTTGAAATCAGATGGTTGAGATTGAAAATCGCGTGACACAGTTACTGCACCAAATTTGTTTCCTTTTCTTAAAGAAATGTGGAATTAATGTACCTTTAACATGTTTCTAGTGTGCAAGGAGATGGTTTGATGAAGGGGAGACAAGTCACCTTATAAATCTAGGAAAATATGTTTCAGCTATGTTAGCTGCAGGTGCTAAAGTTGCTTATGAAAAAGATAGGAGTGTTGGATGGTTATGTGTTGTTGTGATCATGTCAAGTGCAGCAACTGTGTACCAAGTGTATTGGGACTTTGTTAAGGATTGGGGTTTGCTCCAAATGAACTCCAAGAATCCTTGGTTAAGGAATGAATTGATGCTTAGAAGAAAAGCTGTTTACTACTTCTCCATGGTATATAAATTAGACCCTTTTTCTCTCTCTTCCTAAAGAGTGTATTAGTCATTGGAATCTACCGAGCATTGACACAAACATGAACATCAAATACGACACGTACACTGATAAATAGACAACATACAACGATAATAATTTTAGAAAATAAAAATAATGTGTCGGTGTCGTGTAGGTGTCAAACACTGACACGTGTCAGACACGAGACACACATTCAATCTGAAGTATCGATGGTATTGATACCTATAAGAATTAGTCCACTAATTATCACATTTGTCAAATAGGATAATCAACTTTAATATTAGTTGTTCAAGATAAAATGTGACAAAGTGTGGTATAGAATTTTGATAAGATAATTATACCACTTAAATTGAGATTCCTAATCTAGATCATATAAGTAAACATATAATAGAGAATTATATTCTGTACAAATATTAAACAGACATAAAACATGATTTCCTTTCAGATTATAAATATGGAACCTCAACTTTTAAAGATGACCTTTAACATTGAACTTTTGCAAATTATGCAGGTATTAAATATTACTCTGAGGCTTGCTTGGTTGCAAACTGTCCTCCATTCAAGTTTTGAAAATGTTGACTATAGAGTAACAAGCTTATTTTTAGCAGCACTTGAAGTTGTTAGAAGAGGATTATGGAATTTCTACAGGTACAAATATTCACTTCCATTTGTTTTCAATTAGGATTTAACATTGTTGGTATAATTTTTTTTTTACATTATCAATCAATCACATCATCAGATCATTAAAAATACTTAACTTTTACCATAATTATTTTTAAAATCATAAATGTGATAGATTGTGATGTACTAAGCATCTAATTTTTTTACTGAAAATTAATATCTTTCACTTATATGACTGACTATAAAGGAATTTTATGTTTTGTTTGATACTTGTAGCATTTGCATGATAAATCACTTTCAAATGTTTCAATAAATAAACATTTTATTATTCTAGATTGGAGAATGAGCATCTAAATAATGCTGGCAAGTTTAGAGCAGTGAAGACAGTACCACTTCCTTTTCATGAAGTGGAGGATGAAGACTAATGCCAAATTGGCATATATATTTTGCATTGTTGTAAGGGATGATTCCACACAAATGCTTCAAGGAGCTTATTAATTGTCCTCATTCAAGTTGATACAACATTTATCAACTTGATTATATTTTTTTTATTAGTGGATTGTAGGAACCTCATCCACATTTGTATACACAATTTTCATTCACATTAAATAAAAATTTAATGAGAAAGTGCAATGATATTAAATATCCTAGTACCACCTTGTCATTTACTTTCTTTTATATTCTTTTCCCACATTCTGTCAAATTTACAATTAGAAATGGTAAAGAGAGTAAAGACTACTCTCTTTTTAACTAAAATATATATATAAATAAATAAAGGACATGAAGTGATTGTCGACTAACACAATTTTCTGAAAATAACTTTCAAATAATATTTTTAAATAAATTTACAAATATTATTACAAATTATAAATAAATACCAAGATTTAATTTATATTTTTTTGATGCATAATTTAATATATATTTTGAGTGTAAGAGTAGATTACTAAAAATATTTTACCATATTATTTAATTAATGTTATATTTATATGAAAAAATTATCTCAAAATAAATGTTATTTTTAGTTTTTATTTTTCGAACATATTCAATCACATTAAAATTAAATTATATCAATAAAATTAATTTTATTTCAGTGAAATTAATAATATACTAAGTTAGTGTTTAAATCTAAACATTATGGTGAGTACGATGGATCAAAAGCGAGACTAGAGAGTTTTGAAAATTTTGTTTGATTTTGCGGTCGTAAAATTTAATTTTAAATGAATTGTTATTTTAAATTGATTATATTGAAAATTAAATTAAAGATAAAATGAATTATGTTTAAATAGATTCATATAAAAGCAATTTAAATAATAAATTTTGTGGTCAAATCAATTCTATTATAAAAATACCACACTTAGAATCAAAATTTACACTACCTCTAGAATCAACATGGACTCTATATAAAAAAAATTGATATTATTTTTCTATTTTAAATTAGAATCAATTCTAAAAAAAGGATGTTTGGCTGGCTGGTGAAAACCATCAACAGCACGTTTCATCCCATCAAAAGCGATTTTGACATGTTTGGTTACGTATTGCCACTTCAATCCAATCTCACGTTTGATTTTGGAATCAATTCTGAAGTGAAGCTACTCTTCCTAGCTTTTCAATTTTGGGTGAAATCCATTCTCTTTGTCTGATGTATGTTTGAATTGCAATGGACTTTTTTACCCCTCATTTAGCGAGCACAAAGATGGATGGCTATGGCTTCAGAGGTTTAGGTAACTCGCAATTTTGCATAACCATTTCCTAATTATTATTATTTTTTAAATTAATCATTTGATTGGACAAGTTATTGATTTTTCAAAATTAAACACTACTAATTCTAACAATTTTTTATTGGGTTACTAAGTTTCATTCATAGTTGTGTAGTTGATTATTGAAGCTAACTTGTATGATGCAACTGTAATGGCTTTCTTGCAATTATTCATATTATTTTTAAATTTTATTACTTTTTTTAACTTTGTTACTTCACTTCTTCAAAATTTTAAAATTGATCTAAACCAAATTTGCAGGTCATATGTGTAAAACATTGGCAAAAGAAAAAAATAATTTTTTTTTATGATAGGCAAATGTTATTAAGTTAGCAGTTATGATAGTTTTTCGAGTTTGAACCGAGACCTCATTCTTAAAACTCCTTTGGTGTCCCTTACTAAGTTAGTGGTTAAGTAAGATATTTTTTATGCAAGATTTTGAGGTGTCTCATTCTCAATTTTGGTGATGACTTGAACTTCATGGCATAGAACTATTAGATTCTTTAGCTATAAATTGCAATTGCAATTAAAGCTATATTATTGTGGGTTGTGAGCTTAAAATTGGGGAGCTACTTTTCGCCCCCCACATTTCTAAAATTCACACATGTTCCTGGAAGTGGATAATTGAAGTCATTGCTTCTTTTGTAATATGCAAATCTATTCAACCTTAAGTAATTTGTTTCTTTTCTAGCAAAATTACGAGACTTTCAAGTCGTATGTTTTATATCGATATTTTAGAAATTATTAGCTAAACTCTTTAACTAATGGTTGCTAGTTTCTCAAAGTAAACAATTCTCATTTTCTTCAATCTAGTTGTTATTTCATCAGATGTCATTATTTTGAAAGTTCTTTATGCATTTATTATGGAAGAACAGTTATGTTTGCGGTTTAGCGTATGATGCAATACGGAATTCCCAGTTGTTTAAATTATTTAAATGTCCTTAGGCTTCTTCCTATCAAAACATAGGGTATATTGTAAGCTTTTGCTTATGATTATCAATTTATCACGATGCATTTCTTTGGTTGTATGAAATATTTCATTGTGGGAATGGAAAATGACTCCCACTATTACTATAACCATTGTTTTCCTTTTAGTCCTATTATTACAATTTACAAAATTTTCAGCTTATATACGTGATTTAGTTTCAACAATCAAACTGTTTAGTTCCTTACTATTACGTTCCGACATATATACAAACAGTAATTTAACGTTTTGCTATTATAAATTTGGTACAAACTACAACTAAGTAAAGGAGAAAAGTTCTTTTGTTATGTTCAATTTTCTGTGGTACACTTGCATCTTAATAAACAGCCCATGATGTTAACAAAAATTTTATACTTGTTTAAATTTGTCAAATTAAGAACACCCAGCTTTTACTATTTTTTTATATTGGAAACACATATTTTTGTGCTACAATCACATTTATTGTGTTTTTATGGTTCAAATACAACTATTATTTTTACATTTAAAATATTGAGTAATCACTTTCACATATAAGCATAAATTTACATGTTGCATGGGTCACAAACTAGTTGTAACTGATCTTACGGTTGCCTTAGTACTGCACATTTATTTTGGGGACCTTATTGTTGACTGTTGTTAGCAAATAGCAATAATATTTACTCCAGCATTGCATGAGTTTTCATGCTCATATTTAATTTGTAACACAAGTATATGTGTAAGTATTAAGTACTGGTACATTACACATACTTATTTTATTTTTAAGCAATTGAGTGTTCATGATCTCATTACTGTGCATTTGCCTTCGGCATTGGATTCATAATGTAAAGCTGACTATCATTGACTTGTCATGAAGTATTAGACACTCATATTTCACTTTGCATTTCCTGATAACTCAAAATCTCATATCATTAATATTGTTTGAGCAAAGACCACAATACAATGAAAGAACGGAAGGATAAAAAATTAATAATTTATAAGTATAATTTTTCATTATTCATTTTCATATGTATGAAATAATTTTATATTTTTGCAAACCAAATTTAATCGCTTTGCGTGAATCCATGTTTCTTCAAATGACCTGATATATATAGCATCTGCTGCAGGTACTCAAGTGACACATAACAAAATGGCAACAGCAAGTCCACCAGTTGCCATTATCTTTCTCCATTGCCCTTGGTATGATGGTGCACCATTCTGTGAAAATAAAATCATAAGATTTGGTTAAGAAGCTTTAGCCAGTTTTGTCACATGCAAAAAGCTCTTTGGATTTGAAACATAAACAACATATACAGCCATTTTCACAATTGTTCACACTTTCAAGATTCACAATCTTAGAGTAACGTCAAAGATTTAAGTATATATCTTTGTCTTATTCTTTTTTGGGTCTAAACCCTTGTTACTGGATCTCACATTGGACCCTAACAAATTCAAGTCGAGCCAAGTGGTCCCATGTAAGGGACAAAGCTCTCTTAGCACGTTATTTCTCTATTTACAAGATTTGAATTAAGATCTTATATAAGGAGAACGAAACTCTTCTCCACTCGAACCAATCCAATTTTATGATATATGCCGCATTCTATTAGACATTTATGTATGTAAGGAAAGTGGATTGGGTGCAATCACGCATTCACGCTGTTGTAAATCCTGACCGTTTGATCTTGACCAGATCACATTTTAAATGTGTGATATAGACCCGTTTCTCTAAGTTAGAGTACGAACCATCCGATAAAGATCGGATGGCTGAGATTACATGACTGCATTAATGCTGTATAATCCAGACCAGAGAGGTCCATAAATATATCAATGTAACTTAAAGTAAAATGGTACCGCATTGGGACTTGGTGCTGGTGCTGGTGACTCATCAGAATCTGCTGGAGTAGTATCATCAGCTAGTGGTGCTGGGGGACTCCTCCTAATGATTGTTGTACTTGTTGGTTCTGGAGCTAAAGACACCGCGTGATGTCTCCTATGCTTATGCTTGTGTTTTCTTCTCTTGTGCTTATGGGGTGGTGGTTCTGGCGTGTCATCTTCAGGTGTTGGTGCTGGTGCTGATGATGGTGTGTCTATTGCAGGTGCTGGTGCAGGTGATGGTGGGTTAATTGCTGGGGAAGGAACAGGTGAAGATTTTGGTGCTTTCTTTTTATGTGGTGCTGGTGCTGGTGTTTCTTTGGATGGTGTTGGTGCTTTTGGTGCCTTTGCAGGTGTTGGGGATACCTTTGGTGGTGAAGAAGCTGGTGGCAACAGTAATGGTGCAAGTGAAACAGGTGCTAGAGGTAGTGGTGGTAGAGAAACTGGTGCTTTTTTGGGTGGATGTGGTGGTGGTAGAATTTTAGGAGATGGAGCTTTTGGGCTTAAGGCTGGTGTAACCTTGGGGACTGGTGTTTTTACAGGAGCAAGTTTTGGAGGATCTGGAACTGGTGATTTCACAGGAGCAGCCTTTGGAGTGGTAGCTTTTGGAACTGGTGGTTTCACAGGTGCAGCCTTTGGAGTGGCAGCTTTTGGAACTGGTGGTTTCAAAGGTGCAGATTTTGGAGTGGTAGCTTTTGGAACTGGTGGTTTTACAGGAGCAGATGTTGGAGTTGTAACTTTGGGAACTGGTGGTTTCACAGGAGCAGATGTTGGAGTTGTAACTTTAGGAACTGGAGGTTTCAAAGGAGCAGATGTTGGAGTTGTAGTTTTTGGAACAAGAGGTTTCAAAGGAGCAGATGTCGGAGTTGTAGCTTTTGGAACCGGTGGTTTCACAGGAGAAGATGTTGGAGTTGTAACTTTTGGAACTGGTGGTTTCACAGGAGAAGATGTTGGAGTTGTAACCTTTGGAGATGGTAACTTCACAGGGGAAGATGTTGGAGATGTTACTTTTGGAACTGGTGGCTTCACAGGAGCCGATGCTGGAGTTGTAACTTTGGGGACTGGTGACTTTACAGGAGTAGATGCTGGCGTTGAGACTTTGGGGACTGGTGACTTCACAGGGGAAGATGTTGGCGATGTATATTTGGGAACTGGTGATTTCACGGGGCCAGCTGTTGGAGTTGATGTTGCTACTGGTGGTTTTCTTGAGGCAAGAGGAGCTGCTACCACAGTAGGTGGTTTTTTAGCAGCTGACGGTGTGCCAGAAGTTGGAGAAGCTGCAGTTGGCAACTTGGAAGGTGCAGCGGGGATTATGGTTGGTAATTTGGAAGGTGCTGCTGATGTGATTGTGTTCGTTGGTTTGTTCCAAGTAGGAGAAGTTGCTGATGGTGGTTTCTTTGTACTGCTAGCAGGAGTTGCTGCCACAAGAGGTTGTTGTTTGGCTAAAGATGGTGAAGTTGCAATTGGCAATGTGGAGGGTGCAGATGCTGTTGTGGTTGGAAACTTTGATGGTGCAGCTGCATGTGATTGAGCATTGGTTGAGGCTAGAGGGTAGCATAGGCTTGCTAAAGCCAATGCCCAAAGCACTACAGCCATTGTAGGATGTGTGTGATTACTGATTTGGTCGAGTGTTTTAGCTTGTTATTTATGGACTATGGTTTATGTATTATGAATCGATGATAAGCTGATTTGGTTGAGATGTAATACCTGGAGATGTAGAGATGATATGGTGCGAGAGGAGATGTACCCTTCTTGTAGTTGCAACATCTCCACTAATAATGCAACAAAGAATATCAACAATGGAAAAGGCATACATCAAGGGGCCTCTGAAATCTGAACTTTTGGTTTGCATGTTCATGAGAACATAATTTTACCAATTATATATACATACGACCTGTATTGTATTATGGGGTCACCATGTTCTGTTAAAATCTGATGATCCAACGTACCAATGTGATTGTGATAGAAAAAAGAACATGTACTTATAGAAATTATGCTCATGCTTAAAGTTTTATTTAGATGTCTTCCTCTAAACATGACAGGGTAATTTGTTTTTTTTTTTTTTATGAAGTATGCGTATTTGATATATTAAAATGGCGAATGATGTCCAACTCCCAATTTTTGGCTTGTTTGTTTGTTTTTGGTAATGTAAAATACAACGTCGAATCTTACCTTTTGATAATATATGTAGAGGTGGAAAAGGAAAATTAGGGGAAAGGATTTACCTATTAAAATTGGAGGGTGAAGAGTGGTAGGTGGCTTATAAATTGGTAGGAGCCTGTAAATTGTTATTATTATAAATATTTTGCACTCAATCAATTTCATGTGTGGTGGTGTATCTGAATTTGCTTTGGTTTTAAAAAAAAAACAAGCAAGGTTGTGTTATTATTGTTAGTAATTGTTGGAATTATGTTGAGCGGTCCTTAAGTTACACTTTAACTGACAAATATCAATATTGTTAGGTTGGACATCTTCTTCCGTGTTCGAATCTGAAACCTCGCAGTTATGTAAGTTAATTATGTCTCTTCTAAGCCAAAAAACAAATTACACTAAATGTAAAAAATGAATCTTTGACCTCTTTATCATTTCGCTCTTTAACTTATTCACTTATTAATGTTTAATTTCACAAGCTTTCTAGCAATGTGCTTACAAAATGTCCAATAACTGCGTGCAATCCTAGTTTGATAAATAAACAAGATCATAACTTCTTAAATGTAAGTTTTTCAAAAAAAATTGAAATTTTGAATGAATGTGAAACTTTCGAAATGCAATTTTTCCAAATATTTAAAACAAAATCGAAACTTTGGATGAATCTGAAACTTCTGAAATGCAGTTTTTCAAAAATTTAAAATATATTCAAAACTTTGAATGAATGTAAAACTTTCGAAATGCAATTTTTTCATATTTTTATTACAATTTCGAAAATTTAGATGAATATGAAACTTTCGAAATACAATTTTTTCAGAATTTAAAAAAAAATTAAAAATTTGAAACTATCGAGATGTTAATAATTTAAAAAATTTGACTATCAGATAATATGAGTAAAATGGTATTTTTGGGGTGGAAAATAAATATTAGGGATGAGAGGTAGATTTTTCAAATCAAATTGGCAAGCTGATTTACGTAAGATGTTGACAATTGGCCTGCTTGTCAAAATAATTGGGCTATATACCAAAGTGCCTTCTAAAGCCCAATAACATAACAAGAAATAGAAAAATTTACCCCATACCCCCTAATTATACCTATACCCCCAAATTAGCAATGAAATGACGTTTTTGCCCTCGCTTATATAATAAAAGTCCAAAAAAATTACCATTTGCGCGTTTAATATTTTTGGAACTCAAGAGTGAGTTTTTTTTTTTTCTAAACTTCCGAAAAAGTTGATTACATGGTTTCCGGTACAAGCTTACTACTCCGGAAATCTTTTTATTACATATCCGGTACACAACCTTCGACCGGAAATTTTTTTTGAACTTATCCGGTATAGAAAGTTGTTCCGGAAATCTTTTTTTAACTTCTCTGGTACAGTAACAACTTCCGGAAATCATTTTTTTACTTCTCCAGTACAATAGGGTCTTCCGAAAACCTTGATGTTACACATTTCCGGTAGTTACCGAAGACCTTGACCCTCAAGTTTCCCGGAAGTTACATTAAATTTATTTTTTATTTTTTTTTATTTTAATTAATTATAATTTTATAACTAATTGTGATTTATTTATTTTTTAATTTTTCAGTGGGCACACGAGGAAGAGACGGCAAAATCATACGAATTACGCGTGACACTAATACTTCTACATCATCCGCGATGAATCCTCCAGAGAGGATTCAACCGACAGCTTCAAGGAGGAGAAGACAGATGATAATTGAAGAAGATGATGAGGGAGATCATGATCACCGATTTATTCCAGATGTGACTATCTATCAGTAGGAGGAGTCTCCTATAATGCATGAGGAGAAGCCTCCTATAGTACATGAGCAGGTGGATGTACATGAGTAGGAGGAGGCTGCACCTGAGGGAGAGAATATGGAGAAGGGGCATGATGGAGCTCAGGGACCTGGTGAGCTCACATAGTATCCTGGAGGACCTTATGATTTATCCGTCTTTACACGGTATCGTCATCATGCTTCAGCTAGACTGTTGTTTGGTGAGGTATGTTAAAATAATTATTATTTATAGTTCATTAAAAATATTTAAATTAAGTATTATTTTTGGTCTATATTTAATTTTAATGTTATTTATTTTGTTTGTATACAGGAGCGACCATTGCTGAAAATTGTTGCGCATGAAAAGAAAATGCAGCAATTTACTCTGCCGGTACTCCCGCGACCCATAGAGAACTGGGTGAATTTTTCAGGATTGAACCCATTACAGCGGGGTAGTTTGAAGATGATTGACAACAACCTGAATTTTGCGTTTGTGGAAAGATGGCATTCCGAGACATCGTCATTTCACATGTCATTTGGTGAAATGACGATTACTCTAGATGATGTTGCCAATCTTCTGGGATTGCCTATTATGGATGAATTCTACAGTCCATCCGATGTAGATAGAGTAACAGCATGTAATCTTGCCATGACTTTATTAGGAGTGACCACGGAAGAGATTTGGGAGGAGACCAAAAAGACTAGAGGTGCGCACTATAGATTGGATTGGTTGAAAGAGGTCTTCACAAGGCACTGTGGAGCAGAGAGATTTGATTGTGCTGCTAAGGTGTATCTGTTGAATTTAGTAGGGAGTACTATTTTCGCTGATAAGAGTCATACTCTAGTTGATGCGAAGTAGCTTCCTCTATTCATAGATTTAGACGGTACAGATAAATACTCATGGGGTACTGTTGCACTTGTAGTCCTTTATGACTACCTCTCTGATGTCTGCTGTTATGGCACCAAAATAGCTAGGTGGATATATGACGCTGTTTCAGGTATCATTTATTTATTTATTTTTATGTTTAATTATTTGTATATCATTTAACTATTTATTTATATGTTTAATTATTTATATTATTTATTGTTAATTATTAATTTTTTTGATTATCATTAATATATATATATATTTTGCAAGAGTGTTGGATTTACGAATATTTTCCAAATATTTGTAATAGATGTGACCAGGGTGCTGACGCGGAATGCTATGCCCGAATGAATAGATGGTACTACAAATAAGGCAAGCATAAAGTCCACGAGTACAAACGTATCATTGATGCATTGACACCTGCGGATGTTATATGGAGACCATGGGAGAATCATAGGGGTGTCATTCCCTTTGATGATATCATGCTCTATACTGGTCACCTCCGATTATGCAACACTACAGTGAAATATCTACTAGAGAGGTGTTTGAGGCAATTTGGATATATCCAATATGTTCCATCACCGCCACCTCCAAATCCTCCTAGATTATTTGATGTAGACGTGGAATGGTTGGGATATGTGACGCCAGTCACAGAGATATTGCATAAGCTTCGTCCAGCTACATATCCATCTGAGTGTGAAGATGGATATTTGGAGTGGTTCTATCAGGTGTCTCATCCACTACTAGTGCGACCAGATGGTGTACCACAGGTCCCACAGTATAGTGTCCCGACCACTGCTGCAAATGGTTCTACTTCATAGTCGTCATCTATTCTACAGCAGATCGGTGATCTAATACATTAGGGGTTGAATGAAGTTGAAGCTACTCCAGATGATGAGTTGTATAAGTATTTTTACAAAGCTTTGTATTTATCGCGTCGTCATACTAGTGAGTAGTGGATGAGATATGGGTTGTTGACATTGTGCTTTTGAACATCTATGGGTTGTTATGTCGGTTAATTTATTTTGAACATCTATTATAAACACTTTATGTTAGTTTGTTTTCATATCCATCTATTTTTAGCATTATTGTTATGTCGTTTACTTTCTATTATTTGTGATGAACTATAACGAAAATAAATAATAACAAGATGAAATAGAGCGACAGTAAACTAAAATATAAAATTAACTAATAACAAGTGATTTTGTAACAATTTTAAAGCATTAAGCTTCATCTAATGACATTGCATCTACGGATTCTGTAGGTGGATTTTGTGTAACACGTGACAAATGACCTAATAAATAGTCTCAATGTTGTAGACGCCCTGTATATGCTATTGCCCAAGAAGTTGTTTCATCAGTGCGATATTTCTTCCAACCTGGTGCAATATCTGGCATTGGAAATCCATCTTTCATCTTTAACTGTAAAATAAGATCATATGATTATTTTAAAATTAATACATAAAAAAAATTAGACAATTTTACATGAACCCAATGATTTCCATTAGCAAAACCAATACATATCATACGATCATTTGTTGTCGATCCTGAATGTGAACCCGTCATAGGAAAGAAAGTCATTGAAAATGTGCTACCAAATGTATTTATTAGTTTTGTAGGTAGTGTCCATAATCAACACAATCAGAAAAAAATTCAACAACTTCACTAAATCTGGAGTCTTGTAGGTAGTGTCTCATAACATCTGAGTCTTCACGCTTTCTATTCCAACACACATATTTTGCATCTTCAATTAACTTGAATAAATGTTGCATCTCTGTTCTATTACCTCTCACGTGCAATCGAATCATACTCCTCTGTTTATATACTTGTGATATCTTAGTAACATTATTGTTATCTCGGTCTTGCAATGAGAGTAATATGTGTCTCGCTGCAACATTATATTTTGTTAACTCATTAACATGTTTTTTTTCTTCTTCATCTAAGCGTCCAACAAAAGCATGCCCCTCCAAAGTATCAGGTAATTCATGGTTTTGAACTCCACAAATTACTTTAATTGTCCATCCTGAACCATCTTTTAATGGTTTTGATCTAAGCTTGAAAGGACAATCACACTTTTTTGTTGAACTTCGAGTTGAACTATCAACAGACTTGTATTTTCCTCCTTTGTCACAACCAAATATTAATTTATTTGTCATCCCTTTCTCTCCTATCTCTATATCTGATCTTCTGATGATAACAATAATTTTATTTTTTATACCAATTTCTTTTGTCCATTTCACAACAGCGTTCCTTGTATAAATATCTGAAATAAAATATTTAATAAATTATAATTAACCACAATAATATATTTTTACAATTTTAATATTAAATATAATTATTCATACCTAATCTGTGTCAAAAATGTATGTAGTATCGATACATGTTTTATCCAATATTAGCAGCTATTTATCCATATTTGTAAACATTTAAAAAAAATTAATAAAATTAAAAAATTTAAATTTTTTTAAAAAATAAATGTGTGTACTGGAAAGGTTGAAGAAAGTTTTTTGGTATACACATTTTTCCCTTCTGTACCGGAAATCTTTTTCTAATTTTTCCGAAAACATCCTTCTGTACCGGAAAACTTGTAAAAAGTTTTTCGAATATTATCGGAAAACTTACACATATCGGAAATCTTTTTTACTGCTCCGGAAACGATCAAACGGTAAAAAGTGAAAGTAAAAGTGGATTTTAAAAAAAAAATAAAAAAAAATTGAGGGTATTTTTAGCATTTTCAGAAAAATGTGGGGATATAAAGATAAAAAGAGAGGTACAGGTCAATTTTTTCAAGAAATAACCATATTTTATAGAAATCAACCCCATTACTGTATTCATCTCGTTTCTGATTTACCTGAGTGCACTGCGTTTTCAAAAGCTTCCTGTCGAACCGGCTCCTATTTCAATCCGTGTTGGACGGATCGATATACCAATAATTAAGTTTTCAAATCAAACCATATTAAGTGGATGTTTATCCAATATCTCATTTTTTTTTTTAACTTTTTTATCGGATTTTTGTTTTTGGTAGTGAATTTGATGCAGAGAAACAAAAATAGAAAGACATATAAACATTATAGTTGAAACTTAATGAGTTCTCAATACATTGATAAATCCATTAATTATGGATAAAATTTAGGGACAGTGCCCTTTACCATTTTTCTACCATTCTCTATTAAAAAGATAGCATAGATATCACTAACGATTTTGAAAGAGTGGTGAAAAAATTGTCTATTTTTTTTAATGGCTAATATTAATAATTAATATTATTAATTATTAATATTGTGTTAATATTTTCAGTGGCTAATGTTTGAGTGTAGATACTTCAAAAATAAGCAGCAGATCTTTATAGAGAAGGAAAACGGTGTGCATCATGCCAAACTAACTAATAAATAGATTACATTGGTAGTTGTGTTACCATATATGTAGCAATCACACCTTAAAGGTGTCGGGTGTTCGACATATTTTTGTTTTGGGTATCAAAACGAAATATTTGATTATATTTAATTATTTTATTTTTTAAATTATTCTCGATATTTATGTGTTAGTATCATTAATGTGTGTGTGGTGTTTATATATGTGTCAAGGTTTCACATGTTACTGTATCTGGTGTTGATATAAATTTGTATATTTGACCAGGTAAATTTAATTTTCATACTCTATTATTTTTTAACTATTCATATACGTGACTATATTAATTAAATCTTAACTAGATTTAGATTCGCACGTTGTGTTGGTGGAAGTAATATTTTATTTATTTTATTGGAATAAGTTTTGTGTTGATAGTATAAAAATATAATTATTTATTTTAATATAGAATCAACGTATCAAATTTGAAATCAATAAATTGTAAAATAGATTAAATTAACTATAGAATAAAGGACAAACAAATAAATAAATAAATTTTAAACAAATGAATAAGAAAAAATATAGGCTTAATTGCAGTTTGATCATCTATTTTCACCAATTCATGAAATTGATCATCTATTTTAAAAGTTGACAGTTTTGGTCAATCTCTCATATTTTTTAACTAAAAATTGATTATTTAACATATTTTAAATGATGTGGCATACGATTTTATGACATAGTACCATCTAGATGTATTAATGATTCAAATCACATTAATTAAATTCCAAAAAAGAATTTTTTTGAAGTTGAAAATAAAGTTTTTAAAGGGTTTTATTGCAGATTCTTATGTGTTAATCATTTTACATCATCGTATCATATGTCAAGTTATTTAAAGCATGTCATATCATCATTTTTTAGTTAAAAAATCATAATGAGGAACATAAACTGTTTGATTTTTTTAAAATAGATTTGATTTCATAAATTGGTAAAAATAGATGAACTAAAATTGCAATTAAGCTAAAAATATATTAAAAATAATAGTATACTTTAAAACAAAAATTAAAAGAACAATATATACACATATATTCAGTAGTATAAACATATTCAATAACAGAAGAAAGTTAGAGGATTTTATTGTGGCTTCTTAAGTGGATATAAACGTATTCATGTATGTTAAATAATATATGTATATGAAGATATATATGAACGAATAATAGTATGATGTAGAGAAAAACAATTAATATTAAGAAATTTGGTATTTTTCATGATAATTTATAATAGTAAAAGTTACCACTATTGTAAATTATAATGATTTTTGATGGAGTAAAAGGGTTAGCTCAAGGGATTTGAACACACAATCAAACTCTTTGATGTCATAGAAATCTAAGTAAAATGAAAAGAATTCATGCACATATTTCATAAAATTTAAGGGTTAGCTAAAATTCTTACTTTTTTTTGGAACTTTTATTGTGTGAATAGATAAAATGTTAAGGATCTGTGCACATATTTCATAAATAAATATAATAACTTAATAAAATAAATTATAGAATAATAGTGGAGTGACAACTATATATGATGGAATTTGATTAGTTGAGATTGAGAGGTTTAACATGACGTCGGAGTTAAGGGTATATGAGTGAGTTTGTATCGACAACTTGATTGC
Organism: Cicer chorassanicum; assembly: GCA_037974735.1. Classification (NCBI taxonomy): domain Eukaryota; kingdom Viridiplantae; phylum Streptophyta; class Magnoliopsida; order Fabales; family Fabaceae; genus Cicer; species Cicer chorassanicum. Next base: position 18,136,313 of record JBBPBP010000004.1, read on the forward strand.
AATAGTAAAAAATTTGTATCCAAATGATAAAAAAAATATCAAGATTAAACATTGAAAACAAATTAAAATATAAGAGACAAATATTAGTAAAAAATTACCTATACCAGAAGAAATTGAGTTAATTTGTTTATATTAGAATAAAATTGAAAGAAAGATAAAAAAAGTGGAAAGATAGAAGAAAGAAAAAAATAAAATTGAAAAGAATTTGGAGTGAGAATTGTGAAACCATGATAGCCTTAGGTGGCTAAATTATGAGTCAATGACAAATGTGTTATCTAAAGAAAAATTATTACAAAGATTTAATGTTATGTAATTGACAAAACATTGTACGTAATGTGTATTATGCACAAAAATTTCAAGAAAAAATAGAAAAATGATTGTAAGAGATGTCATATAAAAATATAAGTGAATTGACTGAATCAATATTACATAACATGCAAAATGATGGGTCCTCAACTAACCAAATTAAAAACCTGTTTAATATATATTATAAATTATAAATTGTGACTTTTTCCTCTTTACATCAATAAGAATTTACTATATTTTTTGACCAGAGTTTCCTACTTGGTATTAAAGTGGGATTTTCTTGCTCGTGGTACAACTCTATTCCCTTTCCTACATTATTTCATCTCCTTCCTTTGATTACTCAAACTATAGCTTCATTGTTCCTTAATAGTTCAATCATGGATAAAACATGTTCAAGCAACACAAACTACTTTCAATAGGGAAATGTCGCAAATTACTCTCAAATTCTCTCAATCCATACTATCTAGATCACGCAAAAATCTAGGAATTGTTCTTGTTATAGTTCAGAGAAATTGAAGTGACAATGAGATAATGAATTCTATTCCACCTCTAACAAAATTAATAATTAACTACTAATATGAACTATTTAAAAATAAATAAAAAAGCCATTCAACTCAAGTAATAAATTGTTCGTGAATGAAGAGATTCCTATTCTAAATCATGGTCATGACTTTTCCCATGGTGGTTTCATTAATGACTACTTCCATCTCATTATAAGTCATATTTATAATATTTATTTGTCTATTATTATTCTTTAATTTAGAATATTAAAATAACATTAATCAACTTTTCATCACTCATTAAATTAAGGCTTAAATTCACTTTTATATCATTCAAAATATTGACTGTGCAATTTTTAGTCTTCTCTTTTTTTTTTTATAAAAAAAAAAATCTCCTCTTTTTTTCGAACGATTTTAGTGTCTGATTTTTCCTCTTTTTAATTTGAGAGTCTTCCTTTTAATTTTTTCTAAAGTTACATTGAGATGACTCAATTTATTGATGTGACATTGACATCTTACCAACATTGTCCATATGACTTTAACCCTAAAAAATAAAATAAATACAAATACAAATAAAAAAATGACATATGAGAGGGAACGAAATCCCTAATTAGGGTTTTAAATTTTTGTTCAAAGACTAATATTAATAACTAATATTATTTAGGGTGACAATTAAATAAGCAACTTTCTTATTACTTCAAATCATAAATCTCTTTGTTTTGCATTTTAATAAAATTTAATGTTGGCATTGAATTATGTGCCATCAAAAAGTAAAGGAACCAAAATCAACCGAGAAAAAAAAAATGACAGTGAATAAAATTTCAAAATCACAATATTATGAGCCAACCATAAATTTAGGTCTTTAATCAAATAGTCTATCTATTTATTTTACTCTACTAATTTCAACCACTTTAATTAATATGAATATTTTATACTACACACATTATTTTATCCTATCACTTAAAATATAAAAGTACACTCTAATACTGTGAAGTAATTGTAAAGTCCTTTGGATGACCTCAAAGAAAGATTCTCAAAAGATATCATATCAGGAATTTAGACTTGTTTAAAAAAATTCAATGCATACAATAAAATAAGCTAAAAGAGACGTTTCAATTTTGCTAAAAGAAATGCATTAAATCAAGTACAATCAAATGTGACTATGATCTAATCAAGACGGTGAAAAGGCACAAAGACTCATAATATGTCATGTTTTCTTGAAGGGTCTTGGAGACACATATAACCCTATTAAAAAAAAATCTGCCAGACCAAAAAAAAACTTACTTTCAATAAATGGTAAATTATTTTCAAATTAAAAGTATGATTGAATTCATCGAATGTATAATATAGTAATTGGAACCAAACACAAGGTTGATGCATTTTATAATGGCCACTTTTACTTATATTTAAGATCTTATGAAATATTTGTTAATAATATAGATAATCACACAGAAAAGAAAAAAAATAAAAAATGACTAAAGTTGCAATAGAATATCAAATTTTATGAATTTAAGAGTTATAAAAAATATATATAGTAAAGCATAAAAAAAATTAGACTATCATGAACTTAAAAATATAAAAATCCAATAACATGTTATCTTAACGTCTAAAAACTCAATATCATGTTACCTAACTGTATTTAGGTAGAAAACACAAACAATATGATTTGGATATATGACCGAAATTAAGGCACACAATTAAGTAATACTATTTTAAGCATGGCTTCCAATTGGATTAAAATCCAAGAACAATCATTCTCACACTATTCATGCAATTAACGTTCCCTTTTTTCATATAAATCGAAGTATTATGACATAACTAATCTTGATAAAAAAAATATTATCAAGTACACTATCATTTACCAAGCAAGCAATTGCCTTTTCGATTACACAATCAAGCTATGTTGTTTTGAAAAAAACAGAGGAAACTATAAAGATTTCTTGTATCATACTGTAATAGCCCAGTAGCTGGTCAACAAGTGAGTGAAAATCAATAATTGAATAATATTAAATAGTTTGTCATAGATACAAGTACCGAGTAGGAGTACATATATGAGATAAAAGTGTTTTAAATAATACAAGAGTTAAAAAAAAAATGGAAATGCATAGAACTTCATACTCACTTAGCAATCAAACTAAACACACTACCTAATATCAAACCATAAATGCATAATGGTACAAAAAATAACATTGAAACCGTCTTAAGACTAAACTAGGTAGTGGAATACTTGAAGCATTTTATCATACAACTTATGTGTTATCTTGTCTATAAGGTGTTAATTTAATTTGAATTTATAATTTCAAATGACATAATTCAAATTCCATGGGAGACGGTCACAAAATACTAAACATTAGTACCGATTTTGTTAACTAACTTCACCAATAGAAAAAATTAAAACATGGTTAAACAATTTTAACTTAATAGAGATCAATAGACTAGTTAATTCTCAAATAATACACATGAATTCTTACAATTATAAATATTTTAAAGAGAACGTTAACGAGTGTCATTGGACATTAGTTAAACAATAAAAAAAATTATATTGAAAAATGTTGTATTTATATTATATTAATGGTTCTAATGAATTCTAGCTCAACCGGTTGCACATTAATTTCTTATTGGAAAATGTTTAAAAGAAGAAATATATTTTTAGCAGTTGTGTATCTAATGTCTTTATATCTTAAAAAATCATCTTTTTTACATAGATTTTTTTTATTTGTCTCCTTTTTTATCAGATATTTTTTGAGTCAAACCCAATGTAATTAAAAAAAATATGGATTTCAAACCCACCACCTTTTTCTCTATAAATCCTTAGATAGATGGCAAGGACAACTACAACAACAACTTTGAAACCTAAGAAAACAACAGAGGAAATGAATGAAAGGTTTGGTGGCGAGAAATTTTCAAAAGGCTTCTTCATAGAGGAAAGAAGCAAGTGAAGTTGTAGAACTAAATAGTCATCCTTTTGTTTTTTTATTTTATTTTTTAATGTAGTTTTTGAAGAAGGTGTGTAACCTTGATGAATGACTATTTAGTCTCTTTTGTGGAGTTTTAGACTTATATATTTAAAAATAAACGGAGAAAAATAAAATAGAACGAAACAAAATGAAATAAATATTTTATTTTATTGTTTAGATATTTATGCCGTAATTGTAGAATAAAATTTTCATTCTATTGTTTGAAAGTACAAAGAATGTACTAGATTATAATATTTTTGTTTGTTTGAATTTAAAATTATCATATTCAAAATAAATATATCGTGTTGAATTGAGATTGAGGAACAATAAAAATTGCACACAATTAACTATTTTGTCTTGTTATGGATAAAAAAAGTTAAAATGGACTGATCGTAGTGTATATATTTAGTTTTGATTGATTATTCTAAAATAAAGCTAATTGCCTGTTTGGAACCGCATCTAAAAAGCCACCAAACGTGCGATGAAATAGAAGTTGGAAAGTATAGTTTCACAAAATTCAAGTTGACAATACATTGAGATGTGAGAAATGTGAGTCATACTCAAAACCAAACACATGCTATTAATATTAAGCTTATAGAACTAGTTGAGTCACTATAAGAATTCCTCTTTTGATTAAATATTTATATCAATAGCATAATTTAAATTCGGGTCTTTGTAATAGATATCTTAATATTTAATTATGTGTTAGAATTACACGCAAAAGTGACTATAATATGAGACACACATAGTGGATAGTTTCATCTCAACTAGATTTTTTTTATTAACAAGTCAAGATTCAAACATCTGACGACTTGTGGCAGATATTTTTTTATTAAATAGTTATGTAAAATTATCAAATTAAATTTATCACATTATATGATATAATTATTCCACAATACGTGTCTTAAATAATTGATAAGTTTACGTAGACAATTTTTTTTATTAATAAGGAAAAGTAAAAGTAAAAGCTTCTTCGTTAATTAAATAATTTTATCTGAATATTAAAGACCTAATAAACATTATCTTATCTAATCATCCTTATATATTCAAACCACTACATATACAATGACATATATGTTCTAAACACGGAGCAATTGTCTCACATTGTGGTGATGCAAATTAATTTGGTAATAATGATCAAAATCCGATTCACGTTTGGTTTGTTGAACAACTCTCCTACCTTATAAGCTTTTGGTTGTCACTTGTCAAATTAAATATCTTAATCTAAATATCTACATCGTATGATCGTTCCCCTCTAAAGTTTGCGTGTATGGTTTTATTTTTAAAGATATCAAAATTGGAATAAAATTATTATTGACATTTTTTAATGTTAATAAGTTGAATTGATTTTGCCTTCAAACATAAATTTTACACTTAAGTTTATGTTACAATTCATTTTTTACATGGGTTTGTTTAGTTTTACAGTTTTACGGTGACAATTTAATTTTACTTTAAAGTGAGTTGAAAGTAAAATAATTTATAGTTAAATATATTCATATAAAAGTGGATTAAATTATAAATTTAATTGCAAAAATCATGTTTAGACTTAATAGCTATAAATTTTAACTTAAGTTAGAATCATTTTCAGATTATTTTTAAATAATCAATTCTATTCAATAATATTCAAACATAATAAAATTGATTTTATATTTTAAAAATCAATTTTAACTAATAAAAAAAAACCTTACGTACACAAAATTAATTTTTATCATCGCAGAATCAAACAAAAATTAAAAAGATGAAAGAAAAAAAAGTTAATTAATCTTGTAGTTGCGATTACTTTCCTGCCTTTTGTGGTAAACATGACAAAGGGCCAAAAGGATAATCCAAGAATCTTATATAAATATATACTATTAATGATAAAAAACGATTCCTCTTTTTGATTATATTCTCAATTGTCAATTATTCTCTGAAAGTATCCCAGTTGTAAAAGTAAACTAATGAGAGATCCACTATGCTTTTACATGTATGCCTGTTTCACAACTCCAAATGTGACAACAACATCAAGATTAATTTTATGAATATTTTGTAAAAAATTTACTATAACATCTCAACAAATAAAACAGAAATGTTAGTTACATACAGAATAAAATTTACTCTTAAAATAATTACTTCTAGCTATTGTTATAAAGATGAAGAGTTTCAATTTTCTATGTCATTGGTTTTTCCAAATTTTTACTCTCTCTCACTATTCTATATTAAAGACCAATAACTTATTTACAGGCATTCTACCATCAATGCATTGAATATCTATTGTTACTATTATAATGTACGTGAAAACTGTGATATTTAATATGCATAACTTATGAGCCAATACCATTATGATATGATATTTCATATGCATAATTCATGAACCATCATCAAGTAAAATTTCTAATAATTGGCTCACTTAATATAGTTTTTATAGTGAAATTATTACATATTTACAGCATAACTTCACTTTGTTCCACCAATGAGGGACTTATTTTAGCCATTTGCTTAGAAGCCACCCAAAGAGTAAAGGAAGTTAGCTAAGGATGTGGGAATCAAATATCAAAGCTTATAGAGGAAAAAATATTCTGTTGGTAAAGGAAATCTAGAGTGAAGCAATTGTGAAAAGTACTAGTATTAGGGAGCTAGAGAGCTTTATCCACAAGTTAATTTTTACTTTATATCAATAGAAATTTCGAGGACAAAATTTTGTTTAGGAGGACAATTTTAACACCTTGATTCTTTTGGTTGTCTAGATATTGGGAGCCTAGTTTGTGATTGAGGTTGTGTTTAATTATATGTTTACATGTTTGATTAAAAATGTTTGGATACTTAAACATCATGTTAAAGATAGTTTAGATCTTGTTTAGGCACCTTAAGATATCTTTATAAACTTCTATTTGTTTGTAAGGTTGCTATAATTGATAAAGTATTATGTATGTTATGAGTGAAAATGTTATTTGTTGTATGCATATATTGTGTGGTGCCTATTGTTCCCCCATTAGGGATGATAGTAGGCATATATCACAAAGCTTTACCTACATATTAAAAAAAATGAAAACTATCACAAGGTCATAATGTGCATATGCGACCTTTTAATTTGTAAATGAGATATTAAAAAAAAACGTATTTTTAAATGTAGATTCTCTATATTTTCCAAAAGTAAAAAGTTTGCTTGTCACTTTAATAGATGGCCGAAACCAAAAAATAAATGATAGTGAATTCAAATTTAAAGTGATTCAAATTTTAAAATCATTTTAATATAGCTTATAGAGGAAGTAATATACTATTGGTAAAGGTAATCTAAAATGAAGCAATTGCAAAAAGTACTAGTACTAGCTAGGGAGCTGAAGAGTAACATGAGGGAGCTTTATCTGCAAGTTTTTACTTTAAATCCATAGAAATTTGGAGGACAAAATTTTGTTTAGGGAAGAAAATTGTAGCACCTTCATTCTTTTGGTTGTCTAGATTGTGAGCCTTGTTTGTGATTGAGCTTGTGTTTGATAAAAAATGTTTGGATACATAAACATCAAGTTAAGATAGTTAAGTTATATATTCTTTAGGCAGCTTAGGATGTTTTTATAAACTATGTTTCTTTGTAAGATTGTTATAAATGATAAAGTATTAGTATGCAATGAGTGAGATGCCATTTGTTGTATGCATATTTTGTGTGGTACTTATTGTTTAGTCACCGGAAGATATGCATCACAATATCGTATTTTGGAAGTGCGACTTCTTAGTATAGAATAATATAGATTGAGATATGATTTAAAAATAAGATAGATTAATCTTTTACAAATGAAATATTTAAAAAAAATACGATTATAGATTTTCATCCTCTATAATTTACAGAGTAAAAAATTTGTCTTTTGCTTTAATGCATAACCCAAACCAACAAATAAATGCCAATAAATTTTCACTTTTCTAGAGTTTCTATCTTTAAATTGATTGAAATTTTGGTTGAGTCTTTAGAGAATATTAAGGACAATAAAACAAATTTTTTATTTAAAATTATTTTATTATGGAAATATCATCATTTATTAGATACCAAGTCTAAAGAATGTATGTGATATATATACACTAAGTAAAAAAGTTGGTGCCATATTGTTAAGAAAGTGACGCCCTTATAAAATGGAGTGTGAATGTATCTCCTTCTATAAAAGAAAAAGTAGATATTTAAAAGAAAAAAAAAACTATAAAATTAACTTTAATAAGTGTTTATCCTTCTAAAACTTAGCCATCTCCTTCTATCTTTTAATACATCTCTTTTCTTTTTATTCATTTAAGAAAGATAGTTTAATGTCAATTTTTAGTCATAAATAACCTTTCTAAATCGTTTTTTCTCTAATTTTATCTAAATAGTGATTTTCACATATATTTAATTTTTCTTTTGTATTTTGTCTCTGTGATTTTGTCTTTTTGGTGTGACGTTTATTTTTCAATCTTGTTGTGGTGTTCACAATTTAGCTTTGATTCATTATAGATTTAACCAATAAATTTGATGTTGTCATTTTTACAAATCAAGAGACATGAGTTGTTTTGCGTATTCATTATTTTTCAGTTTTAATAACGTTGAATTTGTGTTATTTTTTTTTATCATGTATGCTATTAATTAGAATCAATATAATTTTTTTAGTAAAAAAAATATTGCTGGTCAATGGATTGAAAGAATAAATAGAACTACAAATAATATAAAAAATAGAAAATTCAATATAAACAAAAAAAAAAAATAAAACCGAAAGATATAAATTTGATTTACTGGTTGGGTGGAGTAATTAAAGTGTACTAACATAATTTCAAAACCTTCTTATAAGGTATTCTTGAAGTGACACTTTATGTACCTACTAAAATGCATTTACCATTAAAAAAATGAAATATAGAGAATACAAACAAAATATAATGAAGGTGCAATAATCTTTTGTATGCAATACTCAATAGTCAATACTACTTGAGAAAAAGGAGGAAGAAACTACACTTCATATGCAAGAACCAATCAGTTTGAACACCCAAATCATAAATTTTGGCCAGTTGGTTTTCTTAAGCACAAGAGAAAAAGAGAAAGAAAATAAAACGACATTGAAGCTCATCTAGAAAAAAAGTACAAACAATTTATAGCTAATAGGTCAAATTGATTTGAATTGACCGAAATTATTGCATTCCAAAATATGACATCAACAAAGAAATATTGATTCACAAATTTAAAATAATTTGGTAAAATTAATTACTCAAATATCAATTGCTTCTAATTGTTTTAATAAGCATTTCCTTGTAGGGTAGCATTTTTTTAAATGAGCATTTATTTTTAAAACGGTCAATGATGGTTAATGGTTATATAAATATATACCGAAAATAGAAAAAAGTTGAGAAAAAAAAAAGGTGAATTTAGCAAATAACTAGGAACCACCAAAAGAGGAGGGTGAAAAAGTAACAATAAATGAGAAACAAGAAAACATGTTTTGGTTCAAATCATAAAATGAATTGAACAGTCAACAAACAACATGCGCATGTTAAGAATACAAATAAATGACGGCGCATTATCACGTTCATCAAATTCAAACACACTCAACTACTACTAGTAGTTAAAAAACCACAGCAATTCTGTGATTGAAATATTCAATTGAATAAGGTAAGTTAATGTCAATTTTTTTATTTTAATTTATTTTGAGAAAAAGTTTGGGGCATCGTTAGTATACACCAATTTTACCTCTAATTAATAATTAATAAAAATTGTTGATTTTATTATTTGACCATATAATTGTAATTGTGATAATAAATTAACTATACAAATCAACCGTCGTTTGTGTTCATTGTCGTTGCAAAAGGATATAACGAGAAAATAAAAAACAAGGATAAATTGAAATTGAAATTGAAATTGAAAGTGACACTTTTTCAGTCACCACCATTGACAACAAGCTTCATTCATTCGTTCACACCTTTTTCCCGCGAAAATAAAGAAAAAGGAAAAAGTGAACAACTTTGTTTTTATTTATTTTCTTGGAAATCTGTGTTAGCATTTTGCCACTTTATTTTCCCTTGAAAAAGAAAAGTGGATTTTTCGCTTTCTTTGGGAAAAAAAATAGAGCTCAATTTAAATTTGCAATGTCGTGAAAGTGAAATGGTTGTCTTTTTCTGAAATCAAAATGTGAGATCTAATTATAGTCAAATTCATCTTCTTCATCTTTTTGAGTCAGTACTGTTTTTCAAATCTTCAGATTTTTTATTCCTTCTAGAACTTTCTGTTGCCGACACTTTTCTTCTGTTTTAGGTTCATAGGTTTGTGTCTTTTTCTGGGAATTTTTTTACAACTGTTATCCACTACTACAGTGTAGTAAGTGATTGCAGGCTTAATTCGGTTCTGAGTTGTGTGTATCGCTTAATCACTTCTTTTTTCTTAAATTTTTCAGTTTTTTTGTTATTCATTGTTTATTAAATTATAGATTTTTTTAGCTTTTTCTGGTTGGAACCTTTCTGGGGTTTAGCATCTTTCTTTTTTT
>JBBPBP010000004.1:18156638-18177289 GCA_037974735.1 Cicer chorassanicum
AATTAAAAAAAAATCGATATTACATTATAATTTGAAATTGGCATTTATTATGAGATGATTTTTTTCGTGAATAAATTATTTAAATACAAATATTAATTAAAAAATAATTAATATTGTATTAAAAATTAAAAGAATAATCTATTTTTAGACGGTTTTTTTTTTTGAAAAAAAGTTAACTGAATCCTCCATTTAAATAATAAGCTAGAAAAGTAAAAACTATTTCCTATAAAGCTAAGAATAGGATAAAATATACTAATAGAGAAAGAAATAAATTCCCAATTTTTATTTATTTGAAATGCCTTTTTGAAATCCCCTATATTGCAAAACAGCTACTAGTTTGTTTTTGTATATGACGCAAGCAAACTTTGTGGAAAATGTGAGAGTAGGTAACATAAATATGCATGACTCTATTGAGTCTCAGAGTTGCCTAAAAAGAAGGTTTAATAACTTATTCACCGTGTATACATAAAGTGTTTAATAACTTATAAGAAGGTTTTGAATTTATGTTAGTACACTTTAACTAACAATAATAATAATAATTTCTCTTTTTCAATTTTTTAAGAAAAGTTGGTATCTGTTGGTATTATGTTGTGGATGAATATAAAATCAGCAACATCTATTCTACTTTTTAATTACTCCATCCAACCAGTGAATCAAATTTATATCTTTTGGTTTTATTTTTTTTGTTTATATTGAATTTTCTATTTCTTTATATTATTTGTAGCTCTATTTATTCTTTCAATCCTTTGATTAACAATATTTCAGAAATTTCGCATATTCCACCCCAGTTGCCTAGTTAAATGGGTATTATGATGTGACTTTTTACGTATTAGCCAAGTTGAAATTACAACTAAAATTGATGAAATATTTTGTCCTCAATGTTCTGCTACTAGCGCGGGCAAACACTATTTTTCTGAGTGATAGGTTTGTTTCTATTAATAATATTAAATGATTAAAAAGTAATTAAAGTAACTAAAATTCAAAACATTTTTTTCTTATAATATTTACACAAATAATATTAATAATTAATCACTAAAAAATTATTTGAAATTATTCTAATGTATGGTTTATTTGAAATTATTATTTTTTGTAGATGATTGAAGAAAAATAACATTGTTTTAATTTTACAGCGCTGAGTATAAAAAATACTCCGGATTTATATATTTTGAAAGATTTGGAGGATGAATCTTCATAGAGTGTTTTTTTCTCTAAAAGTTTAAAAAAAAATCGAGAAATTTATGAAATTATGTTTGATTGTATTTTACTTTTTATGTTTGGTTCTAAAGTTACAAAATTTGATTGTATTTTAAAGTAGATTAAAAGTAACATTATTTATGTTTAAATATATTAAGTGAATTTAATTATAAATTTAAATGTAAAAATTATAAAATTTGATTGTATTTTAAAGTAGATTAAAAGTAACATTATTTATGTTTAAATATATTAAGTGAATTTAATTATAAATTTAAATGTAAAAATTATGTTTGAATTTAGCTTAAGTTAAAATCCCTGATGACAACCATAACTATCAAAAATAGTTTATTTTCGACAAAGTAAAGAATCAATCTACTACTGGCAAGATTGTTCTAACCAACAACCACCTCTTAGGTACCTCCTAGAGTTTGTCATCTAGAATCCTTGTTGGATGAATACCATAGTTTTGGAAATGGATGTAATTGCATCCAAAAAATAATTGGACTCGCGTATGATAGCATACCCACCAGGTCGTAAAATACGGTCCATTTCTAGCAATATACTTCATTTCACATCTGCAGATTAATAATCATTGTCATAATGAACTAGCCAGAAGTACAAATAACTATGAAACAAATCACTTAACAAATCGGTTAAAGCTAGGAAAGCAAACTGGAAAAATTAATAAAGTTAGGGAAAATGCGACATATCTTATCTGTATTGATATAAAAATTCAAAAAGAGTTTAATTTTGATACACTATCGGTGTAAAAAAATTACATCGTCAACAAATCAGAATCAACCACATATATAATTTTACAAGTAGGTCATATGTTCGAGGATATGTCGAAAATGCTTCACACTATCATAACAAAAATCAATTAAACAAAAGTTCATATAAGACAAAATTTTATTTATAAATAAAAACTCTATGCTTCAATTGCAATATTTCAAAATTACCAGTCATGGAAGGTTCCAATAAGGCCTCGGTCGAAAACCACAGGCAGTGTGTTGGCAGCATAAGACGAAACCACATTCATGACCCATACAGGATCGTTAATCAAAGCCGCAGCAAAACCTCCATATACCGTATTCATATCCATCACATTTGTTATTTTATCAGTCCCAAGCTCATACATCAACTTCTTGTAGTGTTCAACATGTTTTTTCCATTTACTGTCTTCGTGTTTGAACGTACTATCACTCCCGTGATAAATCTTTGAAATCCGTTCAGGAGTAACGTGCAACCGCTCAGGCCACTTAGAAGTTGATGCCAGGCCTAATTTCTTAAATTTTGGATCCGGAATGACGAAACACGTACGAAGTGGAGTGTACCATGCTGAATCTGGTTCAAGACTGTCATCACATTTAGGTGGATAGGTATCTCTAGTTAGCTTATTATAGCAATCACTATCGGGAGACTTCTACCAAACCGCAATGTCACCCTTTTTATTGTACAATTTAAAGCACAACGAAGTCAGCAAGTCCTGCATTTTCTCATAATCTGATTTTTTTTCCCTTTGATAGTTGCGTTCCATCCATGCCATTTGCGCTCGTAGTTGATTGGTGGACCAGACAAGACCCAATATCCTCTAGGACGAAGAATTCGGTGTATTTGAGAAGATAAACTCCGCCTAATACCAGATACCCCATAAAAATGAATGAGAACTTCTCATATCTAAGTAGAAAACAAATATCTAAGCATTGAAGCATGTTACTCATGTTAGAGTTCAAGCTATTCTTAACCCAAGTGCAAGAAAAATAGAATCAATATAGAATGGAATATGATTGTAAGACTTGTTTATTGACTGAATAAAATGAGTTATTTATACATGGGTCATCTAATTAACTAACTAACTAACTGAGAAGTTAATTAGTTAGTTAGTTATTACAACTAACATATAAACTTGAATTATACAAACAGAAAACGAAGATCAATCTTCGTTTCCAACACTTTCCTTTAATTCAAGTTTTTCAGTGATTTTACATTGAGTAATCTCCTTAATTCTTCAAATCTACTTGTCCTCAATGCCTTAGTCATTATTTCGGCCAGTTGAACTTCAGTTTGACAATAAATGAGTTTCAATTTGTTTCTTCCAACTTGATCTCTTAAGAAGTGAAATCTTGTCTCAATGTGTTTGCTTCTGCCATGAGACACAGGATTCTTTGCCAGATTTATTGCTGAAATGTTGTCAATCATCAATGAAATTGGCCTGCAAACTTCCATCTTCAGTTCTGTTATTAGTGACTCCAACCACAATGCTTGGCATGCTGCATAGCTGCCAACAATGTACTCAACTTTGCATGATGAGAGTGCTATCACTGGCTGCTTCTTCCAGCTTCATGCTATTGGAGATTTCATGAATTTAAACACATATCCTACAGTGCTCCTTCTATCAATCTTGTCTCCACACCAGTCTGAGTCTGAATATCCCACCAGGTCTTCACTTTCATGTTTTAAGTTTGTTGCAAACAGAATTCCATGCTCAATTGTGCCTTGAATATAACTCATGATTCTCTTAACTGCCAGCCAATGAGAAAGTTTGGGTTTTTTCATGAATCTGCTTACCAGTCCCACACTATAGCAGATGGCAGGCCTTGAATTGCACAAGTATCTTAGGGAACCAACAACTTGCTTGAATAAGGTTGAGTCTGCTAACTCTTCTTCAATTTCTGTCCCCAGCTTTGCATTGATCTCCATTGGAATGGTTGCAGGGTTGCAATTAGCCATATTAAACCTTCTTAGGATTTCACTAGCATACTTCTTCTGATGCATCAGCAGACCTTCATCCGTTTCAGTGAACTCCATGCCCAGAAAGAAGTTCAGCTTGCCCAAATCTGTCATTTCAAACTCATTCTTCATAATTTCCTTGAATTGTTCAATTTCCTGCATGTTGCTCCCAGTGACTAATAAGTCATCCACATATAGGCAAATTAGGATCATGGCAGGCCCTCCATTTAATGTGTAATGTCTCACATAAACTCCATATTCCACTGTGCACTTGATGTATCCAATGCTAATTAGGAATGTATCAATCCTTTTGTTCCAAGCTCTTGGTGCTTGTTTCAAACCATAGAGAGCTTTTCTCAATCTGAGCACTTTATCCTCCTTCCCCTTAATCACAAATCCTAGTGGTTGAGAGACATACACCTCATCTTCCAGCCATCCATTTAGAAATGCAGATTTCACATCAAGTTGGCACATCAGCCAACCCCTTGCACAAGTCACTTCTGTCACAAGCTTGATTGTCTTAATTCTGGCAACTGGAGCAAACACTTCATAATAATCTATACCTGCTATTTGTAGGAATCCTTTGGCAACCGATCTAGCTTTGTACTTAGCAATTGTTCTATCTGGATTCAGCTTCAACTTGTAGACCCACTTTATTCCAATCTGTTTGTGGTTTGAAGGCAAATATGTCAAGTACCATGTTTGATTCTTCTCAATCGCATCGATATCTTCCATCATAGCATTCTTCCAGGGTCCCTTTTTTAATGCCTCTTCAATATCCAAAGGTTCTGCATTAGCAAATAAGGCAAAATGTACTAAATCTCTACTACTGTCAACTTCATTGTCATTATGCACTTCAAATTATTGTAAATGTGTTGGTAGCTTTCTTGTTCTCTTGAATCTGCTTGATTCAATTCTTTCTTCATATCTGCTTCTAGTGGTATGCTGCTCATTCTGTACTTGTAAAGGAGTTTGTGGAGATTGGCTCATGCTACTGCTTGCTTGCTCCAATTCCAAGTGCTAGCTGTTGACAATTTGTTTTTATTTCCAATTCCAACTCTCATGTTCAATGATCTTGACATCTCTACTCACCACCACATTGCCTTTGATAGGATCATACAGTCTGTAAGCACCTGTTGGATGATACCCAACCAAGATCATTTCTTCACTCTTGTCTTGCAGCTTTCTCTTTTTCTGGTCTGGTATGTGTTTAAAACATAGAGCACCAAAAGTTCTTAAATGTCCTACTGCTGGCTTTCTTCCACTCCAGATTTCTTTTGGTACCTTCTCTTTCAGTTTCTTTATTGGACATTTATTAAGAATATAAACAGCATTTGATGCAACCTCTCCCCATAATTTACGTGGCAGTCCCTTCTCTTTTATCATGCTTTTAGTCATGTTTAGAATGGTTATATTTCTCCTTTCAGCCAAACCATTGTGTTGAGGTGTGTAGGGGGTTGTTATCTCATGTTCAATTTCATTCTTGACACAAAATTCCTTCAATTCAAGTGAAGTGTATTCTCCTCCTCCATCTGTTCTTAACACTTTAACAGATTCTCCACTTTTTTTCTCCATTTTAACCTTGAATTTTTTGAATGTCTCAAATGCTTTATCTTTGGTTTTTATCAAGTAGATCCACAACATTCTACTGAACTCATCAACAAAGGTTATGAAGTATTTATTACCTCCTAATGATGACACTTCAAATGGTCGACATATGTCACTATGAACTACCTCAAGAACGTTCTTCGCTCTTGGTTTGACTTGTGATTGAAAGGAATTTCTTGATTGTTTACCTGCCATACATATTTCACACACCTTCTCAGGGATATCAATCATAGGAATTCCACTAACCATATTCTTTACTCCCAGTTGCTGCAAGCTTCTGAAGTTGAGATGGCCAAATCTTGAGTGCCACAGCCAATTCTCATCACTTGAGCCTACTGCCTTCAAACACAGAATGTCTGCAACTTGTATGTTTATAACAAACGTCCTGTTCTTTGCAAGAGGAGCCTTGAGTATCATCTTCTTCTGCCCATCACACATTTCTAAGGTATCATTCTTCATGATCACTTGAAATCCTTTCTGAATCAGCTGCCCAACACTCAGCAGATTGCTCTTCATGCCTGGCACATATAGCACATTTTCAATCACTGGTGTCTTCCCATTACTTCTTTTGATCACCATGTTTCCATCTCCCTCAGCTTCCAAGGTTCTATCATCATCAAACCTGATCTTGCTCCTTCTTGATGTATCAAAATCTACCAGCCATTCTTTGTGACTTGTCATGTGATTGGAACAACCAATATCAAGGAACTAGGACTGGGTTGAAGATTGATCTTCGTTCGTGGTAGAAAATGAAGATCGATCTTAGTTTGTAGTGGCCATCAACAGGACTGTATATGAATCTGAATCTTCTTGGGCAGTGCAGGCTTCTTCTTCTTTCTTCTTCTGTTTTCCTCTTTTGCTAGCCCAACATTCTCGAGCAAAATGTCCAAACTTCTCACATTTGTAACATTGCACATTCTTCCTATCAAGGTTTCTTGATTTCCCTTTTGATATACCACTTGTATTGCTCCTTTCTAATGAATCTTCTGAATCATCATCAGATTCCTTGACCTTATTCTTCTTCCATTTCTTTTTCTTGTTGCCATATGCCACCAATGCCTGATTCCTAGAATCACTCCCACTCTTTTCATTCATTCTTAACTCCCTTGCTTCTAGAGTTCCCTGCAACTCTTCAAGACTTAATGTGGAGATGTCTTTGGATTCCTCAATTGCACACACAACATAATCGAACCTGGGATGCAAAGATCTCAATATCTTTTCACATAGCTTATGTTCAGTAAGCTTCTCACCACAACTGGCCATTTGATTTGTGATACTCCTCAATCTTGAAATCAGATCTGCAACCTTCTCATGCTCATCTATCTGCAGCAATTCGAACTGTTTCTGTAAGGTCTGCAATTTCACTTTCTTGACCTTAGTTCCTCCAGAATAACACTTCTCTAGAATGTCCCACGCTTCTTTTGCACTTCTTGCATCAGATATCTTGTCAAAGTTGGTCGTGTCAAGACATTGATGAAGAATGAAAGTGGCTTTGCAATCTTTCCTTTTATTTTCTTTAAAGATCAACCTCTGCTCTTCTATTGGATTGGCTCCCAGGTCTTCACAACCTTTTTCTATGATTTCCAACACTTCTTGAAATCCAAACAGTACACGCATCTGTACTCTCCATCTATCCCAATCTTTTCCATCAAAATGTGGCACCTGGGCTGGAAAATTTCCATTGTTTGCACTTGAACTCATCTTGACTTTACTCGTGTTTGATCCTCACACCTCACTCGTGTTTAATCCTCACACTTCACTCGTGTTTATCACTCTGATTTGGTTTTTCGCAACCAAGCTCTTGATACCAATTGTTAGCGTTCAAGCTATTCTTAACTCAAGTGCAAGAAAAATAGAATCAATATAGAATAGAATATGATTGTCGGACTTGTTTATTAACTGAATGGAATGAGTTATTTATACATGGGTCATCTAATTAACTAACATATAAACTTGAATTATACAAATAGAAAACGAAGATCAATCTTCGTTTTCTAACACTGAAACGAAGATCAATCTTCGTTTTCCAACAACTCAAACAGGATGACTTAACATTAATAAAAAAATATTACCTCACTCCCCAAATATAGTACCAGTTGACTAAATCACGAAAATTATTAAAGCTGGCGATCAGTATTAAATTTATTGACAATTTGAATTAGTTTATGTTTGCATTGTAGTATTTATTAGAGATTCCAAGAAAAGATATAACATAATTAAGGGTATGTTGGTATAATTAATGCAATGGAAAACTTGAAAAGCGGTCTTATGAAAAGGGACAAGAAAAAATCTCAAGAAGGTCCTATATTTAGGGACAAATGTTGTAATAAAAGATAGCAGTGTTAATTCAAAGTTTAAGCAGCTACAAGACGGGTAAAGTTCCTATGATCTCATTGGTAAATGTTGCACAGCTATGATTGATTGCTAAAAGTTCAAAATCCGTAAAAGAAATACCGAATTCTGTCCATGGAATGAGACATCTGGAGCAATGAGCCATGTCAAAGGAATTTGATGGGAATGGAAGCCTGTGTGTAGCAAGGACCCCAAGCATTGCAGGGATACCACGCTCCAAAGCAAATTGAACCTGAGCTTGATGGTTATCTCTTGGTGCAAGAGACATGGTAAGAATGCCGCGATCCAGCAAGTCACCACCCCAGCTAGCAACCTAAAATGAATAAGAGTTATGTGGATTAATCGATGAAACTCTTTGTCTATTATCACGTGATTGAAAGTCGCAACTGAAATTAATTGTTTTTTGTACAAAACTAGTTGGTTGTAAAATATATTTACATTGCAGTTAGGAAAGCACAACTACAATAAGCAGCACGTGTAATTGAATTATAATATGATTTTTAAAGGAGGAGAATTGTAATTTGCAAGGCCGTTCCCTACATAAAAACCACTGTTGTCAAATTGTGATTGTAGCGATATACTTAGTGGAATTTGAACAGCTTTTTATTCATTGCAAAATGTAGTTCTAAAACTCTTCTGATTGTCATTTAGCTCATAAAAATTTGAAAAATTGTATTAGATATTGTCCGATCATGGGATCCGATAGACATTAATTATTATCGGAACCTGACATCCGGTAGTAATTTTTATAGAACTAATTTTATAATTTATTTTTGTTTTAATTGTTTATTTCTCTCTTTATTTTGTGAAATGTCATGGTATGTTTGTAGTTATGGTTGAGTCTACAGCTAATTTGAACGGGACATTATTAAACCAGTGGTGGATGATGTTAACATTAGAAAAATCTTTATTATCAATAATAGTTTTTGATGAGATGATTTGATTGCTTGAGTTCTTTTTTGAATTTACAAAAACCTTTGCATTATTAATTAAAAAAACAAAACCAACAAAGGACTTTGAAATCCCATAAATCAGTAATTCCTAAAAAAATATTACTGACCACTACACCAACAATATCACATTTAATATGGTTGGTCCCTCACACCAAATTTCAAACTCAGCCCCTTGTGTTAGCTGCCATTGGAACAAGGCCAACAAATTTGTCTCTTTAAAATATCAATACAATATTTATTATTATTTTTTTTAATAATATATTCATATTTTATGAATTTTCTTCCACTTGACTAATTCACTAACAATAATTAATAAATGTGTTTTTGTAAATACTATTTTTGTTTATTAAATGTAAATACTAGTTTTGCCATTAAAATCAATCTAAATAATTATTTTTTTTAAAATGGTGCTCAACCCAAATGACATTTTTAATATGAGAGAAAAGAAGATTTGTATTGAAAAATAATCATTTTAAAATTTTCAAATAATTTAATAAACTACTTCCCATATAATATTTCTATTTTTATCCAATAAGCCAATGACATTCGTTAACAACCGCAATGAGATTTAAACATCATCATTTTTTGCAAAATTGCAAGTACTCAACTATTGTCACCTATGAGAAAAAAAACACTGTTTAGAAGAAAAAACTGAACAAAAGAATCATTTTCTTTTTCAACAAAAGAATCAATTTGTTAATTTGCTTCCTTTCCCAAATTTATTATTTTTTCATATCCTCATTGTGTGTGTCTATATAACACCTATTCGTTGACATTATTTCATCCTCTATTTGTAAGTCAATTGTCAATTATCAATTATATACATGGTCTTGCAAGTGGAAAAATAAATGCTCGTAAATAACAAAAGAAAATTTGTCACATTCCTTTCTAATATATCAAACGAAAGATCAAGAACAAGTGCATTCACAAAAATGAACGAATTATAGATTTTTACAAAATTACATTTACAACAATTAGTCAACCTTCATGTCAAACATAATTAATTTTGTTTTTCAATATTTTCCATTTATGTTTTAACATTTTTTTTTATCTTTTTCTTCCTCCTTAGTTTACACCAATATATAACCTAAAAAACAATAAATAAATAAATGAAAAGTTTCACGAATCAAACCCCATGATTTACTTTTCATCATAAAGGTTGATCTAATATATATTTATATCTATTGCGCCTTAACACCAAAAAAATCAGCAGCTGATTTAGCCATAATGGTTGCAAACTCATTGAAACTAATAACACCATCACCATTGCTATCAGCTTCAGCCATCATGTTAGCAAGTTCATGATATGAAAGAGGGTGACCCATTTTTGCCATGGATCCGGCTAGTTCGGCCGCGGTGATATAACCATTACCATCGCGGTCGAACGAGCGAAAAACCTCCAAAAGTTGTTCTTGGTTTAAGAGAACATTCTCATTCATGTCCGGCATGATTGCATTAACAAGTTCGTCGAATTCGATATATCCGTTGTTGTTGTTGTCCATGTTGGATAATAGGGCATGAAGTTCGTCGCCGGATGGTTTGATACCGAGAGACCGGAGGAGCGCGGCAAGCTCGAGGTGGGTTAGGCTTCCGTCCGAATCCATGTCAAACCGCTTGAATATGTCGTTGAGTTGTTTGATTTGATCGTCGGTTTGGAGTATTGACATGGTCGTACGTTGGTGAAGGCCTAGGCCTTGGGAGGAAGAGAATTCTTAATGTTTTGTTTTTGATTTTGATGTTGTATGGTGGGTTTTGTTTCTTTGTTTGGTGATGGAGAGAATTAATGTAAGGTTTGAATCGGTGTATTCTTAAATATGTGCTAGGTGTGACAATGATATATTTGATTAGAAAAGAATTGGATTGGTTCAAAGGGGTTGGAAAGAAAACGCGTAAGGCATAGTAAAACCGAAATTGAGTTAATGAATATATGAAAACGTAAGTCAAGGATGGAAAACTTGCTTTTTAGTTTTTATTGCCTTGCGTGAAAAGAGCTATATTTAGGTAAATAAAATTTTGGTATCCATTCGCTAAAACTAATGTATGTGTGTGTTCCGTGAGTTTAGATTAGGTCATCAGAATTAGATTAAAAATAACACAATTTCTATGCTACTCTTGAGAACAAGAGTGTATGATACTTTTAATTTTTTAATTAATAAATGTGTTAGTTTTTTTAAAATCAGTATATATTAAGTTGACCAAATTATTGATACCGATATATTTATCTTTTTCATTTATTTTCTTAAATTTAATAAATTACTTTTATAAATTTTTTTATTTTAATTAAAATTAAAATCATTATCAATTTAGAATTCCTTCTCTTCTTTTCGCGAAACTGCACCACCTCAAAAATAAATCGATCTTTTATGTCGTCCTTTCACCGTTATAAGAAGAACTCTCCACCATTCTTTCACCACTACGAGAAGATCCCTCCTCTATCTCACTCCTAATTTGCTTGTGTTTGTGTCATTGTCGTGTCGTCGACCACACATTGCCATCCCCGCGTCGTCGTTTTTAAGTTCACATTTGATTCTTAATGAACTAACGACATAATAGACTATGTAGAATGGAAGAGAGAGATAATAAAGAACGATGAAGAAAGGTAGAGAGACGTACCACACAGAGATAACGAAATTTTAATTATTTTATATAATTTTATATAAACATAATTATTAATATTTTTTTATTAACACTATTTATTAATATTAACACTCGCTTTTTAATAAAATACTTTTTTTTAGAATTATAAATTAAAAATTAAATTTAGTATAATATATACTTTTAATAGCTATTTACTTTTAGTTGAATTGCATAACTGATGACTCAATTAATATTCAACCTGATCCAATGATATGGTAGAAAGCTACGGTTAGAGAAAAGACATTTTAAATTGATATTGAAAGATTTTTTATGTTGGATCCATAAGTGTCTTAGAATATATAACTTAATATCTAATATGTGAACTATGATTTAAGCCAATTTGCAGCTAACTTAAGAAAACAAAAACTGAACTGATTGATACAGATTTTAGTTTACTCAACTGATTGATGATTGATGATTGACAGCTAGCATCAAGTTCAAAAAGCCTAAATTGCTCCTATGTTAGGGATAAGGGCGAATGTGTGGAAAAAATCAACACTAGACATATATATATAAAATGTAACATTAATGTCTCTTTTTCGTCTTCACAAAATAATATTGTCCTAGTCAAAATTGAATAATTTTCTTCTGTATACTCAATGATGGTAGGTGAAGCTTGTAGATTTCATCATGCTTCGTAATTGGTTTAAGAGCTTCAGATTGAATCAATTGACTTCGAGTTGGATTTCAAATGTGTGGTTGATAAGTTTAGTTAATTAAACTCAATTTGATCTTTCAAAATTTGGTGCTATTATGTTTGATTGTTATTTTGTCTTTCAAAACTTACACTTACACGTAAATTTTATTCAAAGACAACCTAATAAAGTAATTCATGCTCTTGTAGAGAGGTAGCACATCTTTAGTTCATCCTCACATCTTTATTGACTTTCTTTCTTATATTCAAACATTATTATTAACAATTTCTATAGAAAAAACTGATTGATATTTAGCTGGCTTAAAACAACACAATATAAAGTGTTTTGAGGCACATCTGAAGTCAATACCGACTCAAAACATATTTTTTAAGCTAGTTTTTGTTCACAACCGACTTAAAATATAATTATTATTTATAACAAAATTTTGTCAATAAAAGTTTATAGCTTTGAGCACTTTTTATAAGATAAAATATTTAAATGAAACAAAAAATTAAAAAAAAATTGAATTGTTATTTATAAATAAAATAAAAGATTGCAGAAGTAATTTTACTAATTATTTATCTTAAAGTGTGTTAATATATTTGGTTTTTTCTTTTATATCAATAGTATTTGATGGACCTCTTCCAAAAAAAAAAGTAGTATTTGATGGAGAAAACTATAATAATATTTGGTGGTTTGTTTACATGAATACTAGTACTTTTGGGCAAAAATACACTAAGGTGGTTGACTTAATTTAACAGTTTATATTTTTTTTTTATGTCTAATTAGTTATTTATTTTTATAATATTTATATGATTGAACAAACTTTTATTATTGGTGCGTTATAAATTTGTGTACATATTCATTGAATGATATACTATAAAAAATGGTTCGCCATTAGGTATTACAATTATAGACTTTGGTTGACTGAAAAATATTCTGGTAACTTTAAAGTATTAGATATTATAGCAATCATATGATGTGATTTAGACGTTATCTTAATAAATAGATAATGTAATTTACCATAGTTAGTAGTAAAATATTAGGTGAGAAATTTGTACATGAAATAAAGCATAAACAATAGTTAGTCTAATTAACGTCAAACTATTTTTTAAGAAAAAGACTAACAACTAACTTCACATGAAAAATATTAAAAAAATCTATTTTGAAAACTTTAAATTAAGTTTAGGTTTGCCAAAAAGCTTAATTTGTATGAAAATTGAATTGAAAAATACGAACCAAGTGTCTGTATCGTTGCACAGCTCTTAATTTATTTCATAATTTTTCTTTAAAAATACAATGAATCAAAAAAGAATACAAGAATACTTTTCAATTGTTAAAAAACAAAATGATTCCATGTCTTATAATTAATGCCGTACAAAACACTAGTATCATTACCATAAGAGCTTATTAGTGAAGCTATGGAAATGGCAAAGACAAGGTTTAGCCATATGGTATTATATATGCAAGCAATTATCTTGAGCCCAAACCATAAATGTGGCAAAAAGAAAAATTATACATATAAAAATAAATATTTAGGAAAGTGACTTTAAACCAAAGAATATTCAACAAAATCATCACATTAGCATTGAGATTTTAAGTCTTGCATGTGTAAAGTATGAGTCAAATCCATATCAATTAAATCAATTTTTTTTTTTAATATATATGTAGCAATTTTAAGCATTGCTTAACGAACCAACCAAATCAATTATTTGATATCTTACAAAACTACCATCATTATGATCATTAACAACTTTAGTAACACCCCATGGCCTCTTCCTACCCCAAAAGCTTCCAAATCCAAACTCTCCCTTCTCCCAAAGTTCCTCCATCACTTTCTCAACTTCAACCATACAACAACCACGATTGTGTACATCACCATCTTTTAGATCCATATCCTCTTGAACCCTGATGGATTGTTCATGAATTCTCAAAACCACATCTTTATAACAACCCATTTCTCTTTGCACCCCCTTCTTTTGACAAAATATTTTTTTACCATATTCTCTTGTTTTCCTCACCATCTTGCGCAACACAAGTACAAAAATTTGCAAGATCAAGCATTGGCAGCAGCATGATATGACAACACAATCGGCAGCAATCATGTTCAAATCTTCCATGGTTTTGAAGGAGAAGGAGGGGGTGTGGAAAGTAATTATTAAAAGAAGGCATGCCTTGTTTAAAGAATAGGTTCCTTTTCCCTTCTTCTTTGGTCTTACTAAGGAAAAAGCAAGAACAATAATATGATGAGGAAACGCTAAGATATCATTGCATTCATTAAATTATTTGGTTGTGGCCTAAACGCAAACTATAGCTTCTAATAAGGGTTATGACATATAACCGGATATTTAAAGTGAAGATTACAATTATGGTAAGGTATATATACGTGTCAATAAGTGGTTGGTTAGATGATAGAAACTTGTGAGGTGGTGCTTCACCTTTTTGGTGGATTTCTCTTTGGCCAAACACTACAATGTTTGGAAGTGGCTTTCTTAAGATTTTACATTACGGAAAAAAATAATAATTAAACCTCCTTAATTAATGTGATTTACTGTTTTTCCTATCTAAAATGGCATTTAATAATTAATTGTTGGAAATATAAGTGGGATTAGTTGAACTCAGGACTCTGTCTCTCAAACTTTTGGGAGTTTGGAGGAGAAGGGAAGGGATGGTTTTGGAGGAAGGAAAAGAAAGGAAAATAAAAAAAAAAATCAAATAAGAGTAAATTTATAGAGAATGATATAAGAATGTGTAGGATGAATCGATTTTTAATTTTAGAGTATTATAATAAGGTGTTTGTTTCAGATTTTTTAAAAATTATTTTGTTAAAAAAATGAAAAGTTAAAAATATTAGCTTCTCAAATTCGCTAATGCGATAGATGAAAGAGAAAGATACCAAAAATTTTAAAACACATAACTTAACCCACTAATAAGAGAAAATTATGTAATTACCCTTACCCATTTTGAAAAATCCAAAATTACCCTCCAATTTTTTTTTTCAGGCACTCAATTGTGACAGTTTTTCTCCATCCATGAGGCTCTGATATAGGTTTTTCATCAAATAAGTTTCATTCTCCTTTTCAATTTTTTCACATCGTTATTTTATTATTTCTACGCCTTTTATTTGAATCATTTTATTTTTACATCATTCATACGATGATACTATTTTTTTTTTTGCTTTTGTGTGTTTATTTATTGCTTTTTGATGAGTAAGGTACATTAATCAATTTTAAAATGTGTATAAGAAATGGATTAAACTTATAAATTTTATAGGGTATTATAAAAGTCATGTTCTTTATGGTAATTTTGTAGTTTAAAAAATCACTTTTATAAAATTGTATACAAACAGATTAAAAATCATTTTAAAAAAAATCATTTTTATGATAGTAAACAAACAGAAATAAAAAAAAAATCATTTTTAAACAAATTTCTACAAAATAATCTCTAAATTTTTTAAATTAAAAATCATTTTTATTTAAGCTCAAACAAACGCACCCAATATCAAAACCTGAGACAAAATCAATAAATTGGATTGCAGGTAGAGTAGTTTAATGAAATTGAGAATTTGGGTTGCAAGTGAAACCGTGAAAGAGAAACAAGGATTAGGTGATACGATTCTTGTGCAAGTGTTTTATTAAAAAATGAATCTCACCCAATAATTTGAATCAAATCCTTATTATTAAAAAATTTCACAATAATAAAGAGTTCTCACGTGATACACTCAATATTAATTGTCATTACCATGTAAATTGCATTTGAACTCTAAAAAATTTTCACCAAAAAAAAAGTTTGAATATTGCCATTGCCATGTAAGTTTGCATCTCAACTTTAAAAATTATTCACCAAAAACAAAGTTTTTGAATATACTCATGTCCCAAAAATAAGTAATAACATTTGAATCCTTCTTTTATAAACCGAAGTAATCACGGAAAATAAATTAGATCAACCTAATTACAACAAAAAGACTTAAAGAGCAAAAGTGTTACATTATGTCATTTAGGAAATTAAAGAGAAATTATCAAAATTAATGAAAAAGAATAAAAATTTAACAAAATTAACTAGTATATTGGTGTATTTTTATTTTCATAAATAAAAAGTAGAAAATAATAATTTGAGAACGATGCATATAATATGAATTATATTAACTACTTATTTTGTCATATGTCAACTTTTTCTCGTTAATTTAGTTATTTAATTTAACTCATTTTACATTAATAGAACAAATTCATTTGATAAATAGTATTAAACTTTACATTAATGGTGCATGCTCTGATTTGGAGGGTGATTTGTTTTCCTATTCTTATGTTTATATTTTTATTTTTATTTTCTCTCAAGATCTTAATTAGATGTTTTTATCCTCCCATCCATTTTCTTATTCTATTTTTTGTTCCTTTTAATGATTACTTTTATTTGGTGCTTTGGCCTCCTCCTTCCGAGCATTAAGTGGCCCTAAATGTTGATGGAAGTTCATACGGAAATCCTGGTAGAGCAGGCTATGGAGGTTTAATTAGATATCACAAAGGTTCATGGGTTTTAGGATTTAGTGGACATATTAGTTTTGCCGACAGTCTAGAAGTTGAGCTCTTAGCCATATTGAATGGATTAATGTTAGCTTGGGACATTGGTTGTAAAGATGTGAATTGTAGATCGGATTGTATGAAAGCATTATCTTTGATTAAGGACACGGCATCTCAATCTCATAAATATGCTAAGATCATTCATGATATCAAAAAACTTGTATCTAGAGATTGGGTTGTTTCGTTTGCACACACGTACAGAGAAGGTAATCAGTGTGCAGACTTTATGGCAGAGTTGGGAGCAAATGACATGAATTATATGAGAGTATTTCCACAACCACCGAATTTCCTATCTTCTTTACTCTTTAGTGATGCTATGAGAATTCCTTATACAAGGCTGTAATTATGTTTGACCTATTGCTTAGCAAAATATGCTTTATGTAATAATGAAGGGGTGTGGATAACAAGTGATTAATTTTCATTATATGATGTTTTAATCTTGTACATATTAGATTAAATGAGTTATATAAATATCAAATATTATATTTTCTATATTTTTCTACAAATAATAGTATTTAAGTGTACATATTTTAAAGTATAAGATTTTAGGCGATTCTACATGCATATGTGCGTTTGTAGTTAATGTGATATTTTCTTGTATGTTGACTAATATTAAGTGTGCAAATAATTATATTTAATTATTTCTAAATATATCTTATTTTAATTAATTATTTTACAAATAATTATCTTGAGATATTAGTAATATTGTTATTGATTTTCTTTATTTCTATATAGTTGATACGGTATAATTTTATACATATTTATTTTGATTTAGTAATTAATATAAATTGTTGATGTTATATTTATTTATTTTATGATTTCGACTATTCTATAAAAATGATGTATTTTTATGTGATTATTTTGAAAAATGTTATAGTAATAATTATAGTTATTATTTTTAGTATGAGAGTTTTGATTAAAATTATATTTATCTATGTTAAGGAAAAATAATATTATGTTAAAATGAGTGTTTTGGAAAAAAAAAAGTTTCTAGCGTGGATTATTAAATTAAATTATTTATTAAGAACTTTTAGAAATACTAGAAAATAAAATTTGGATAAGACGACTTTACACCCTTATTTTCTACTTCTGCATATTAATTTGGGCTATTACTTGTTGGGCTTTCCTTTTCTACACTTGCGAGTTGCTCATTACACCCTCCATTTTTGCCTCAAACTGGACTCCTCTGTGTTGGGCCTTACAGGCTTTTTTACTCTTGTACATATACATCTACTATCTGCACCCCTTTATCTGCGAAAAAAAAAAAAAGAGAAGGAAAACAGCAGCACTAAGGAGCCACAACAAGCTAAACCCTCTTTCTCTCAAATTCATTCCACCAATTCCTTGCCATTTGAATCGATCCCAACCTCTATCCCACACAAAATTGGCCATTTAATCCACTTTTGGGATCAATTTTATCAATCAGTGTTCCGTTTCTTCAGAAACAACTCTGTTTCTTTCGTTGGGCAAGCTATTTTTGACCGATTCCGATCACCACGTTTATCGAATCAGAAAACAAGAATCTGTTTTGGATTTCTTTCGTCGAAACCTTCAAGAAGCACTACTCATTTGCATTTTTTAGTGAAGTTGACGTCAGACCCTTCTAGCGTCCTAACGAGTAGGTGAAACTTTTTCTGCAGTTTTTCTCGTCGTTTTGACTCCCCTTTTGCTCCTAAAATTATTATTAATTTTGTAACATTTATTTTATGCTCCGCATAATTTATCAATCGCGTCTCAGTGATTTTGTGAACTCCTTGTTTATTCGGTTTCGCTCGCTGTATGTTGTTGATCTGCAGTTGCTATGGAAAACTTGAATTGATTTATGTGTTTGAGAAAGCGTCTAAATAAGGTAAGGGGTGAGAGAGTGTTTGGATTCATGAGTATAATATATTGTGAGATGAATGAGAAAACTGTATTTCCCAACTATTCATTCGGGTCTCGCTACGTGCGATAGTAACCCTTTGAGAGATAAATTGATTAATGTGAAAATATGAGAATTGTGAGATTAAAATGTCAAATAGAAATGTTTATAAGGTGTTGATTGATTTAATTTTTGTTATTTGTGTGGTAGTTGATATTTGCCATTATTGTGATGTTGGATGTCGAATGAAATTATGTGCATATATTTGATTAGACAATTTACGTGATATGATAATAAAAGATGGATGGGTGGTGTGATATATGCTTACGTGATGATAATGATGATTTTTGATTGATGATAGTGATGTTATAAAATTGTGATGAGTATAGATGATGATCATGATTATGTATGATTAATGATGTTATAAAATTGTGATGAGAATATTGAAGTACCCCATAATTGATGAAATAGTGATGATTCCAACTTATGCTAAAGATGATGCTCTTAATGGAGTAGTCTAAGTTAACGAGGGGAGAAAATAGTTGTTGGAACTATTTGAAGTTGAGGTGATTTTATGAAGTAGGGATTATTTTGTCATTATATAGATAGGGTCTGACAAGCCTAGTGATTTCATGGAAGTACAACTAAATGAGCCTGATCGTGCCGATCAGCTATTGAGCCTTAAGGAAAGATTGTTAAACCTTGAAGGTATTCGAATGAGGAATTCCTAGGTGACTTAGAGATAACACTCCAAATGTCGGGAGCTATCCTGCAACACACATTTACCTCGACTGATGAAGGGGTGTGGATAACAAGTGATTAATTTTCATTATATGATATTTTAATCTTGTACATATTAGATTAAATGAGTTATATAAATATCAAATATTATATTTTTATATTTTCTATATTTTTCTAAAAATAGTAGTATTTAAGTGTACATATTTTAAAGTAAAATATTTTAGGCGATTCTACGTGCATATGTGCGTTTGTAGTTAATGTGATATTTTTTTGTAAATTGACTAATGTTAAGTGTGCACATAATTATATTTAATTATTTCTAAATATATATTATTTTAATTAATTATTTTACAAATAATTATCTTGAGATATTAGTAATATTGTTATTGATTTTCTTTATTTCTATATAGTTGCTACGGTATGATTTTATACATATTTATTTTGATTTAGTAATTAATATAAATTTTTGATGTTATTTTTATTTATTTTATGATTTCGACTATTCTATAAAGATGATGTATTTTTATGTGATTATTTTGAAAGATATTAAAGTAATAGTTATAGTTATTATTTTTAGTATGATAGTTTTGATTAAAATTAGATTTATCTATAGTTATAGTTATTATTATGTTAAAATGAGTGTTTTGGAGAAAAAGTTTCTAGCGTGGATTAGTAAAATAAATTATTTATTAATGACTTTTAGAAATATTAGAAAATGAATTTTGGACAAGTACAATGAGACTTAGGTCTTACGTATGATAGACATTTGACTCATGGTTGGTGGTATGGCCTATTTGCGCCCATAGTGGCGTCCAACTGTCCAAGATGATCAATCTTACTCATAAGTTTTTTGAGCTTTGAGTTTGATTTGTTTTCTTTATAAAAAAAAAAAAGTAAAATATAATCCATTTAACTATCTGGACATATTTTTAAGAGTTTGGTATAGTCTTTATCTTTTTTTTGTAATTTAGATTTAAAATTGGCCATTGTCAAAAAAAAAGTTTTAATTTGGTCATGATTTTATCTTTCAAAAAATATCATGATACTATAAAATATATAATCATATTACTCCCTTGTGACTCATTTATAAGAAAAATAATTTATTTTTACTGTTATTAAAGTCATATTGTAATAACCATCATCAATGGTCTAGAATATAGTAATTAATTCAAACATTTTGACAAAACAGAATATGTGATTTTAAAATTCTACAAGGTACATTAAACAAAATAAATTGTAACTATAAATTTATAATTTACAATCATACTTTGATGAACAAAAATTACATCGCATACTATTCTCTATTACAATAAAATTTAATATTAGATTTAAAAAAACATCAATAATTCATTTTTAAAAATAT
>JBBPBP010000004.1:18192060-18214523 GCA_037974735.1 Cicer chorassanicum
AAATAATAATAATAAAATATGAATTTGATGTATTTTTTTCTTCAATTTGTAGTACTTTTCTTTAATTTAACGTGTTATAACAACTTTATCCTATTTGTTTTGGCACATTATTATTAAAATTATTATTCTTTTTATTATTATTATTATTAAAATTTATAATATTAATATATTTTATTTTACTAATAGTATTTTGAATTTTTAAATATTTTAATTATTTATAATTTATTAAATAATAATAAACATAATTTGATAATTAAAAGAAGTGTGATATTTTGATCAAATAAAAAGAAAATATAAAAAACAAAAAGTCAAATCCAGAATAACCATTATTCCATCCGTACTTCCTTAGTCTTCGGCCTTCACTCACTCGCAAGAAATCCTAAAATTTTCTGGTTCGAAGCCGCCACTACCACCATCACCTCCAACGTTTCTGGTTGGAAGCGACCACCACCGGTTCTGTCAACGTTAATACCGTCTTTCTTTTTTTCTTTTTCTTCTCATCAACTGTAAATTACAGAATAGATTCAGGCCTTGTAAAGCATAGCATAGTCTAGCCTTAAATTTTGGGTGAAAGCATAGCCACTGTATTTTTAGATGTGTCTTATCTTCCATTCTCTCTAGAATGAAATATAAGTAAAAATGTTTATTAAAATTTTAGTCTCAAATATACATAAATTTTTCAACTAGAATGAAATATAAGTAAAAATGTTTATTAAAATTTTAGTCTCAAATATACATAAATTTTTCAACTACTATTTTTGTCTTTGACATAAAGTATTTGCTATCCTTCCAAGGCTGATGCAAAACTAATAACTTTGATATTTTAGTAATTAATCTGGATGATGCTATTTTGAACTGATACCATTTGAATCAGATTTACTGCTTTACTACTTTTATTTGCATGCTTTTCTTTTACTCTTACGTGTTTTTTTTTAATATGCATTGTTTTCTTTTACCTTTAGCCCTTTTTTGAACAGTTTATGTCAACTGCAGTGGATACTAAAAGTTCATAATGTATACATGTTTACAACAGTTTTGTTTTGTTTATTAACAGGTCACAAAATATATTAAAGTATTAACCGAAGAATCAAATCAAGGACATGCAGAAGGATGGATCCTTCTACTTCTTGCAATGCTGGTATGTTTCTTGGCTCTATGTGCCTTGCTTTATTATTTATTGCCTTCGTTTAATTTATTGACATATGTTGTGTTTTTTATTAATCTCAGATAGTGGGTTAAGGCATGGATTGTAGAGGATTTAGGCATTGCATTGCAGGTGGTACTCTTTATATAAAACGTCTCATAGTATCCTAGTTTATAATCTCAGTTTGTGGGTTTATGTTTTGAAATATGTTTGGAGCCTTCTTTGGTGAACCAACTACTTTTTAATTTCTGATTTGTTTCTTTTTGTTTTGCTCTTCATCATTGTTGGAATGCCTTTTTGTGTCTCTTTTGGTCTCCTTTTTGTGCATTACTTTCTTACTGATGAATCATATCAATGGCTGTCGTTCCCATTGAATATCACTTCGGTGATGACTCTTTTCCATCCGAATCATATTAGTAGTGATTTCTTTTCCTTTCGAGGGCTGTTCTGACTATGACTTTTGTTGGTTGAAGTTATGAGTTACTCCACCCCAACTCTTTCATAATATTATGTTCCTTTATGAGAAATTTGTTTTCAATAAATACTCCATTTCTCCACTTACTCTCTCTTTCCTCACTCATATAATAAGATTTTCAAATTTAGGGGCTGTTTGTTGCAGTATTGTAGATAAAATCACTTTGTTTTATAATCTGAAACAAATGGACTCTATATGTTACTTTTTTTTTATATAATTTGAAACAAACAACCCTATATGTATATAGAGAAATACTTATATGGGCACAATATTATATATTACATTAGTGAATTTGTTTAATATATATTGATTCTGAATCAGGTGAGAAGCAACGAGGAAAAAAAAGGAGCAAACCTCTACATCTTCATGCAGATTTGATCTATGTCATTCTGTCCAGGTTGCTAACAAAGTCTGTGATTCGATTTATGTGTGTGAGCAAAACATGGAACTCTTTAATACAAGATCCTTATTTTCTTCGGCTCCGCCAAAGCTTGATAAACCCAACAGACAACCTCTGTCTTTTTGTCTGTCCTAGAATGGTATATTCAGACCCGACAAGGTGGCTACCTGATATCTTCTTAGGACATGTACCAACTCATGAAAACCAAAGGCCACTAGAACTAAACAGTTCCACATATATTACCACCATGCCCCTTTCTGATGAATTTGCTGTCCAAAGTGTGAATGGTTTGCTTTGCTTTTATCCTAAATTGAACAATTCCGGCATAGGCACACATATATGTAACCCAACAACCCGTCAAGTTGTTACCCTCCCCCGTGACAACGCCATAGATTTTTATCCCAAGTTCAAGCATCTCACTCATTTTGGATATTACCCTTTGGGAAATAAATTTAAGGTTCTTGTTGTCATCTTGAATGAGGCTAATTCATTTCAAGAGTTGAGGATTTTGACAGTTGGTGATTATGTATGGAGGAATGTTGCACATACCATTCCATATGAATATGATTTAATGTCTCAAAAAGACCCTTTAAGATGTATTGGTGAATGTGTGAATGGGGCTATACATTGGTTAGATTTAACTCACAAGGTCATCTTGCTGTTTGATTTGGGGAGCGGGCAATTTAGAAGAATTCCTATCTTCGATGTCTTAGAAAACTACTCCATACTTAGTTCCCAACTTAGTTTGTTTAGTGGATGTTTACGCATATTGACACACCTGGGGCCAGATTTCGTAGATTTCTCAATTTTGCAGGACTATGAAAATCAAGTATGGACAAATAAAAGGTACTCTCTAAAAGGTATAATATTTCGATATGGAGTACGAGACATACTGCGCAGAATATACACAGAAGAGATCATGTTGCTGCCGCAAGTTAATAGGTTCATTGATTTTTATGTTTATTATTTCAACCCCAAAAAAAAAAGCTCTAGTTTATTTATGGCAGTGCTAATTCCTATGGGTTATTATAGTCCTCGGGATGTAAGGTATATGAGAACGTTGTTTGTGTATCAAGAAAACTTCAAGCGGTTGTAATATTGTTTTAAATTATGTTTTAGCTCCAGTTTTTTCACTAGGAGTATTCTGCGTGCACAATATGAACAAGAGAATTTAAGCTATAGTTGGAATGATCGTCTACAATTTCACTTGTCTATAATTACATAAGGCTTTTGAAATTATTTATGGAAGAATCGATATTTTGTGTTGTCTTTCAAAGATGAATATGAATTGATGGTTTACAATTGTTTTTTACA
Source organism: Cicer chorassanicum (assembly GCA_037974735.1). NCBI lineage: Eukaryota > Viridiplantae > Streptophyta > Magnoliopsida > Fabales > Fabaceae > Cicer > Cicer chorassanicum. Next base: position 18,195,394 of record JBBPBP010000004.1, read on the forward strand.
ATTTTTTTATTCAAGTCTTCGTTTTCGTTTGATGGTTGTGCAAGAAAATAATAATACGATAAGCATATAGTTTTTTATTAAACAAATAACCTACGTTAAGAGACATACACATGTTTTGGAATAACCTACGTTAAGAGAGGACACATACACATGTTTTGGAATATGTGGCGTACATATAGTATGTTATTTCATCTGGCGTACATATAGTATGTTATTTCATTTGATATATAATTGTAGCAAATTTGCTTCATTTGATATATAATTGTAGTATGCTATTTCTACCATTGAATTTGTTTTTTTAATATATAGTTTTAGTAGTTTATCTGAGTTTGTTTTTTTAATATATATATATATATATATATATATATATATATATATATAATAGAAGGTTGCTTGATATCTGATATCTACTTTTGATTGATGGCTATTATTGACCCAAAAAAACTTGTGACGGTCCAATGTCCGGTGTGTTGGATGTGAAGATAAAGTGAAAACAAGCAAAACATAAGGTGAGAAGAGAGAAATATGTGAAATAAAAAATAAATTGATGTATTACTATTTATTTTTTTGTTGAATATAATTGATATATTATTTAGAATAAGAGAAATAGATAAAAGATAAGTATTGATTAATTTTTAAAATACAAAAATATCCTTGAAATAAAAATACCCTCATCGAAACTATTTTACTTTTTATTTAGAATTAATTAAATCAATAACTTAACTGAATTTATAAAAAATTTAAGGGATACATAAATTTTTTATCCCTAAAAAGATACTATATTTCATTTTTAGTCTCTTTAAACATTTTTTTTCAAATAATGGTTACTCGAATATTTTCTATCAACAATTTTGGTCCTTACTTTTAATTCAACGCATGTGTATCATTAAAAAAATTGAATGATTTTTTAACAACATGTTTAGAATATTATAAGAATCTCCTATATAAAAATTTAGAATTTTTGACAAAAGATAAATTAAATATGAATTTTTAAGCACTAAAAGCTTAAAAAATAATTTGAAGTCATTACTTATTAAAAAATTCTAAATTTTTGTAGGATAAATTATTATAATGTTTTAACCATGCATACATGCAGAAATCATTCAAAAATTCAGATAATACTCATAAATTATTTTAAAAACAGAGGCCAAGATTAATGACGCAAAATATTTGAGGTACGCTTATTTGAAGAAATTTTTTAGAAGAACTAGGGTTGTGTTGTGTGTTGTATGACTTAAATGAATTGGTTATATAGAGTTTACAGATTGTGCTAATGACTTGAATTTCTGAATTCTAAGTTTACTATCATGATACCCAAAGTCTAAGTGTTTTATTATCGTGCTTATTCTATGTTTCGAATCATATCTGCGGGTGTCACAAAAACTTCATACAGTGAGCCAAGTAATTGTTGGAGCTGTTATTGGATCCATTTGCTCTGACTTATGGTATTGGCTATGGAATGGTTTTATGCTAGATGCTTTTCTATCCTCTTTGTGGGTAAAAATCATTGTTATTTTGGGTTCTGCAGGAATTTGGTTAGGTTTCCTTTCACATGTATACACCATTGGCTTAAAGACAAATGAAATGGAACTTGATGAATAACATTAAATTAGCATTGTATTGTACCATGCTGTAAGGGCTAAATCATTTTACTTTGGTCATTCAAAATAATTTGTTTACAAATGATTAGCTATCAAATGAGCTCATAACTGCAGCTATGCCGACTCCATCGTTTCATCACTTCCTCTTTTTAGCTTTGTTGTTTTCTCTTCTCTATTGGACATTCAAGTGTTAACTTTAAACAGGAATGTTTAAGAAAGTAAAACATACATGAAATTGGTTTAGTATCAGTGGAAAAGATATACGTGAAAAGATTTATAAACTCGCTGTCGAAACACTTTAAATCATTCAAAATGTTATATCAAACCCACTATAGAGCATTAACAAGACTTGCTTTACAATATTGATTATTGGGCATACATGTTGGAACAATTGATAGTGCGCAGCGGGAAAGGAAGAAGAAGAAAGAAAAGGAATTGCAGAGGCAGAAATTGATTCTGGATTAATCCAGGATTGATCTGTTATTACTCCAAGATCGATCATGGAACGATCCTCACAGAAAAACTCTGTCATTTCAATTATTGTCAAATTACACACTTCACATACAAGCTGTTAGTTATATATAGGCTGTTACATTATGATGCAATGCACTTAACTAACTAACTAACTCTAACAACCTACTAAATGGCATTTATGAATTACACTACAACACTTCCCCTTAATTCATAATTGTTGAACACTTATAACACCAAGCTTCTTTCTCAAAAATTCAAATCTGTCCAGCTTCAAAGCCTTTGTGAAACCATCTGCTAGCTGCACTTCAGTTGGACAATATTGTACTTCAATCATTCCATTGTTCACTTGCTCTCTAATGAAATGGAACCTTGTATCTATATGTTTACTTCTGCCATGTGAGATTGGATTTTTAGCAAGGTTGATTGCTGACTTGTTATCAATTCTGAGTTTAAGAGGCTTTATCACTTCACACCTTAATTCCTTCATCACTGAATCCAGCCATATTGCTTGACAAGTTGCAAATGTACCTGCTATATATTCTGCCTCGCAAGATGAAAGTGCAGTCACTGGTTGCTTCTTTGTACACCAAGATATGGCTGCCTCATTGAACTTGAAAACATAACCAGATGTACTCCTTCTATCTGTGATGTCTCCACACCAATCACTATCCGAATATCCAATGAATTCACTTCCTTCACCTTGGCTGCCATTGGGAAATAGCAGACCAAATTCCTTTGTGCCTTTTATATACCTAAGTATTCTTTTAGCAGCTATCAAATGAGTCTTCCTTGGATCATTCATGAATTTGCTAATGACACTAACTGAGTAACATATGTCAGGCTTGCTGTTGCACAAATATCGCAGCGATCCAACCATATGTCTGAATGTTGTTGGATCAACCCTTTCTTCCTCACTGCACTCATCAATCTTTGAGCTTGTCTCTGATGGATTTGAGACTGAATTGCAGCTATTCATCTCAAATTTTTCCAGCATTTCACCTATATACTTCTGCTGATGCATGACTGTTCCACTTTTCAATTTCAGAAATTCCATTCCTAGGAAGAATGAGAGTTCACCTAGATCAGTCATTTCGAATTCATATTTCAGCTTGTGTTTCACCCTTTCAATCTCTGCTGCCTTGCTCCCAGTAATGAGCAAATCATCCACATATAAACAGATTATCATTGTTTCTTCTGCACTTGAACTCTGCACATACACACCAAACTCCACTGCACACTTTGTGAAGCCTATCTGCATTAGGAATTGATCAATCCTCTTATTCCAAGCTCTAGGGGCCTGCTTCAAACCATACAAAGCTTTATGGAGTCTATACACCATGTTTTCCTTGCCTTGTATTTCTAATCCAGGAGGCTGTGACACAAACACAATCTCTTCAAGTGGACCATTTAGAAAGGCTGATTTTACATCCAAATGGTAGAGTAACCACCTTCTCTTGCAAGCTAGAGCCACCACTAATCTTATAGTCTCAAGTCTTGCAACTGGAGCAAACACTTCATTGTAATCAATACCATGTTTCTGTAAAACATGTTTTGAAATTTTCCCATCAGGATTGATCTTCAGTTTGAAGACCCACTTCACATCAATCTTCCTTTTCTTGTCTGGCAGATTAACTAGTTCCCATGTTTGATTCTTCTCAATTGATTGGAGTTCTTCCATCATAGCTTTCCTCCATACATCTATCTTCAATGCTTCTTCATAATTGAGAGGTTCAGAGTCTGCCATCAATGCAAAATGAATGATATCACCTTCATCATTTACTGCATTATTAGAAATTAATTCGCAATCATTCAGCCTGCTTGGAATTTGTCTGATTCTTTGAGGTCTCACTACTTCTGCCACTTCTTCTGGTTCACCTGCATCATTATTGATCACTTCTTCATCCTCTGATTCATCACTGGAATCAGGATAAATGCAGCCTTGTTGATTCTCTTCACTGTACACTGGTTCCTCTTCCCATTTCCACTTTTCAGCCTCATTCACAATTACATCCCTACTGATATGCACCTTTTTAGTTACAGGATTATACAACTTATAGGCACCTGTGGGATGATAACCTATAAGTATCATAATCTCACTCTTATCTTCAAGTTTGCTCCTCCTAACATCTGGTACATGCTTATAGCACAATGAGCCAAAAACCTTGAAATGCTTCACACTTGGCTTTCTTCCACACCAGGCTTCCTCTGGAACCTTCTGATTCAACTTCTTTGTAGGACATTTGTTTAGAATATAAGCAGCTGCAGTGGCTGCTTCACCCCAAAAAGTGTGTGGTAGGTTCTTTTGCTTGATCATGCTTCTTGCCATATTCAATAGGGTTCTGTTTCTTCTCTCAGCAAGTCCATTGTGCTGAGGTGTATATGGAGCTGTCACTTCATGCACAATGCCTTGATTAACACAGAAATCTTCAAACTCTTTTGAGGTATATTCTCCTCCACCATCAGTTCTCAAGATCTTAATTGATTGGTCACTTTCATTTTCAATTAAGCTCTTGAATTTCCTGAATACCTCTAATGCTTCACTCTTAAGCTTGATTGTATACAGCCACATCATTCTTGTAAATTCATCAACAAAAGTGATGAAGTATCTGCTTCCCCCCAATGAAGATACTTCAAAAGGGCCACATATATCATAGTGGACCACTTGCAGTGCTGCAGTAGCTCTTTTAGGTGCTTCAGATACAAATGGGAACCTGCTTTGCTTACTCTTCATACATACTTCACAAATAGTTTTTCTGACATTCAGCTTTGGCAGCCCATACACTAAATCTTTAGTATTCAAATCACTAAGACTTCTAAAGTTTAGATGACCATACCTCTTGTGCCATAAGCCTTCAATATCTTCATTAACTGCTGCAGACAAACACATCATTTTCTCACTTGAAATGTTGCATCTGTAGGTTCTGTTTTGTGACATGTTTGATTTGAGCACCAACACCTTCTTTGCATCAAACAGCTTCAAAGAATCACCATCCATAGTCACTGAGAATCCCTTTTCCACCAATTGACCAATGCTTATGAGATTGCACTTCATCTCTGAAACATACATCACATCTGAAATAATGATTCTTCTGCCATCATTGCTTTTGATCACTATATTTCCACTACCTTCAGCCATTAGATTTCTGCTATCAGCCAGCTTTATGCTTGTTTTCTTGCTAGCATCAAAGCTTGTCAACCATTCTCTATATGATGTCATGTGGTTTGAGCATCCAGAGTCAAGAAACCACTCTTCATTCTTGATCTTCTCATCATTGGTAGTAGCCATCATCAACACTATACTGGAATTATCTCCATGTGCCAGATTTGCTTCTTCATCGTCCTTTTGATCTTTCTTGAACCAACATTCATCTGCAAAGTGCCCATACTTCTCACAGTTGAAGCATTGTACCTTACTTTTGTCAAAATCCTTCTTCTTGTTCTGATTTTTGCCAAAACCCCCTTTCTTTGAAGATTCAGCTTTGTCTTCACTCTTGTTCTTACCATTGTTGGACCAATTTGCTCTTCTCTTTCCCTTTTTCTTGAAGTCTTTCTAGTTTCCCTCCTTCTTGGTAGTTTGAACTTGAAATGCTTGTTGAACTGATCTTTCAGAATTTCTATCAAATACCAAGAGTTCATGTGCCTCCAATGAATTTTGCAGCTCTTCAATTTTCATAGTCTTCACATCCTTTGCTTCTTGAATAGCTACCACAATGAAATCGAATTTTGGACTCAAAGATCTCATCACTTTTTCAACTACCATCTGATCTGTAATGTTCTCCCCACAAGTTCTCATTTGATTGACTATGACTGTTAATTTTGAGAAGTAATCACTTACTTTCTGATATGCCTCCATCTGCATCATCTCATACTTTCTTCTATAGGATTGTAGCTTCACTTGCTTCACCTTTTCTCCACCAGTGTGATAGTTTTCTAAGATGTCCCATGCTTCTTTGGATCTTGTGGCTTTCGAAATCTTCTCAAAATGCTGGTTGTCAACATTCTGCTGAATGTAGAACAAGGCTTTGCAATCCTTCTTCTTGGCTTCCTTGAATGCATTCCTCTGTGCATCCGTTGGATTCTCTACCAAGTCCTCATAGCCGTCCTGCACAATTTCACTCACTTCTTGTGCTTCAAATAAAGATTTCATCAATGCACTCCATCGATCCCAGTTCTTGCCATCAAGAACAAGAATATGTGATCCAAACCATTGCTGTTCATTATGCCTTTCAAGAAACTATCACTCTGTGTTTCCCTTGATTGTTCCCCTCACTTTTCACTCGTGTTTCCCTTGATTTTAACCCAGCTCTAGATGCCAATTGTTGGAACAATTGATAGTGCGCAGCGGGAAAGGAAGAAGAAGAAAGAAAATGAATTGCAGAGGCATAAATTGATTCTGGATTAATCCAGGATTAATCTGTTATTACTCCAAGATCGATCCTGGAATGATCCTCACAGAAAAACTCTGTTATTTCAATTATTGTCAAATTACACACTTCACATACAAGTTGTTAGTTATATATAGGTTGTTACATTATGATGCAATGCACTTAACTAACTAACTAACTCTAACAACCTACTAAATGGCATTTATGAATTACACTACAACAATACCTACAAAGAGAGGAAGGGAGATTAGTGTCCGCCAAAACCATATTCAGTGCAAGTTTTGATGATACATAATATGATAGGATCTTAACTTACATAACATGATACATGCCATGTGAATTTTTCTAGCATGTGCATGTCATACAATGCCTATTTGACCCCCATAACCAGAGTGCTTAAGAAACCCCACGTCCTGTCGCCAATTTTCTTTAACTTTTACTTCAATCTGTTCAAAGTTCAAACACCAGTGTTGAGTAAATATTTTTCATCTTTAATAACAATATGTATGATGCTTGTACCTCATTATTACTTGAAGCTCAAGATTAGTGGTATAAGAAACAGAAAAATGACGAGTTCTTAGGATAATAACATAGAAATTAAAAGTATTTAAGCCGAATAGCTTGTTCCTTGTGCCATGGAATGAATTTTTCAATCTGAAGTTAACTATCTTGATGTCTAATGTTTAGTGTCAGCTTGTCATCCTTATTCTATGTTTTCAGTCATACCTGCGGGTGTCGCAAAAACTTCATAGCTGATAGTTGGAGCATTTGTCGGGTCCATATGCTCTATATTGTGGTTGGCTTTGTAATGCTTTTATATCCTCTTTATGGGTCAGAATCATTGTTGTTTTGGGGTCTGCAGGAATTTGTTTAGGTTTTCTTTTATATATGATTCGCCATTGGCTTAAAGAGGAATGAAACTTGATCAAAATGTGTTATAACATCAACATTGTACCGACTTCTGTGGTACATTCTTTAATTTTACTTTTTTGGTGAAGTTAAGTTAATTGTTTTAGCCAATGGTAAGAAAGGCAATGCATAATAATTATTTTTAACAGTAATTGATGGTCAACAATAATAATAGATAAATTTTTTAGTAATAATTATTTTAGTAATCTTTTAGTTTTTTGTATTTGTTAGAGAATTTTTTTTAATCAATAGAAAACCCAAGCATCGAACTCAAGAATCCTAAGCTAAATTGTGAATAGTTAAGTTTCGGTGAATGTTATGAATAGCGTGAGCAAATCTATTATATATTAGATTAGTTTAATTTTTTTTTAAGGTTAGGAAACTATAATATGGTGTGTATATATATATATAACTTAAACATTTATTTATGTATGATATATTAATAGTAATTGATATAAAAAATTATATTGTTAAATTATCCAAATTAGAATTATAGAATTATAGTTTGACTAATTAGTTAAGTTTAATTAGTTGATTCATCGAAATTAGAATTTCTAAATTATATTGAGTCTAAATAGTAAATATTGAACTGATAAAAAATTTAAATTTTTATGTCATAATTAATTACTTGAAATTTAATTATTGGATGATTAAAGTTGGACAAAATACAATTTAAAATTTTTAATTTTGATCGTATGTTTCAATCTTTATAAAGTAGGCAGAGTATGATTTATAAATTTTAATATACTCCCTACATTTCTAAATATAAATATAAATATTTATTTAATTAAAATTATCTTTAAATATAAGTTTTTTTAAAAAAAAAATTACTAAATTTCTTTTTTCTTTCTTTTCCATCTCATTTTCATCAAGAAACTATAATACATTTATATGTTTAATATGTTACAAATGTTTTAGAAGTTGTTACTTTTATTCGCAAAAACTATTCTAATAATAAGAGATCTAATCCTATCAAAATTCTATAATGAATGCGAAAGAGGCTGTAACCTATTGAATATGCGAAAACTATTGTTAAACTAGAATAGTGTTAAACTAGAACAGGGAGACATAACGTGGTTGAGGCTGACGATCTTGCATTTGTAACACACAATCCGTTAATATTGCTATTTGGAGTTGACGATTTTGGATACGATTTTGCATTTGTATCAGTACCAGAATCTGTCAAAATATTGGTAAGTTACATATTGTTCATTTTTTTTTGTGATTTGTTACATAGTAATTGGATGAATTGAGATAGTATCTTGTAAATTGATAATTAATTGACTATTTATTTTTTTGATCTACCCGAAAGAATAAAAGAAACATCTTCTTTTTTAATTTCATATTTTATTATAATAAAGTATAAAATAATTTAATTCGAGTATTTATTTCAATTAATTTGTTTAACAAAAAAATAATTTGTTTCAGTTATATATAAAATACTAATAAAATTTATTAAATTATCCCTGTTAAAGAATGTATTATGAGTAATAATATTAAATGATTAGAAAGTAATTAAAGTAAACAAAATTCAAAATATTTTTTTTATAATAATTACCAGTATTACACAAATAATATTAATAACTTATCACTAAAATAAATTATTTGAAATTATTATATGTATGATTTATTTGAAATTATTTTTTACATGACTAAAGTAAAATCAAACTTACTAGACAAAGAACAAAATACTGGAGTTTTCAGATGAAGACAAGTATTAACTAAAATATTATAATTGAAATTCTTATTAGTTATATAGTGTTTTTTAGAGTTTCACACAATTTATACATAGTCGACAAGTTGAAAAAGTTATAATTTCAATTCTCACAAGTTTTACACTTCTCACAAGTCACACAATTTTCACAAGTCATACAATTCACACAAATTTTTAGAACTTCACACAAATATATCTACTTTACGATTTTTATCTATGTTGAAAACTTACCTCTTTAAAAATGCATCAATTGACTCAGTAACTATGTGATGAATTATTCGACTTAATAACTCAATTTAAAGACGAATTTTAGTAATCCAACCATTAACTATATATTTTATTTCAAGAATTTTATTTTGAAAACAAAGAGAACATTTATTATGTTTTAATTAATAAAAAAAATTAAAATTTATGAATTGTTTCTTTAGTTAAGGTAAATAGTATAAAGTAAAAGGTTGTTGGTTAAAATTGAACACATTTTATGTTTCATAATTTATTCTATTTTACTTATATTTGACATCTTTACAATTTGAGGCTTCAAAATGCTAGCTTATTTTAGCATAATAATACAGGTCTTTATCCTTTTCTTTTGTTGTTAAAGAAACTATTTCATATGTCTAAGTTTTAGTTTAACCGTGTGAGTCAATTATGATTAAATTTATCATCTCTTTTAAGATAAAAAATAAAAAATAAAACTGTTTCATATGACATAACTGGTTTTATGACTTACTAGCTTATTGGAAATTCAATCAGCTATGCATAATATTAATCTCATCCAACCAAAGTTTCAAGGGTATATAATATGAACATTAATCTTGATTTTATTTGTATCTTTTAGTGTGATATCTAACGAGCTTACTTCCCTTATTATCCCGTCAATAAAATAAGTTTTGACAATGCTGCTGAGTTTTCATCTCAAGCATTTAATGAATGTTGTATGTCAATTGGGATTGATATTGAACATCATGGAGCACATGTTCATACACAAAATGGACTTGCACATTCATTTGTTAAGCATATAAAGTTAATTGCAAGACCACTTCTAATGAGATGCAAACTTCTCATTTGTTGGAACCAAGTTGATTTTATACTTAGAATTTTGATGATAACAAAAATATTTTATAAGAACAATATATTTGACTTCAAAGAGTATGAAAGAAAATTCATGTATTTGAAGAAAATCTAAAAGAAGATTTGATTCAAAATTATAATTGACGAAAATCTAAAAAAAAAAATTGATTCAAATTTATAATTGAAGAAAATCTAAAATAAAATTTGATTCAAATTAATGAAAATCTAAAATAAGATTTGATTCATATTTATAATTGAAGAAAATCTTTGATCAAGTTGAAAAGAAGATATGGTCAAAATTTGAAGAAAATTTGATCAAGATTTATCTACAACAAAATATGAATAGAATCAATCTGAAGAATTTACAAATGCAATCTGAACAAAATACGAAAAGAATCAATCTAAAGAATTTACAAACTCAATCTAAACAAAATAGAAATAGAATCTATTTGAAAAATTTACAAACTCAATCTGAACAAGATACAATTCAGAATTAAACAATGACTAAGTTGAATCCCAAATTTTCACTATAAATAGACACTCAAGGCTGAACGAGAAAAGCATCGATAGGCAGAAAGGAGTAGAAGAACTCACAAGCTCAAAATTACAAATTCATCTTGGAGTTCAAAGAGAGAAATACTTATTCAAGTTAAAAATATTTTATGAGTGTTCTTTTCTTAGAGTGTGAAAGTTATTATTAATATCAGCTTTGTTATAAGCAACTACTCAAGTTCCAATCTTTTGTATCCAACCCGATAATGGTTTAGTTCCTTCTTCAATCTGGGGTTGTTAGGTTGTTAGGAGAAGACTTGCTTTCGGGGTCAAGGTGGTTAGTTCCTTCTTCAATCTGGGGTTGTCAGGTTGTTAGGAGAAGACTTAGCTTGTAAGGTCAAGGAGGTTAGTTCCTCAAAAGTCTGAGGTTGTAAAGTTGTTTGGGAAGTCTGACTTGGAGGGTCAGGTGCTTTATAATTCAAAGTATTTGAATTAGTGGATTAAAGCCTTCTGAATTTGGGGACTGGATGTAGCCAAGTTAGTGGTGAACCATGATAAATCTACGTGTCAAATTATTTATGTTTTCATTGCTTACTGCCTTTGAATTCGATTGCTTCTACACCCAGGAAGTCACCAAAATCGAACTAGTTTTTTTATTTACATATAATTATCAAAAAGTTATTAACTTTGACAAACACAATTCAACCCCTCTTCTCGTGTTTGTCCTTCAATCTGGACGTATGTAGTACAATCGTCTCATTGAATATTTGTTAGGGGAGAGATATATAAATGACTCAATTTGTCCAATTATTTTTTTGAAAAGATCTAGAAATTAATTTGTCATAATTGTTTTGTATGTTGATGATATAAATATCATAGGAACTTCTGAAGAACTTTCAAAAGCTATAGATTGCTTGAAGAAAGAGTTTGAGATGGAAGACTTGGGAAACACAAAGTTTTGTCTAGGATTATAAATTGAGCATTTGAATAATAGTATTTTTGTGCATCAAGAAGCGTATATAGCAAAAGTACTAAAATGTTTCTACATGGACAAATATCATGTGTCATGTATTCCGATGGTTATGATATCACTAGATGCGAATAAAGATTCTTTTAGACCTCGAGAAGATGATAAAGAACTATTTGATCCTGAAGTACCATATCTTAGTGCGATTGAGCGCTAATGTATCTTGCTATTTACACATGTCCTGATATATTATTTTATGTCAATCTATTAACAAGATACAACTCTTGACCTACACGAAGACATTGTAATGAAGTCAAACATATATTTCGTTATCTACAATGAATATGAGTTTGTTTTATCCCAAAGTACCCAAACTAGAATTGATTGGTTATGTAGATGTAAGTTATTTGTGAGATCCTCGTAATAGTAGATCAAGAACATGTTACTTTTTTACATGTGGTGCTACTACCAATTCATGGAGATATGTGAAACAACCCATAACAGCATCATCAAATCATACAAAACTTTTATCATTACATGAGGGAAGTTGAGAATGTGTTTGGTTGAGGTCTCTGATCCAACACATACAAGAGAGTTGTGGTTTGTATTTCATAAGAATGAATGCAACAATTATTTATGATGACACTATTGCATGAATTACTCAATTGAAAGAGGGATACATTAAAGGAGATCAAACAAAACATATTTCTCCAAAATTCTTTTTTACTCATGATCTTCAAAAGAGTGATGATATAAGCATTCAACAAATGTGTTCGTGTAATAATCTTGTAGACCTTTTGATAAAGTCACTTCTAAGTAGAACATTTGAGAAGTAGGTACCACTGATTGGTCTCCGCCGTCTCAGATATGATTGTTTGGTTGAGGGGGAGAAATAGATATATTTTGCAATTCTCACAAAAGAATATTTTACTATTTTTTCTTCACTAGATTTTTTTCCACTGAAGTAAGGTTTTAATGAGGCATATCCTCATGAACATCCAAATGAAGTATTATGAATAATATTTATTAGTTGATGTCCATTTCTTGGTTTTCCATATTCCCATAACTATCATTTATATAACTCTCATTAGTGAATGAATCAATTGGTGCCATTAGTCATGTTCTTTCATATACCTATGTGTGTCTTATAAATAAAACTTACTTTGTTTTGTAAAAACACACTTGAGGAGAGAATAACACAAATATTTCAATCTCCTCTATTCTTATCTTTCTCTATTTTTGTTTATTTCTAATAAGAATGTTAGACCTATAGTTTAAGAAGAAAAAACATTGAATCATTCAAACTTTAACACTTTTTTTACTATATAATTTTTCATACTAAGTTATTTTACTATATAATTTTTTATGCTACATTTTTTTTACTATATAATTTTTTATGCTATAAAAATACAATTTTGGTGTCTTGAAAATTTGATACCATGTGCATCCGCACACCCTAAACATGTTCACGAACGACATTGAAGTCAACTGACCCTACCCTTTATTTATACATACTTCAAGAAAATATTTTTTGTTCTGCAAAAATAAAATATGATTGTACATAACAAAAATTTGTTTATACAAAATTTAAAATTATTAATATTTTATCGTTGAAGAGTGACATTTTTTTAAATTGAAATTATTAAAATCTTATTTGTGATCTACTATATTATATAAAGATAAATTATATAATATTATTTCAATTTATATCAAAAAATAGTATTTTAAAGAATATTATAAATAACTTATTTATAATTTTGAAGGAAGAAATTATTTCAATAATTAGGATTACACAACAATTAGGAAAAGCGAGAATATGAAATGGAAGCAAAACAGTGTATGATATGTAATCAAAAGATGATTATTATTGTGTGAAGACGTGAATATGCAATTATGCATTACAGTGCCTTTTAAAAAAAGTAACACCAATGATATATAGTTTTAAATTTTCAATAATTAAATTGTTGCGTTGTTCTTCGAACAGCTCTACTAGTGGAGAGACTTGGATCACTTCTTGTTGCAGCAAATAAAACAGTCCTGTACATTTAATGTTTCGAGTAGCTAACCTTCATATATATATAGAAAATTTTGTGAATTTTTTGGGATAGGAATAGACCAGATTTTCTTCCAAATATCATTTCCTCTTGCATTGGAAATCTCAGGAAGCTTCTTGGATTTCACCTCACCTAGCAAATGATGAGTTCATTCTTCTTCATCTCTACGGGAGAAGGAAGTGAGGGGCCTCATAGTGTTCTGAGAGGTGCAACAGCACAACACTCTAATGTTTTAGGGACACCAAATTCTTTTTTTTACTGCGGGCCCGTGTGTATATATATATACTCATTTTTTAGGTCATTTATGTATCTAATAGAAACTTATATTGTCGTATTAAAATAATTTTAAATAATTTTTTATTGTTTTTATAGTATTCTCACGTGTTTCAATTTAAATTAAATTTTTAGTCTTTTTTATCTACTATATAATATTTGAACCGAACTTTCATATACTCTAAAAAAGAAACCTAAAACAAAAGCAAAAGTATCAACTCACGGTTATTCACACTTTAATAGGTAGATGAATATCTTGGCTAGTGTTTGATGTTACTACTACATGTTTGCAATGGCGAAGCTAGGCTAATTTTTTTAGGTGGCCAATATTTAAAAAATTTATATATAAATAAAGTAGTAATCGAGACACTTTGAAAGATTGAATTTTATCCATAATTAAATATATTATTGCTAACAATATCATTTTCAATATAAATAACTAAACTATTGGTAAGAAACTCATGTTCAATTTTATTTTTGAGTCATGTCTAGACAAATTTTATTGTTAAAAATATTTTATTTATAGATGTAGTTGAGATTGAAAGTGTCAAAACAATACAAATAGATATATCAATCAAGTGATAATGTTTTACTTCTTATTTTTTCAAATTTTATGACTACTAAACTTATTTGGGGTAGCTAAATATATTTTATTGGGGTAACTAAGTATAAAACTATACTTATTTATTCTAACAAAATATTTATTTTGTGTGGTGGCCAAAGCTACCCTATGTCAATGGATAGTTTCGCCCCTGCATGTACGGATTGATAGAGACATGTATAACTTAGAGGTCGTTTACTTTGTAAATTTATTTGTTGTTTTCATTTCTTAAAATTTGTGTCAGTTTTACTAGTTAACAAGGAGATAACAGACATCGGAAGTAAACAATTGCTTACGTTTCTAGAAATAATTAAAATGTCAAAAAATTGTGTTTAATATTTCCATAAATGCATTTTCATTAACTAACTTTTCATCATGTATCCATGACAATAATTTACTTCAAAAAATTTATCATGGTAAAATGAAATGCGCATAAGAAATCAAAACATGAAATGTTTTCACAAAGTAAGTAAGTGATTCATAATTTTCTTATAATTCTATTGTGCTTTTAGATTTTTTTTACGAATATTTTAGATTGTTATGAAACTTTCAATACTTATATGATCTTTAATTTTTCTTCAATAATATTTTATTTCACTTAAATATGCATTAAAACAATTAATGAGTAGTTTTTTTTACCTATATTTCATGTTGAAGGTTATTTGTATTTGATAATCGATAAATATATATGATTTATAAAAAAAATAAGACACCAAATTGATTCTTTAAATGGAACATCCAAAATCTCATGGATGGTCGTGAATTGAATAGCCACACACATATTTCTTTATAGAATATTTTTTCAATAATATCACTTTTATAATTTTTTTTATTTTTACTAAAATCACTTTTTTATATTGAAGACAATAATATCACATTTTTTACTCATCGGGTTCAAATAAATTTATATCAACAGTATTTATTATTATTTTATTTATGAGTTTGTTTAAGTGTTATTTAATTTGTATCAAAAAAATGTTAGGTAATCTCTTAGGATTTTTTCAAAATATAATGTGAATTTAATTGTTTTTATGGTTTTAAATTTATTGATATTATTTTGAATCTATGCAGTGATTTTAGTGGCCAACTTATGCAGAAGAACCTCCGAATCTATCATTGCTTCCAACTTAACATTAAACTGAATCATATTCCTCTTAAGTGTTGACACAACAAATCTTCACTCTAATCGAAATTCTACATCTACAATATACAATATAAACTGTTGTCTTACTTCACATAAAATAGTACAATAACCCTTATCTAACAAATTAATCATTTATTGTGATACTAATATCTTACCTAAAACATTTATATTAGAATGTAACAAATAAAATAAAATAAAACATCTTTCAACCATATTCTACATTCTTTTCAAAATAGATTCATAATTTGAATACTTTCTATTTTAAAAAAATTGAATATTGTCTCACAACATAAAAATTGTGTATGCTCTAGAAAATGAATGTTGTTAATGTGTGTTAAAACACATCAACGAAATTGATTTTTTTTACCAAGTATGTGATTAAATGCATAAAGCATGTGATAAAAAATTTATAAGGTTTAGTTCAACTGGCAAATGTTCATATTGCTAGTTTGGATATCATGTGTGTTCGAATTCGGAACATGGCAATGATGTGCAAGTTTATTTACTATTTCATCTAGATCAAAAAACATGTGATAAAAAAAAAAAACTTTATTTTACAAAATGTGATAATAAAAAAAAACCTGCATATTTCAAAAAGTATTTGTATATATAATAGCAAATAATTAACAAACTCTTTTATACAAATTTCTTTCTTTTAGATTTTTTTGTTTAGTAAACATTTTTTTTTGAACTATTTTTTAGTTTCTTTAATCAATTTTCTTATTCTTATATTTGATTCATATATATAATTTTACAGGTTTGTTGGTTATTACACATTTGGGTCATCATCGGAGTTCAGACTATGTGTATAAAACTTTTCTTTTGTTTTGTTTTTATTTTTATTTTTGTTTTTGTTTTAATTCTTTATATTTTTTATCATATAAATTTAGGGTGATGGTATGGTAACCATCTAAAGTAGAAAATATCCTAGAATTCATCAATACTTACAAATGCGGATCTAATATCTGCCTTTTTATTGTCATACCACACTAACAAAGTTTTTATTTTACATTTTTTAATATACACATTTCTATAGATTATATTTAGAGTAAATCTATATATATTAAACTTCGTAAGATATGATACATTTTATACTGATTTATTATATTACTTTTTTGATCAATTATGATCTTTTATATTATGAAGTTAGGAAACCATTCCTTCTTTTCATTTTTCAATTTAATTAATTTTGTTTTGTTTATTCTTATATATGCATGTTGGACTGAAAATGAGTACTCGAGCTGAGTCGAACTTAGGTTCATCTCAACTTGACTCGATAAGAATTTGTTCAACTCAAAATGCGACTCAAGTTTGTCAAACTTATTTTTCAGCTCGAACTTAAATCAATTCAAGTTCACGAACAACTTGGTTCAATTCGATAGTTCGAATCAAATGAACTAAAAGACAAAAAAAAACTTAAATGAAAAAATTTATTCCTTCAACTTTAAGTTAAAATATTAATAAAAATTAATAAAAAGTTAACTAAAGTCCATATAATTTAAATTTAAACTAGGCTTAAAAATCAATCTTCTTTTATCAATTTTCTCATTACTCTTAATTGTCTCGTGTGTAGGTAGTTCACTCCTTATATACGAGAATATGATAGTGTAAGGGAGTATATTTTTTTAATGTAGGACTTCAATAATGAAGTTGAAAAGAGTTCCTTGAGTGTGAGATTTCTAAATGTCGAACATGACTAAATAACCAACTTTGAACAATAACATAACACTTAAACAATTTTATTTACCTTCATGATACAAATAAGAATTATAAACTTTATGTCTAAATTTTAATTGACACAATTTTTATATAAAAAAGAATATTTATAACCCAAAATATTATCTCTGGAAGTAGTTGATTTGACCAACAAATGCAATATCTCACTATAGACTTGTTGGCAATTAATTTTTTTTACAATAATAGAGACCGAATTTAGTTTTCCTATAAACAATGGAGTTGTATATCTTTTTAGTAATTTTTAAATGATATATAAAAAACTTCTTAACATTAGTTTTTTGACTTAATTGTAATTTTATTCTTGTTTTTACCAATTCACAAAAACGGTTCTCTTATTTTAAAATTTGACAATTTTGTTCCTTCATTATGATTTTTTTAACTAAAAAATGGGGATGTGACGTACTTTAAATAATGTAGCATATGATACAATGATGTAGAATAATTAACACTCATGAAATACAATAAAACCCTCTAAAATCTTAACTTTCAACTTTAGAAATTTTTCTTTTTTTGTAATTTAATTAATGACATATGAATAATTAATATCTCCATATGGTTCTATATCATAAAATTGTATGTCACATCATTTAAATTTTTTCAAATCATTATTTTTTAGTTCAAAAATCTGAGGGAGAGACTAAAATTGTCTAATTTTAAAATAGGGGATCAATTTTGTGAAAGTGTGAAAATAGAGGGAAAATAGAGGGACTGCAATTAACTCTAGTTGTTTAGATGATTTTTATTGCCTTTCATAATGATATTTACAATGTATTCAATATCATTTTCAAACATTTTAATAGTTACGCCTAAATTAATTTTTTTAACAACTCTCAAGTGAAATTTATTTCATACAAAAATAAAATTGTATATATAATTAACTAGATAAAATTGATAATATAGGGATGTATCATGTGAAAGTAATTTTAATATGAGAGGATGAGGGAATTAAATTTTGACTATACAACCATAAATTGATAGTCGTGATTAAAAATATCACATGACCACTTAAAATAATCACATGACTTTTTATTTTATTTTTAACCATTTATGATTTGATCAATGGCTAAAACTCACTCCTCTCTCAGTTTCATTATAAAAGTCCCCTCATTTGTTATGTTTCTTTTATATATATATATATATATATATATATATATATATATATATATATATATATTGAGCTGGTTCATGAATCAAACGAGTCGAACTATACATAGCTCAAGTTCAACTCATTTAGTTTATGAACCAAGTTCCACGAGCTAATTATCGAGTCGAGTCTCAAATAATTTTCGAGTTGATCCGGTTTATTGTTAGCCTTATATGCAGGCATTGTTGGGAATCGCATTCGAATTCTATGATAATTTTAAGTTTACATCACATTCATTTATCTTTTTTATTTTGCAAATTAATATGTAATTCTATTATAAAAAATTTATCAATTTCTATTGCACTTTCATCTTTTCAAATTAAACCAGATATGTAAGGGATGAAAATTTGAAATTACGTACCTTGAAAAAGTGATTGTTACATACATAATAGTAAAGGTCATTGTGATAATGTCTTTGGCAATAGTTTTTTTTTTCTTTTTAAATTTTACAAATTATGAAACTTAAATAAATAAATAAATAAAGATGATGAATACTTGACATGCATTTTTCTAATCACATTTCTCAAATTAACTATTTTTTAGTTCGATGTCTTTTCTTTAATC